>NTPY01000885.1:0-93872 GCA_002922825.1 Brachionus calyciflorus | reverse complement strand
AAAAATGATAATATTAATATTTATTCAATTAATAAACATTTTGAAAAAAAAGGACTAAAATATTAAAATTCGATCGAAAAGTCATTAGGATTAAAAAATAGCCACGCTTTAAATTAAATAATGCTAATTTTTAATTTTTGTTAAAAAAATTAATGTAATTTGATTTTGTGGCACAAATGTCACAAAACCAAATTTGTGACTTTTTAATTTTGTGACATGTTTTTATAGTTACGCAGAGCTGACACAAAATCGAGAACAGACTGTATTTGGAAAAATTAAGTTGTATTACTATTATGATTTCAATTTTACAATTTGAATATTTGAAAAATGAACATTAGAAAATTGAAAATTGAATCAAAATAAAAAAAAAATTTGAAACATGAAAATATTTTGCAAAGTAAATTTTTATGAAAAAAGAAATAGTAATAGTAATAAAACTTTATTTTAAAAAATTAATTTATAAGATCTTATATGTCGATAAAATTTTTTAATAAAAAAATTCAAAAAAGTCGTAAGAATCTTATTTCCTAATTAATCTTTTCAAGATTATATAACACCCTTGATTAAGATCTTGACAAGACCTGCATTGATTTGTATTAGAAATTGGTTTAAGGGATTACTTGATCCAATCATTCGTGCACATTCGTGATCCAACCGAATAAAGCGGACTCTTTTTGGACTTTTTTTATAAATTTTTGTAACAAAAAAAAGAGCGTTTAGATATAACGTTTAGATGTAACAAAAAAAACAGCTGACGTCGTATGACGACTGACGCCGGCTATCGTCATGAAAAATTAAATTTTTTTCTTGATGTTAAAAATACACTGACGTCAAGTGACTTCAGTAATAATGAAAATTGATGACGTCATGTGACAAACTCATTTCCACCACGGTAATAAGTTAATTAAAATTAAGTAATTAGATATAAGTATTTTTACACTACTTGGTAGAAATTGGCGTAACCAATTTAACCAATTTATACCAGGCTTAACTCAAACCTTCTTTAATAGATAATTCACTTTAACTCAAATTTTTTAATAAGTAATTTAATTGTTATAATTTTTTTTATCTTTAAAACTTACAAAAACTTTTTTTAAAAAAATGGGATCCCAGTACGAAAATATCTTTTAGCAGCTAGAACAAATAATGTTTTTTGAGTACTTGAAAATTTTTTTATTGGAATCTGGGACGATCCTTTTCTATGAATTAATTTTGTTAGAATCAAAACTTCTCATGACTTATTTCTTTTTTAAGAACTTATAAAATTATTGCCTTTTTTAAGGTACCCAATTCATTAAATTCGATTTCTCGATTTAAAGACGATTCCGAAAATTTTCTGAATAAAGATTTTCAAAATTATTTATCAAGCTAAAAATAATATTTAAAATAAAATTTTGGGGGTCATTTAAAACATAGAAAAACTAAAAAATATGAAAAAAAATCGTAGAGAAAAAAAAAATACCGAAATAAGAAAATATAGAAAATCAAATTAAACATAGAACAAAGTGATCTTTGCAATTGTACATTATTAATATAGTTACATTCGTTTTAATCGACTCAAAATCTGTAGCCGTTTAGTTATTTGTTCTTGTAGAAATAACTTGTTTGGTAAAATAAGGCAAAATTTCGAATGACTTTTCATAATTCCATTTCATAGTTTTTGAATTTAAGCAAATATTTCTATTTATGTTTTTTTGATTAGGAGTACTATTTCCACGAAAATTTTAAAAATAAAAATTGGGATACTTTTTCCTCGATTTATGAAAATTTATTTATTTTTAATTTTCATGGTGTTAAATTAAAAAGAAATAAACAACATCAAAATTACGAGAAGCATTAGAACAAATGGAAATTTTTTTAAGCATTAAAAGATGGTAATCTTTGCTATAAAAGATAGTAGAGGTAACAAAAGCTGAAAAAAATGTAATTTGAGTCAACTCCAAAATAAATTATGTGAAAATAACTAAACTTGTGAATTAAAAATTTTGATTTTAAAAAAAAAATTTAATTGTCAAAAAGAATCAAAAAGGTACTTTTTCATCGAAAATTTTTAAAATAAAAAATAGGTTACTTTTTCCGCTGTCCAAATTTTAGGAGAAAAAATACTCGTCACGTTTTTTATAATAAGATGTTTTCTATATTTTTAATTTCTATATTCTGAGTTTTTTATGTTATATTTTTCTCTATATATTTTATTCAAAGCGAAGCTTTGTATATGCTGTTTCAAATTTACAAAAAAACTTAATTTTTTCACTGAAAATAAAAAAAAAAAAAGATAAATCACATAAAAACCAGAAAGATTGCAAAAAAAAGCCAAAACTTGAGCTTAAGTTTGAAGAATTAAATTCTTTTGACAAAGTTAACTAAGAAAATATGATCATTTTCTTTTGAGAAATTGGTAACCGAGAATCTCATGTCAGATCTATTTTGAGAGCATTTTTAATAAATTGTGCACATTCCATTCCGGCCCTAAGTTTTAAATTCAAAATAAAAACCCTAAATTATTTTTTTTATAAATTTTAAACAATTCAAAAGTTTAAATTTTTTTAAACTCGTATTAGCATCATCATTTGACTTCCTTTTAGGCCTTTGTTTTAAATATCTATATACAATAAAATTTCAAATGCTCTTAAACGAATATTTCTTTCCAAACTAAAATAAATATAAATGCTGCTTTGACCGACTCGGCAACATGGAGCGAAGCGATTTTACACTAAATAAACTTTGAGTTTAATGATTTTTCAAAATTCAAAAATAAAACAAAGACGAATTAGGTCGCTTTGAAAAGGAGCAAGGCGACGCTTACTTGTTTTCTATGTTTTGCTATAGATCCGAATTATCTTTTATTTTAGCGAAATCAGCAACTTGCCCATAGTTATATCGAAGTAAATTTAATTTTGATTAAAGATGTCAAGACAATACACGTTGCTTCTTCTTCTTTTTTCACAACACAATTTTTTATTTCAAGAATTTAATCTTACATTTCTTTTTTTTTTTTGCGCATATTATTATTATAAAAAATGCATCATGTCATTGAATTTAATTTAGTAATGAAATAATAAGAAGAAACCTTCATATTTCTTTTCTTTTCTATATAAAAAAATTTTTTCGTCAAAGATAAAAAATTCAATCAAAATTTAATTTAGATATTTATTTTACTAAATTAAAGAAAAAAATAATAAAATCCTCCATTAAGTGGCTAATTTGGAATCCACAGCTTACAGACAACAACAACAACAAAAATACAACCAAATTCCAATCGATTATAAAACTACAAGTATCAAACACCCAAGTTACAACTGCTCAACTGAAAACAACCATTTTCTTTTGTTTTCAAGAACAACAAAAAACAAGAACGAAAAGAATTAAAAAAAAACTTTTTTTTTTTTAAATTTTTTATTTGACTATTTTTTTTAAATTGTATTTAAAAAAAAAAATTTTTTTGGTTCTATTGATTTGATTGTATTTATTTTCTATTTTTTTTTCTTTATATATTTATATGTGTTAAGGAATTTAGTAGCAACAATTTAGGGCTTTTTTTTTAATGAAAGAGTGATTAATGACACACACACAAATAAAGAGCTTATTTACGATTATATTGAATTATTAATTTTTTTTCACTTTCAAAAAAAAAATACAAAATAAGTTACTTGAAAAAAAAGAGCCTTTAAAGAGAAGAAGATATTGAAAAAATTAAAAGAAAGAGTCCCTTACAGATTGATAAACTATCTGAGATAATGTCTAATATACTCTTTAAAACAGCGTATAATATAAATTACGATAAAGTAGTTTTCGATGGTACGAGTATTAGTATAGGACAACTTAAGAAATTAATTAATGAGAAATTACAAAAATCTTCGAAAAAAATTGACTTTGATCTCGAAATAACTAATGCCGATACGAATACAGGTAATATTTAATTTTTCTAAAAATTGTCTGAATTTTTTTATAAGTTTATTATGTTCTAGTTTATCAAAATGACAATGAAACTATACTTAAAAATTCAAGAGTAAATGTAAAACGAACTTTAAAAAATTCAACTGCACCACTTCGATCACAGTAAGTCATTTTTTTTAGTCTAATCCTAAAGACCACAATTAACCATTTAAAAAAAAAGAGTCTTAAACCTTGAATAAATTAATTGTTACCCTATGTTGTTGATGCTTTTAATTTTTCAAGTTTTCAAAAATTGTTCAGAGCAACGATCCTTTTAAAATTTAAACCTTGAGTGAAAAATTCGAAATTTTTCTTTAAAACAAAAAGAGACGAATTTAATCGTTTTTTTTTTAAATTCGATTTTAAAAACCAGTTTAATTTTAAATCCAGTTTAAACTTAAAACTCTTAAGTATTCTTAAAGTAGTTTTTGGTCAAAAATTTAAGTTTAACAGATTAAGATGTATGAAAATTTAAGAGGTATAACAAAAATTATTTATTGCTTAATCGTAATCGTAACATTTTTTGTGAAATTAAAAAAAAAATTCGACAAATTTTTTACTGTCGAAAAAAAAATTTAAATATTTTCTTTTTAAATTTAAAAAAATTATTTTCGAATTTTTTTTTTAAAAATTTTTTGAGAATATTTTGTATTAAATTTTCACAAAAAAATGTTACGATTACACTATGGTTACGGTCGACGTTACGCTTTTATTACAAAAGCTGTAATTTTGAAAATTACTAAAAAATTTAGCAATTTAACCCAAAAATAAACCAATGCATGTTTGGGATAGATAACCATAAATGTTTGCCTACTAACATTAGCCTAAACTCTGAGTTAATTCTATATGGATAACTTCTCATCCCTATGATATTTTAACAATTTTTTAAAAATTGAATCTTTTTTCTTAACCATTTCCATTAGAGCTAATTTTAAAACATCATTTAAAAATTTTCGAAATAACTCTAAGACTTCACAATCTTTTTTCCAATTTTTTTTTTAATTTTAAGATTAAATCTAATTGAAAAGTTAAACAAAAAAGATTCAATTTGACATATCGTCTAAAAAAATATAATAACATGATATTGACGCGGAATTTATCCATATAGAATTAACCCAGAATTTAAGCCTTACGCTAAGGGTATAAGGCAAAGATTTATGGTATTAGTCTTTTACTTTTTTTTTAATTGTAAAACACATATTTCTTAATAAATTTAATTTCCATAATAATTTTGCGCTTCTAAAATTTTTTTTCATAAAACCCTATTTTTTCTAGTTGAAAATGACAAAAATAAAAAGCGACTTTTAGTATTTGATTAGAAATTCTAGTCTGAAATGATCTGATTCTAGACTCAATAACTTAAAAAATATTAATTATTACAATACAAAATTTTAATACCATTAATACTCTTTGTTTACCTTTAAAAAATCAAAGCATACGAACGCTTAAAGATATATTGAAAAGGTCTATAGTATTAACTTTTTCAAGCATTATTCCTTAACTGAATTTAGGTCTTGGATTTGAAGAAGAATTTAAGGAAATAAAATATCTCATTTAGTCAATTTGACTCTTTCGCCCTTTACATATAATTCTTTAGGATTTTGAAAATTTTTTCCGTATTTTATCAGGTTTTGTCTTTCGTCATTTTACTGGTTTTGAAATCATCCGATTTAACAAACTCTGTCAAAACGACTTACAAATGAGAAAATTCTTGATACAACAACAACTGAAATGAAACTTCCTAATTAAAATTTCTTTCTAATTGAAAATATAAAATTATATGAACATTATCTAATTTTTTAAAATTAAAAAAAATCTAGCCGAAATCCTTTGAAAAAAAAAATAATTTTTTTTTTGATATTTATTATTGATTTAAAATAATTGTTATACAATTTTTAAAAAGGCCACCAAAACCAGTGAATCCTACACCTGTAGCTCTTGCTGCCCCACTGACAACTGTTCCTACTCCTCCAGCACCAACTCCCGTTGTGACACAACATGTTCAACCAGTTATTCAATCAAATCCACAGCCTACAGTCACTGTACAAGTACAACAACCAGTGGCTCCAGTAATAACTAAACCAGTTGTTCCAACAGTGGCTAAACCAGTTTATGATTCATTAGCTCCATTGAATATACCATCAAAACCAATAGTTTACGTGGAAGAAACCGTCAAACCAGTTGAGATAAACAACGATATGAGTAGAATGGACGAGAAAGCTAAACTAGAAACAATCCTAATGAATTCAATGACTAAAATAGTGCCTGATCAAAATTTAACTAATAAATTTCTTGGTATAAATAGTCGTTTTTTGGGTGTAAAACCACAAATAAATCCAGCAGATCGACCCATACCACCTGGCTACATTTGTAACACATGCCGAAAACCTGGTCACTTACGTCAATTTTGTCCAGAGAATGGTATACTACCAAAGCCCGAAGAACGTCCTAAATTCCCTAGTGGAATTCCAAGATCAAATTTAAGACCAGCTCAAGCGGGTGATAAATTCGCTAAATTAGGACCTGAGGGCTATGTTGTTACAGACATGGAACGTGAAGCATCGAAAATTATCAAAAAAGACAAAGTTCTATTTGATGATGACGAAGACGATGTGAAAAAAGTCGAAAAAAAAGAGCTTGACGATCAAAATGATCACATACCAAAAGAACTTCAATGTCCCTATGGTGGTCATTTAATTAAAGACGCTGTCCTAGTGCCATGTTGTGGTCATTTTGTTTGTTGTGACGAATGCATTAAACAAAAAATTGTCAATGAAGAACAAATTATTTGTCCGAATAAAGATTGTAATCAAGAAATCGAATCTTTAGTCTCTTTAACACCATTTCATGAAATACGAAATAAAGTTAAAGACTATTTAAAAAATTTCAAAGCACATAATGAATCGAAAGATCCATTTTTTGACTTAATCTTAGAAAATGTAAATAATCAAGAATTAAGCTCGAATTTACTTATAAATAAATTGTCTCCCAACGGGCCTAAATCTCCTGTACAAGATAGTAAAATATCAAGTTCAGAAAAACTCTTAGCTGAACAACAACAACAACAATTACAAGTTAGTCTAAATGGTGGTACAAATTTAAATAGTCCGAAAAAAACGGACGAAAACAAGGCTGAATTATCTCCTGGTCAAATATTACCAGTTCAAAATTCTAATTTTGTACCAATACCACAACCAGCTCAACCAACTCAATTTCAACCGAGACCAGTAAGGCCTAATTTTAACCATGGGTTTAATAATTATCGCCCGAATATAGTCCCTTTGACAAATAATTATCCAGCACCTAGACCAATGATGCCCATGAATAATTTCAACCCAATGTATAGACCACATTTTCAACAACAGTTTGATCCAATGGGAGTACCTATGGGTATGCCGATGGGTCCAATGGGTGGTCCTATGTCAGGACCAATGGTTCCACCAGTCAATCCTGGTTACATGCCACCAGGTATGATGAATGGACCAATGAATCCAATGTATCAACAACAACCAATGATGCCTGGTATGATGCCTCAAAATCAACCTCAAATGCAAGGCATTATGAGTAAAGAAGAATATTATGAATATCAAGAAAAATTGAAAAAAGAGGCTGAAATAAAATTGAAAAGTTATAAACGATCAAGGTCTAAATCAAGAGGGAGGTATTCGAGATCTCGATCTAGATCACTTGGACGATATAAATCGAGTCGATATCGAAAGAGTCGTTCGAGAAGTCGTAATAGAAGTCGCGATAGAAATTATAAACGTCATTCAAGATCAAGAAGTCGTAGTCGTCGTAGGACTAGATCTAAATCGAGAGATAGATCTAAAAGAGATAGTAAAGCAAGATCAAGTCGCGATAGAAAAATGGATAAACGTGAAGACAGTAAATTAAAAGTCATAGAAGAGCATAAAATTGAAACGAAAAAATCGAAAGAAAAAATTTCAGATGAACCGGTGGATAAAAAAAAGAAATTAGACGAAGATGTAAGTGAGAGAAAAGTAAGAGAGGTTAGTGTTGAGAGTAGTGCAAGTGAGCGCGAAAGTGGTAAAGAATCAAGTGGTAGTAAAAAGCATAAGAAGCATAAAAAATCCAAAAAGAAACACAAGAGGCGTTCAACTTCAAAACATTAGACTCTATTTTTTTAGTTTTTTTTTTTATTTTTTGATTATTGTTATTATTGTTGGATTTAAAATTATTTAAAATTTTTTTTTCACTTTTTTTTTTAAATTTATTTTTGTGTACAAATAAACTAAATGAAAATAAACAAAAAAAAATTTTAAACCTATATATATATATATTTTTTTTTTTTCCTATTCTGTTTAATGCAAAGAAAACTGTTAGATTTTTGTTTTTTTTGAACACAATTATTATTATTGATTAATTTTAAAAATAAAAAAATTTTAATAAAAAATTTTATTTTTAATTAATTTTTTAGTAAAGTCTATTTATTAAAAAAAAAAAATATCGATTTAATATTCCAAAGAGTACTAAAATTGGAATGTAATATGCGCTTTTAAGCCCTAAGTCTTCAAAAAATCATTAGAAATGAGTTAAATTATACATGCCTCTGCCGTCAAAAAAAACATAAAAGACCCTCTTTTTTAAGACCAGGTTAGATCCTATTAATTTTGTAAATACTATTTTTTTAAGCAAAGTTCCCCAAACCATTAAAACCTAGTTATATTCTCAGCTCTTTCGAAACCTGATTAATTCACGTAATAATGAAATAATTGGATTGAAACTATTCATTTTTGAAATTTTTTTCGTGAGACACTAGGGACATGTCTCAGCACAATAAAAGACCTATTTCACACTTTGAAAGTAATCATCAAGCGAAAACTAATAAGTTGGAAGTAGTTTGACTACCGCGCCTAAAAAGCTCAGCCGATGATGATTGTATG
This sequence comes from Brachionus calyciflorus, assembly GCA_002922825.1. Classification (NCBI taxonomy): domain Eukaryota; kingdom Metazoa; phylum Rotifera; class Eurotatoria; order Ploima; family Brachionidae; genus Brachionus; species Brachionus calyciflorus. Next base: position 85,032 of record NTPY01000885.1, on the reverse strand, counting down.
TAATTAGGAACAAGACTTTGGTTGAGGTAGAATAAAACATATAAAAAGAGAAAATCAAAAATTAACACATAAAATGATTTTACGACGATAGGGCACTCATCAAAATTTGAGAAAAAAATTTTTCTCAAAAAAAAAATATTCTAAGTTAAATAATAAACTTTTCACATCGACTAATAATCTTGTAATTTTTCTATTTTTATATTTTTATCAAAAAGGATAAACTGAAAGAAGTCTGTAAAAAATTTAGTTTCTTTTTTACAATTTGTAATTTTTTTTATTTTTACATTTTCTTTTTGCTGAAAGAAGGGCGCTAAACCTTCAAGCAGCTGGCCTTGCGGCTATTTTTTAAATAAAAATTAACATCGACTAATTCCCAAATAATCGATATTTTCGCGAAATAATTTGATAATATAAACTAAAATTTAAATTTAAAAATTTTTAAAAAATTAAATTTTTCAAAAAATACATCTTTTTAAAAGTTGAAAAAAAAATTTTGTTTTTAATATTATATATTTATATTATTTTTTTTAAATTAAACAAAAATTTTGATTTTTCGTCGAATTTTTAGGATCAAAAATACTTTATGTTTTATTCACATTTTATATGTTTTTTTCTACTTCATCCCAAGACTTTAAGGTAGTTTTAGTGCTTCTCAAAAGTTTAAGATACTATCGTTTTTTTTGCAATAAGTCGCAGATTTAGGCAAAAATTAGTAGGATTAATATTTTGATAAGCTCTCGAAAACTTTTTTTTATTGTTTTTAGTCTATTATTACTACCGTAAATTCTCGTGAATTTTAATCTAAGTTAAAACAAAATAATGAATTTCTAAAACCAAAACCCAACAACTTCCTATTCTCATCAATACCAACAAAAATTTAGTTAACATTTACTGAATAGTTAGTTTCAACTTTACAAATAATCAAACCACACATCAATTAAACAAACAAGGACTCAGCAGCCGTCTCAGCCCAAAAAAACAGGAAAAACGTAACTTTGATAAAGAAAACATTGATTTTATCTGGAATCTCGCGTTTCAGTCCGGTATTAAAATTCAATTTTTTATAATTTTTTTGAAAAATAATAAAAACAAAAAATTAAAAAATCGAATTTATTTATTTTTTTTCTAGTTTTTAGTACCAATATTTTTTTAATTTAATTTCAATTTTTTATTTTTTTTTCTGGAGTTTGTCCGGTACTATAATACCAAACTCAAAAATTAGACCGTGTTTTAAAAATAAAAAATTAAACTAAAAATACGTACTAAGAATAAATTTTTTATTTTTGATTCGGAATCAAAAATCGGAAAAGTTTTAACATGGAAAGGATGGTCTCTAGTACACGGACAATATTAAAAAATCAATTTTAAATACGTGGACCAATTAACGAGAATTTACGGTAATTCCATGAGTTGAAACCGGCGATAGCTGTCATGCTTGTAGAAAAGAAAGACATTTAAAATAGCCTTAAAATTTTCATTTATTTTAATTGTTTCATAAATTTAAGACATAAGACAAGTAGACATGTCAACTCAAATTTTTAAAAGAATGTCCAGTAAAAAATTTAAGGCTTATTTTAAATGTCTTCCTTTTGTTTTCTATAAAAATTAGTTCCGTCATTTGATTTTTCAGAGATATGAAACCTTTAAGCGGACCGTCAAGAACATTCAATGCTACAGCAGTTGTCACGAAAAAGTGGCATTACCATTACCATTACTGTTACCGTTACCATTACAATTTTCGAAAAAAATACCTTTTATAAATTTTTTTTTTCGAAATATTTTTTTTTTAATTTTTTACCGATTTTTTATCAAAAAAAAAATTTTAAAAAATATTTCAAAAAAAACAATTTATAAAAGGTATTTTTTTCGAAAATTGTAATGGTAACGGTAACAGTAATGGTAATGGTAATGCTTTCGAGGCATGTGCTGTATTAGCCAAATTAAACAAAATTCGAAAAAAAAGCAAAGTTAAGCTATTCCGATATTTTTTTACTTTAAATAATTCTGGAAACATATTTAGAACCTTATCTCAAAACGATTCCTAATTCACTTCAACCTTCTTTGGAAAAAAATTTTATAACTCCTCTCACAAAGTGAGGAAATTTCGAATTGGGATTTTAATTATTTACTGAAATTTTAGAGTGTCTTATGAAAAGTTTTTCAATGCCAAATCACATGTAAAGAGTAAAACTAGAAAATTTCAGATTAAATTAGATCAACAAAGGTTTAATTTGGTTTTGTTAAAATTAATTTATTGCTTCAAAAACCTTTAAAAAATTAAAATAAAAATATAAATAATTTAAAAATTGATAAATAAAATTTAAGACATTTCCACTTTGGTTCCTTCTATTTTTGGCTCACGTTGAAATATCTTACGATTAACTCGATTCTTACATGCTGTTTTGTACAATATAAAGAAAACAATTTTAGTAATTGCTAATATCATTGTAATTACAAATAAAATAACTGTTATTATATTATTTCGAGTTGGATTTGAGGCTTGATAATTTTTGACAATACTACCAATTAGAGCAAAATTAATCACAAACCATGGTGAAAAATTGTACAATAAATATTTTTGCCATATAAAATTTTCAATTATAAAATATACAACTGCTATAATTAGAATAATAAATAAAATTATAGTCGATGATATGTCCTGATTTATGCCACAGTCATATGTTAAAAAAGTAGCAAAATTTAAATTTGTTGCTAAAGTAAGCCAAGTGGCAAATGTAGCTAAACCATTTTGAATTAATATTCGACTAAAAACCAAGTCTTTTTTGTAACCATGCTCTTTCATTTCTTGCTTGCAATGATCTAGTTTTCTATAATAAATTATCAAAGCTATATCCAAGGGAATAACACAAAATACAATTAATAGTAATGACCACTTAAAATATTTAAAAAATATTTAAATTTTTCTTTTCCTTAGTAAAACTAAGGATAAATTTTTGACCTACCCTGCAAATAAATTAGTCCATAAGAATAACCATGCAATTATTGATAAATTATTAGCTATAAAAGCAATAAAAACTCCGAAGTTCAAAAAATCAAAACGTCTGTAAAAGAGAGTGTTATCTTTTAGTCTACGAAATATATTTATAAATGCATAGATTAACCATAGACCGTTCCAAACAAATATTGTAGTCCATATTGCTGAAAAAACCCAAAAAGCTGGTGTAACCTCTAAGTAAAATGTGTTCGAAGTACCACCGACATCAGTTGGAAATAATTCTTCAACAAATAAAAAAATAGAATAAATTTTTTTATTTTTTTTTATGTTTTAAAGATTACTTTTAGTAGTATTTTGAGGAAATGAAGCTAAAACATTAAAGCCAACCATAGCAACATAGATTAAAATATTTCCCATTATAAGGGATACTTTAAGCCAGTTGTGAAGAGTCTTATCAGGAAAAAATGCCATTTTCTTTCTTGAGAAGTAAATGAATTTTTTTTTCTAATTTTTTTACTAAAATTTATAGCTTCACATTGGCAATAAATAATAAAGATTTTTTTTTGATCACGTTAAGATGCCAAAGCACTGTTTGTTTCTAACGTTAGACATAAATTACTGTTTTCAGAATGACTAAGGTAAATTTTTGTTTAAATGCATTCAAAAGTAAAATTTTCTCATAATTGTTAAATAATTTGAATTCAGCAATTAAAAACTGAGCTTTTTTGACGAAATATTTTTTAGTTTTGCGATATAAAAGAAACGAACAGTCTGACAAATTTTAAAATTAAATATTTCATATAACAAAAATTACCTTGTTGAATAAGAGGTTTATTTTTTGCTTTAAAATTCTATTTGAATGTTTTATGAAAGAAAAAGATTATATAATTTTTAATTAATTTTTTTTTTAAAACAAAGTCTTTATGTTAGGAAACTCCCAAAAATGAATGCGCTAATACTATACATGAATTATATAAAACTAAATTGCGCAAGTCATTTTTAATTAAGTTTGATTTTTTTTGAAAACTAATAAAAATGCTGATAACTACTGAAAACTGTGAACCAGTGTATAATCAACAATTGCCCTGTAGCTAAGTTCACGGTCTTGCGTGAATGCAGAGACGATTTGTACAAGAAAATCGGTGGTCGGAATGAGTCCGGGTATTTTTCGAGTGAATAGGTATGGATCCGTAAATAGACATATTTTGTTTTAGTTTTTGGATGAGTATGCAGGACGAAAGAAGCATCCGACCGCTTTGATTGCGTGAAAGCTCGTAAAATTTTGAACTAAAGAAAATCGGTGGTCGGAATTCAGCAGAAGTGTTTAAAGCCTTGCTGGGACCGGTCCGTGTTTTAGTAACACTCAAATATACACGTCGAAAAAAAAAAAACCAAGTTTTTTTTTACCGTTTCTCGTGCATGTTTAATTTTTTTATTATTGTTTTTGACCGAAAAAATGACTCTGTAAAGCTCTAAAAAATTAATTTTGGTAATAAAAAAATTGCTGCTATGTCCGAAAAAAATGGGCAATTTTTATTGCGTATTTAAATTTTAGACTCCTTTTGATTGTTTACAAATTTACAGAAAAAAGTTTTTCGTTGCAAATTTGTATCATCTAGTCGGCTATTATTAATTCTAATCAACTTTCTGGTTTTATTTTTTTTTTTCATATTTTAGCTTTTAAGTACAAATTCTCGAAAATCGAATTCTAAGGCATCGTCAATTTTTTGCATATCTGTATTCTAAAAATTTTATTTACAGTACAAATTAAAACTAACTTGTACGCATTTTGTTCCTCGACTCTTCCTCAACTCTTTTTCAACTCTTCCTTCCCTCTTCCTCTGAAGAAAACAATCAATAAAAACTAATATTTTATTGCGTATTTTTTTTGAAATTTTTGAAACCTGAAAAGAAGAGGAAGAGTTGAAGGGCTATGTGGTGTTCATTTCAATTCATTAAAACTAGAATAACTTTTTATAGGCAATTGATAAATCATTTCTGCAAATGTCGCTTACTAGTACAATTTTGTACCAACCGAAAAAATAAGTCTGCAAAAACTGTGCATTTTTAATATTTAATTTTTATCATTGTGTGCAATTCTCACACAACTGCACAGTTTTTGCAGACCTGTTTTTTCAGATGGTACAAAACTGTACCAGTAAGCGACATTTTGCAGAAATGATTTATCAATTGCCTATAAAAAGTTATTCTAGTTTTAATGAATTGAAATGAGTGAATTGAAATGAACTCCACATATCCGAGCTGAGGAAGAGTCGAAGAAGAGTCGAGGAAGAGGAAAGGAAAAGAAACGTACAAGTTAGTTTTAATTTGTACTGTATTAAACTTAAGTAAATTTAATATAAATAAAAATAGTTATGTATGTCAGCGGATAAGAATAACTAAGAATATTAGCAAATAGCAATTTTAAAAAAATAAAATCTTATCGAAAAATTTCAATCATCTATACATTGATTTGAACTTAAAGCAAAACAATTTTAAATGAGAAAATAACCACTTGCTATTAGATTCTTTGATTTCAAAGTTTTTTAATTAATTTTTTTCATTGAAAAAAAAATGACAAAATTATTTCTTAAAAAAATATCAATAGGTCTTGTATTTTTATTACTAACTTTTGTCATTATACAAATATTCTGGATAGACCTTTTTATTGACCAAGATTATGTAGGAAATTAAAACTTAAAAAAAAAATAATTAAAATTCTAAAATTTTAAAAAAGTTGGAGTTAAATGATGACGAAATTCACTCACAAATAATATTTGATCAAGATTTTGAAAGCTCAGAAAATGATGCGTCTCTTGAAGGCTACAATCCCTACTACATTAAAAATAGAAAACGTATAATAGAATGTATGTCTTAATAAATATAATTTGAGCACTTTTAAATAAATTATTTTAAAATTTTCAGATGAGAAAAGTATGGGTGATAAATATTTTGAAGAGCGTAAAATAGCCAATAACACTCCAATTATAATTTGGTGGACACCTTTTACTTTGGACATGGGTTCATACAAAGAGTGTGCTAACATTAAGAAATCTTGTTTTTTTACTAATGTTCGAAAATACAGAAATCAATCGAATTTAAAGGCTTTTCTTTTTTACGGAACTGATTTTTATTTGTCGGATTTGCCAGTGCCTAGACTTGAAAATGAAGATTGGGGTCTATTACATGAAGAATCTCCTAAAAATAACTATTTATTTTCTTTTGAAAAAATAATGAATCTTTTTAATCATACAGCAACGTTTAAACGAGAGTCAGACTTGACTCTAATTACCCAATATTTAACCAGTATTGAAGATTTAGAAAGTACTGAGTTTTTGGTGTCAGTAAAAGATAAAAATAGATTTCAAAATGAACTTGGTCTAGCACCTATTGCTTATATACAATCAGATTGTAATACTCCATCCGATAGAGACATTTATGTTAGAGCACTAATGAAACACATTAAAGTAGATTCATATGGAAAATGTTTGCATAATAAAGACTTACCTCAAAAGTATAATTTTTTAAAAATTATTTATTTTTTTTTGCCATTAGCTTAAATGTAAGGTTGTCGAGATCATAATTTGAACTCGCTTTTTTTGACAAAACCAATACCCTATTTTTCATTATGAGGGTCAACCAAGGTGATTGCAAAAAAAATCGGACCTTCTTTTGACTTAGTACGGAGCTATAACCCCCTTAGTTAGGGTACTCTGTATCAAGCTCTACAAAATTTATATTTTGAACCAAATTTTTTTTATTAGAACCAAAAATTAAAAAAAAAAATTTTGAAAATATTTAATTAATAATTAAAGGTATTGGGTAACGGTAATGGTAATAATAATGACACTTTTTGAAGGAATAAATCCATTTTATTCTCTTTATTAGTTAAATTTAGATTCAATTTTTACATCATTTTTTGCTAAAAGACATGAAAAAATAAGTCCATATTCAGATAGAGCATGAAAAACTGAGTAAGATTACGTGAAAAAAATTGGGGGTGCGTTGGATAAAAAGGGGGTGCGGTGTTCTAGTAAATATAAAATAATCAAAAAAGTTACTTTTAAAATTAGCTAAGTATACTTTTAGAGTATCATTTTGAAGCTTTTTTTTACGCTCTTTCATATGCTATCTTAAAATCTTGAAAATATAGAAAAATACGGAAACCTCACCCAGGTGCGCTGTTTATCGTAAATTGGGGTGTGCGCTTTATTCAAGGATCCGTGCTGTAAAATTTTATAGTTTTTAAATCAAAAATATCGCTCATACTTATTAAGATTAATTTTTTCATTAGGTCACTATTTTTACTAAAATTTAAATAAATGCAAGTTTATTTTAAAAAATTTTGCATTGAATTTTTTTTTACTTAGCCTAACCCAAGCTGTTGTAAATATGAATTCCATAGAGTTTTACAAAATAATAGCAAAATATAAATTTGTTCTTTCAATGGAAAATGCCGTATGCGACGACTACGTGTAAGATATTTTTTAACAAGTTCGATTTAAAATATATTTATCATTTAGTAATTATTTCAAGTACAGAAAAGCTTTGGCGCTCATTTTATATAGGATCTGTACCAATAGTTTACGGCTCATCCAAGTCCAAAGAAATTTATCCTGATGAACAAACAGCTATCGAAATATTGGATTTTAAATCACCAAAAGACCTTGCTCATTACATATTAGATCTTAACAAAAATGATACTGCATATGAATCGTTTTTGCGTTTTAAAACAAAAAACGGTGTTAAAAATCCGAAATTATTGGAATTGATGTCCAATCGTAAATGGGGTATTAACAATGATCGAGTAAAAGGCTCCTACATAGACCATTTTGAATGTTTAGTTTGTGAAAGGTTACATGAAGATTTAAATCGTTTAAACAAGGGCCAAGTGAGAGTTACACGCAAAGCAAATAAAAATCATTATGGATGTCCTGAGCCTTATACTTTTAGCGAAGATGGAGTTCTTTTGAATGAAAAAAATAATTCAAATTATTTAACAAGTAGCTTCATGACATCTTATGAATTGGGCTATATTCAACAAAAACTTTTTTTTGAAAAATATTATTCCAAAAATTTATTTAATTTTAGTCACAAATCATTTGAGTGGGAATCTTTAAGATTTCATAGGGATCATTTCATGAAAAATAGAGAAAAATTTGATTTGAAATAAAATAAAATCTAAAAAAAAATTATTTTCCCTAAAGTTTATCCGTAATTTATGAATGAATTTGATAGAAGGCTACCAAAGCCGAAAATATTTTTTAAATTTTTCAGAAAATCTTGAGGCTCGCCAAATCATAAACCATAATTAAAATTTGTCTGTTTTTGAGTCTTAGTATCGATGTCCATTCTAATAAAAAATATTCCGAAAATATAGATTTAACTGATTCAAATAAATAAAAAAACGAAAAATTTATGATTAGGAAAAACTTAAAAATTCGCGAAATTTCGGTAAAACGAAGTTTACATTATCAGCAAAAAAAGTTATTCAAAAGAAATTTTTTGTACTGAAGACAGACGATTTAACTTTCAAAAAGTTAAATAGTTAAAGCTTTTCTAAAAAAAAATATTGGACAGTATAGCACAATCTTTTTTTGCTGATTCAAATTTTCTAAATTTTATGTCAATAGAATTAATATTTTTTACGATAAAAAATTCTGAAAATAAGTTTCGCGTAGAAAACATTTTTTCTTGTTTAAATTTCATTTTGTGGCGAAAATTTTTTCGATTGAGGCATGCATGTTTTTAATCCTAGTTTATGGTAACCTAGTAAAACTTTTTTTGATAGGGTGGATATTAAAAAAATTTTTTTGTTACAACATTTTAAAGCCTGATAGTTTTTGAATGTAAAGATTGATGTTTTAAGACTTTTTAAGCTGAAATAACACGCGAAAGTCATTTCATATTCTGAAAGAAAGGAAAATTTGGAAAAAGAATATTATTTCTCATTTATTCTAAATTACCCTTTAAAGCAATAAGTCATAAAAATACGTTTTGAGAAGATTTCCAAAGCTCATTACTGGTATTAAAGTATTTTAATAAAAGCAAAATCTTTAAAATTACTTAATTGCTCTTGCTTTTTTAATTTAATTTAATTGTTTGAAAATAATCTTAATAAATCTTTGTACTTTATTTCTACTAAAGATAGTGCGATTCAAATATTGATGCCGTTTTGCTTTGCGCGAACTTTATTTATTTTTAGGTGTCAGCTTTTTGATTTTGGGTACTTGGTAGAACCTTATTTTATGGGTTGTTTTAGTTTTTTTTTTTTTATAGTTGAAGTCATTAACAAAAATGATTGATCTATAAAAACTAAAATTCATTTTAAAAAAATTTTATTTTCAAAATTTATGGTTAACAAATTATACAACAATATTTAAAAAATTACTAAAAATTAAAAAAAAAAATTTATTTTTTATCTTTTTTCTTTTTGGATTTGCTTTTGGATTTTTTATCTTTACGTTTTTCACTAATTACACTTTCTGGACTTGTTGTTGTTCTAATGGTTCGAGATCTTGATCTACTTTTTTTTCTATCTCGACTTCTTGAACGACTTTTTTTCTTTTTTATTGATCTTAGACTTCTTGATCTTGAACGACTTCGTGATCTCTTTTTATATTTTTTATCCGGTGTCTTTGACCGTGATCTCCTATACTTTCGCCTCGATCTCGAACGACTCCGACTTATATTTTTCGATTTATATTTATCTCTTTGTCTAGATCTACTTCTTGATCGTCTATAACGATCCCTACTTCTCGTTCGACTACGTTTTCTAATTGTATGCTCTTCTCTATGTTCAATTTTTTTTTCTTTTTTTAAATTTTCTTGATACTCATAAAACTGCGATTCAGTCATGACATTTTGATAAGAACTGGGTACACTAGTAGGACTCTGACCCATTGATGAATAATATCCCATTTCAGGATACCCACCCATAGGTCTTATAAATCTCGGTCTCGGATAAAACTGAGGCCGTGGCATATATGGAGAATACATTTGAGGAGGATAAGGTTTTGGTCCGTAAAATCTAGCTCTATATTGATAACCAGCATAATTTGCTAATTGAATATATGGTCTAATTTGTGATGCATCAATTGATGGTGTATTTGGTGGTGTAAGTAAAGCCGGTGAGAGTCTTTGCGATTCAACATGAGCTGCTAATAATTGTTGTGATAAAATTTCCGAACTTGATATATTATTATCTTGTAAAGGCGATATTAGACCTTCTTCAGTCTCGACTTTTTCTGTTTTAGCTTCAATATCGTTTAAAATTAAATCGAAAAAAACATCTGTTTTAGTCTCATTTTGCGGTTGATTTTGTCGTGTCTTTATCTCGGTTAAATACTTTTGGACTTTTTTTCTTGTCTCATGAAAAGGCGTAATTGAGACGAGAGGTCCTATCTCTTGATCGCACGTCGGATTTGGACATGTAATTTGTTCTTCGTTTATAATTTTTTGTCGAATACATTCATCACAACAAATGAAATTACCACAGCATGGTACAAGAACAGCATCCTTGATTAAATGCTCACCAAATGGACATTTTAGATCTTTAGGAATTTCCTCTGATTTTATTTCTTCTATTTTGCTCACATGCTCACCCTCCTCTTCTTCGTCTTCGAATAAAATACGATCTTTTTTGACTATTTGAGCGGCTTTTTGATCAATTTCAGTAATTACATAGCCCTCTGGACCAAGCATTGCGAATTTATCACCAGCTTGAGCAGGTCTCAAATTAGTCCTAGGTATTCCACTTGGAAATTTTGGACGTTCTTCTGGTTTAGGCATACTACCAGCTTCAGGACATAATTGTTTTAAATGACCGGGTTTTTTACAAATTACACATAAATATCCTGGTGGTATTGGTCGATTTAATGGATTTGTCTGTTTTTGCCAAGACTTAGAAAATCCAATAAATCGACTTTGAGTTTCTGTACTGGGAGATTTATTCATTGAACTCATTAGAATTGATTCTAGCTTAGCTTTTTCATCTAGTCTTGCTTCCGTTTCAGTTAATTCGGTTTTATTATGTTCCTCGACATAAACTAATGGCTTAGATGGTATGCTTAATGGTGCCAATGAATCAAAAGCTGTTTTAGCTAATCCTATTTGTGAAGGTTCATTTATGTTACTTAAACTTTTACTTGTACCTAATGGAATATTTTTATTGGGAGTTAGAAGATCTAGAGATGTACTTGGTAAAATTGTAGGAGTTACAGTCGAAGTTTTAGTTGGTATTGGTGGAGTTGGAGACCTAGAAAAATTTTTTTATTAACATATGATGAAAAGTTAATTTTTTGAAAAAAATTACTTTTGCCTAAGAGGTGCAGTCGAATTTTTAATGACTCTTTTAACATTAACACGAGTATTTTTCATAATTAAGTCATTGTCATGATAAACTTTAAAAAAAAATAAGAAACGGTCATTTTGTTTGTTTAAAAAATTTATTTACTTTGATTGGTGTCAGCATTGGAAATTTCCAAGTCAAAGTCAAGTTTTTTAGAAAGTTTGCTTTTTTCAGCAATTAATTTTTTCAATTGTTGGAGAGTTAGACTTGAGCCGTCGAAAGTAACTTTGTCATAATTTAGATTATAGACTGTTTTAAAGTGTATATAGGACATTGGACCAATTCAATTGACCAATGGTCATTAATGTGAAATAAAAAAAAAAGAAAGAGCTCGTTTAGATTTTTTTGAAAAATTATTTTATTTCAAAATTCCAAAATATCCTTTTTTAAAAAAAAATTTCCAAATAAAAAAAAAAATTTTTTAAATTTAATTTTTTTTTGCTTAGACTTTTTGAATTTGTACAAGTATTTATCTTATTTTTAGAAATTTAATTAATTTCTATTTTGTAACTATAATGCGTGTGTGCTAGATTGGATAAGTGTTGAGCTAGATTTGAAACCCTAGAATCTCAGTGATGATGAATAGTTTCACAATTTGAATTTTTTTATTAGTTTAAAAAACCAACAGGCAGAACTAGTTGAACTTTATTTTTACTATTTATTTTAAAAAATTTAGAGGATTAAAAGTGAAAAATGATTTTAGAACAAGAATAATGTTAATCAAGCTAGTTAAGTGCTTTAATAGCTTATCAATAAACCTTAAACAAATTTATATTTTTTTTTTTATTTGGGTTATTGGCTTAAAAAACATCAATTTCAACAAAAAATCCTAAAGCTGAAAGTTAGCTAAGTTGGTACCAGTGTTTTCACTGCCGAGTCGAATCAACTGGGTTGATTCCAGAGATAGGAACTCGTGAAATGGGACTCGATTCCGACTCGAGTCTCACCTTAAGGACTTGAGTCAGAGTCTCTGAAAATCTGGCGACTCAGACTCGAGTACGAGTCATAAAATTGGCAAAAGACTCAAGTCTTTTATCATCATAAATAACCCATATTTTATATTAGAAGTTTTAATTGACCTTAGAGTAAAACCCTCTCTTGGTATTCAAAGGAAAAAATTAAACATTTTTATTTAATCTTATTTTAAAAAAAATTCTTTTGATGTTGAGCTTGAATGAAAAAAATTTCTTTATTTTCATCTTTTTAATAATTTTAATCATTTTCTCAGTTCTGAAAAATTTTAAAAAATATATTTTAAAAAAGTGTTTCTTATATAAATTTAACGCGATATCCCTAGCAAAACCTTTGACCATAACGTATCGTAGCGCTTTTCAGTGAAATTTACGTCTGATATCAAATTTTTTTTTGAGAAATATTAATGCTAATTTCCTAATATTTTGTAAAAGTTTATTAAAAATTTAGATACAATACTCGTTATTCACTAATTCCGAAAAATGATCGTTTATTTTCGCTCATTAGTTTTGATGTTATTATTTTTGTAAAAAAAAGTTTTATTTATTTTTTTAATCAATATTTTTTGAGAAAATAAATTACCTATTAAGCCTGATTTTCCTTTTTTTTCACTTTAAAAAAGGCGTTCTAAATTTTTAACAAAAAAAATTTTAGAGACTCGAGTCTGAGTCTGTAACACCCCAAAGACTCAGACTCAGACTTGAGTCTTCTAGAATTTTGGGAGTCCCTATCTCTGGTTGATTCCAAGAAATAAATTAAAATGCTTTTTTGAAGCATACTTAAGTATTTTTCGAAATTCAGCAAATAGCCCTTATTTTTAATTTTACATCAAGAAATCTAAGCCAACATTAAATGAATTGGGGATGAGGTTCAAAAAAACATAAAAAAAGTGATAAAAACATAAATAATGTGAATAAAACATAAATGGATTTTCCCTGAAAATTACAATTTTAAAAATGTTAATAAAACATAAACGATTTTTGGGCTTTAAAATTCCATTAAAAAATTTTAATTTTTCTTTAAATTTATAAAATTCTAAACAAAAGTCCTTTTTAAAGAAGATTTATTTTTTAACTTTTTAAAATTGCTACAATTTAGAAAAAAATAAAATTTTATAAAATTTTAAAAATTTTAATTTTCGTATAAGTCTTTTTATTATCAAATTATTTTGGAAAAATACTCATGATTTAAAAATTAATTAACGTGAAAAGTTATTTAATTTAACTTAAATTAATTTTTTTTTGGAAAAAAAATTTTTAAAAATTTTGATGAGTACCCTATCGTCGAAAAATCATTTTATGTGTTAAATTTTAGTTTTCACTTTTTTTATGTTTTCTCATCCATGAATTGGAAACTTTCCGAACGATTTTTAAATTTTTTCAAAGGATGATTTTCAAAGACTTATTGCAGATAAATTAAAATGAAAGCAGAATATGAAAATTTTTAGAATATATATTTGAAAAGAACTCCTTAAAGTTTCTCTCAAAGTTTTCGTTTAGAGAAACTGTACATTTATTATACAATTATACATTTTGTCACAAAGAATGAACTCAAATAATAAAATACAACTCCGAAATACCAAAATTTATTAAGTTTTTTAATTAATTTTTAATTTAATTGTTTATTTAAAATTGAATTTTCATTTATTACTTATAAATCTTTGAATGATTTCGTGACAAAAATTTAACTATTCTCTTCATAAAAAATCTTCGAAATTTGGCATTTGTAACAAAACAATCAAAGAAAAGACTAGAGTGAAACAAAAACGATACAAAATCAAAAATATTTAAAATACTTGATCCGTATTTGAGCTTAATTATATTACCATAATAAAAGCCGAAAACAATCGAAGATGGCATTGTCATAATTATAAATAAGAATGTAATACTTAATATTGAAATGGTTAATTTTCTTTTTCTCACAAAATTTTTTATTTCTTGTTGGTTTTTAAGATGTCTCATCGATTTACTTTGTCTTAGAGTCTTGACTACTAGTAAAGAATCGAATAATAACATAGTTATAAATGGAAAAAAATTGTATATGACTAAATTTAATCGATCCCAAAATGGAATAATACGCCATTCTGTAGTATACCAATAACAGTCCTTATAATCATGTTTATAAATAACTGGAAGTCTAACTGTTCCATTTATTAATAAACTAAATGTCAAGTTTTTAAAGTCGTTAGTGTCTTTTAGGCTATTAAATATCAATAAATGAAAGTTAAGAATAAAAATTATAAAAATTACTGTACAACACCAAATAGCTGAGCTTTTGATTGTACCAAATGGTAATTTTGAATAAATAGATCCCGGAGTCGATGATATAGTGATATATCTATCGATGCACATCAAACTTAAAATATTTGCACTTGCTTGTAAAGAGAAGTATTGAAGAAAAGAGAAAAATTTACAACTAAATACGTTAATCTTTTCTATTAAAATGTTGAAATTTGGTGTTAAAAAATGGTTTAAATTCCATACAAATAGAGATGACGTATCTAAAATAGCTATGAATGATAAATAGACCATAATTGGCATTCGGTTAAATTGTTTACAAAAACGAAAAGTTATAAAGCAAATTGTATTGCCAGTTAGAGCCAGGAAAATAACTAGGAGTGGTAAATAAGAGACTATTTTCTCAAATAGGTCGAATCCATTTTTAATTTTAATTGTTTCATTCATTTTATTCAAGTTTTGAAAGCACTATAAATTTTCTGAACAAAATTAAAAAGGAAAATTTTTTTATTAAGTTAATTTGTCTTTATTAATATAATTAATCTTATTGATTACTTAAAAATGTAATCGTAGGTGTTTTCAAATTAAACTACTAAATTAAATTTATGTTTTTTTTTTAACTTAAAGCTATGAGTTATCATTTTTAATGGTATTAAGCATGAGAAAACGAATATTTATTTTTATTAAGTAGAAGATTTGACTTAAAAATTCATTTTAAAAAGCAAGATTCATCAAAAAAAAATTTAGATAGCGTCATGTCATAAACTTTAATTCGTGATCAAAATCATTTATATTATTTTTTTTTAGTCGACTCCAATTTCATTTAAATTGTTAAATTTTTCGTGTTAAAAGTTTTGACTGATACTTCTTTATATTTGATCATTTGTTTTTGGTTTAAATAAAAAGCTTCATTTATTACATAAAACTTGGTAAATAACGTTGGTTTATCTCTATAAAATTAGCGCAGTTTGTGAGGCTTTTTTTCGCTTAGCAATTTGATCTTTATCGTAGTTTTTTTCATTGATTTCCAATATGACTCTAGATATTTGAAACACTTAACCTTCTGAATTTCTTTGCCACATAGTATACTGTTTTACCTTGTTTAAGAATGCCCCTCTTAATAACCAAAATTACATGGGTGATGCATGCAACTACTTTGACCTCACAATGATATAAAAAAAGTTTAAAGATGCGACGAACCGATGTGTGATTTGGGGTAAAAGAGGGTTTTTTAACTGAATATCCATTTAAAGACGCATTGTTTTTATTCGAAAAACCTGGTTTGATGCGTCATTCTTATTTGAGCTAAAAAAATGTTTATCAAATAGTTTTTTCTAATCTTGATTTTAAGAGCAGGGTTATACAGAAAAAAACCGTATTGCCCCGCTTCAGACCTCATCGGGTTATATTTGACGAGTGCTAGATAAGGTCTAAATATTTTAATTTTGCTTTTCCTTATGTTTTTAAATTTAAGCTAAAAATAAAATTAAATGCCTTTTATAAAAATAGAAAAAAAAAACAAAATTCTTTTGATTTTAATTTTAAATTCAAAAAATATTTCATAAATATAAGAAACAAAATGAATCGTAACGAAATTGTTGAATATTATTCCAATTTGGTAAATGAAATAGAACACGAATTTGATAGAACAATTTATTACGTTCAAACAGAAGAAAATATTGTTAATAAAATAAACTCTGATCGTGCCAAAATTATCTCCAAGATTAAAGAAATTGAAATAAACAAGCTAAAAAATTTGAAAGATTCAGAATCAATTTATGATGGATTGTTTTGTTTTTTTATTCTTCCAAAACATTCTTTTGCTTTAGTATCAAAAATGAATGACGATAGGCAACATAAATCGACGAAAAAACTGAAGACCGATTATGATATAGACCAAATAGAATATAAATTAAAATTAGAGGCAAAAGATGAATATTTCGAAAGTCGAAATCAAATCGGACAACTAATTGTTTTAAATTGCACCTTGAATAAGAAAATTGTCGAGAACTTAATGTAAAAATTTTCAATTTTTTTTTCTTGAAAAACAATTCTTTTCTATTTCTTTTTGAATAATAAGAGACCATTGTATTGACCCAGATGAAAACCAATTAAACTCATTTGAAGTAATATTAAATAAAAAATAATTGAATTAGGTTCGCGTCATGCTAAACAACAGCACTATCTGAATCGAAACTATTTTTTTCTATAGGATATTCGTAATCAACGTTTATGAAAATCTTGGTAAAATTTTTTGTTTAGGAGGCCCTGAATTTCTTCAAAATTCATTTATGGTCAAATTATAATTATTTATATTTTATGAAAGAACATAAAAATTTCTAAAAGAAAAAAATTTTACCAGATTTCTAGGAAAATCTAAGCCATACTTAAATGCGAATAAATTTTGGGTCATTCTATCGAGGAGAATCAAAAAAACTGTAAGATACCTCAAAAAAAAATTTACGCGTTTTAGTGTGGCTCAGATTTTCCTAGAAATCTGGAAAAATATATTTTTTTTAAAGAATGTCAAAACAAAAAGTCTTTAACAACTTTCGTTACCAACGTCAGTTAATAGAATATTTTACGAGAACAAAATCGTTTTGGATCATTTTTTTAATAATTTAAAGTTACCCAAATTTTTTACTACTAAAAGTGATCGTCCTTTTATTGTGAATGGCCTTCGTTTTGCTTTTTCAAATTAAATTTCTTATTTTTAAATATTTTTTTTTAATAATTCAATTATTAAAAAAGTTTTAGAGAAAAACTTGAAGACTTTTTGCTTAGACATTTCGTCTTAAGATTTTAAATTTAATAATTAGTTTCCATTAAATATGAGAATTTCTTATATTTTAGATTTCGAAAATTAAAGACCATATATAAAAAAGGCTGAATTCAGTCTCTTAAAAAAGCGTGCCTCATGCGAGAGACCATATGCTGACACGCATGTCACACTCTTTTGTTATTATTTCACTCAAAAGCAGTAAAAAAATATTCAACTTTTTTAAACAAAATTAATTTTTAATTAAGATTTTAACAAAAAAAATTGAAAATTAACAAAAAATTAATTTTATTAGAAATTTATTGTAAAATGTCTCAAATATGTCAACCTCTTAGTGTAACATGCGTGTGGCATAAACAAAATCATATGTTTATAACATCTGATCTAATAAAGGTTTTATAGATTCGGCGATCTAAATAAAATTTGCTTTTGCTTTATTCAGAATTTAATTAGAAATTTAAAGGAAGAACAGATATTGCGTCATGCATGTTTCAAAAACTTAAATATCTAGCGATTAATTTTTTAAAAATAAAAAAAATAAAAGATAATTTGTTAAACAAAATAAAAAACTGTATAAATACATGCATGCATTAAATATTTATCTTTTTAATTTTATTTAATTGATAATTATCAATTAAATAAAATCTCTCGTTTTAAAAGATACAACAGAATTAGAGTCCTCCATGACATATTTTTTAGCTTTTATAGTTTTAGGTATTTTAAATTTTTTCGCATTTGACAAAAAATCTCTGATGGTTGCCCCAGTTTCTTATAAGTGTGAGAAGCATGCGTGGCTCACGGAGTTTTTAGTTAGTGCGACATTCGTGTCCAGATTTCTATTTCTTATATGAGACACGCGTGTCAAAAAAAAGTGTCACATACGTGTATTGAAAGAGTGGGAAACGTATGTGACACTTTTTTTTGACACGCATGTCTCATATAAGAAATTGAAATCTGGACACGTATGTCGCACGAACTCAAAATTACGTGAGACACGCATGCTCCTCACACTTTTAAGGGACTGGGAAGAAAATTCCAATTCATAAAAACTGATTTTTGGGTTAAAGATTACTCTAAACTTTAAAATCAAACAAAAAAGTAAAAAATATTTCATGGAATTATTTTTTGGAAATAAACTTGTAATTCACAATTCCAATATAGCATTTTAAAGCTCTATTCATAAGCTTTAATTTGATATGTAATTGAAAAACTTTTTGGCAGTTTTTATTTATGAAGTATTCCTTCAAAGTTATACAGCTTAAAAAAGGGTTCTTTTGAGGAAAAAATATTTAAAAAAATTTTTTTTCTTTATCAATAAAAATTTTCTAAATTTAAAGAAAAATGAATTTTAAAGCATTCCGATGATCCATAGGGAAAAAATCGTTTAAAAAACAAAATTCGACTTATTTTCATTGTTTCAATAATTGAGTATTTTTTGAGAGAGGTTTTCATAAATATTTTGATTTTGCAAATATACATGAGATTCATGATTTTAAGCATATAAAATATTAGGCTAACAACTTTATCTTAGGTTTTTTTTTATCAAATAAAAATTTTCCGGATCATTATGGACAACTGTAAGATTACGAATATCCTTTCGAAAATGGGCGGTTCAGATATTGCTGAAAGAAGGGCGCTAAACCTTCAAGTCAGCGTTGGACATTGAATGCAAATTGAAGCTCAAAATTGACCATAAAATTAAAAAGAATAAACCAAACTTCAAAGGGTTGATTCGTTTCTTATTTTTTGGGCTAGACCAATTAATTTTGGCGAATAAAACTTTCAATTTCTTGTAACTAAGTGAATAAAAATTTTTCAATTTGCATTCAATGCCCAACCCTGCTTCGAGTAGCTGACCTAGAAGTTATTTTTTTGTAAAAAATATAGTGCTGTAGTTTTGCATGTCGCGAACTTATTTGAAAATTTTATTTTTTTTTTAATTTTAGGATTTAGTTAAAGTTAAAGTCCTAACTCAACTAATTGAATCATACAGAGATGAAATAATAATTGATTTGACTAATAGAGAGAACAATAAAATAACTCTTTTGGAATTAAAAGACGATTTTCAGCAATTAGATGAAAATAATTTAGGCTTCATGGAAACTATTTTAAATATTCAAATTATCAAAGAGCTTAATCTAAAAAACTATTTCATTTACGAAATACCCAATAATTTTTTTCTTCCGTTTAAACATTTGACTAAGCTTAATTTAAATGCAATGATAGAGCGTTTAGATAGCAATGTGTTTAATGGGTTAGACAATTTAGAAACGTTAAAAGTATCCAATACACTTCGTTTAATTGCCAAATCGGACGCCCTAAAAGAACTTATCAATTTGAAAAAATTAATTTTATACAAGGTTGACATTAAAAATCTTGAACTTTTAACTAATTTACAAAATCTTAAAAAACTAGTTTTGAAAAAATGTGAAATTGAATGTTTTGAAACGAAGAAGTTTGATGGTTTAAAGAGCTTAGAATCATTAAAACTCTTCGAAAATAAATTCAAACAAATTGAAAAGAATAGTATTCAGAGTTTAAATAGTTTAAAATCTTTAGAAAGTGATTGTGATCCGGAAATTTTTGGTATAAACTCCGACCTCGAAATTTTGAGTCTCAAATTCCAAACATTAAATATTCCTAATAGATTTAAAATGCTCAAATTTTTGAATATTCGATGTTATACCTCATTTACGGATATCAATTTCTTAAATGATTTGAGTGAATTGGAATTTTTAGATTTTGAACTACCGAATAATTTAAATGATACATTTAAATTTGTTACTTTGACAAAGCTAAAATTTTTAATTTTAAAATGTGAAAATCCTCCGAAATTTAATGTAACTCTTAAGAATTTGCAAGGTTTAGAAATAATTGGATCTGAGGATTTAGCTCGTGATCAATTTGTTAATTTATTAAATCTTGATTATTTAGCCATTTCTTATCCCGACTTCGGAGTTCGATATAGTTTACCTTGTTTTCTAGTGCTTAAAAACTTGAAATATTTTAAATTTGAAATCAAGCTTGAGTGTACTAAATATGTTAGAAGTGACAATAGCATTTATAAATTATTATTCAAAATGTTTCAAGAGCCGAATAAAGTTGAATTCAGAATTTCTGATGACGATGATCGTATGCAAGTTTTAGAGGTAAAATATATGGAAAAAAAAAAGATTTTTCAAATTAATTATATTATTTTTTAAAGATGAATACGTTAGGCGCAGATGAGTTAATAAGTGAAAAAGTTTATTTCAAAAAAGTTTTACAAGTTTCTGAGTGTGTTCGAGAGTTTATACTTAGCAGTGAATCAAGTTATTTTAGAGAATGTTTTAGAAATACAAAGAGCCGTAGATCGAATTTTGTATTAGCTTATAAAAATGCTGCTGCAGATTCGGATGATGAAAGTTCTTTCAAAAAAAAATTTAATTGAATATTTTCAAAAATAAAGCAATTATAATTCTTATTACTTTATCTTGTCAAGTTTAATTTATTTTTTTTTCTTCAAATCTAGAATATTAAACGAATTAAACGGGATCTACTCGTTTATTTATTAAACTAAACGAAGGATTCATCTTTTTTAATATTTTTAAATAATTTACATTATCAAAAATTTTTTTCTATCATTGAACTTGCTTTTCTATAAAAAAATATTTCTATGAAAGTAAATTCTATGAAACTTGTTTTTCTACCAAGTTTTACAATATTTTTAAATTGGCTTAACTTATCTAAATTTTTTAAAGGTTACCTACATAGAATTCCTAAATACCACACTAATAAACGTACTTTTCAAATTTAAAATATTATAATTTTTGTTTATAATTTCATAAAAAATGAGTTATTTTTTAACTAATTCATTTTTAATTTTAACTCATGTAAAAAGTTCACTCCAGTAAATTTTTTGAATTTTTTTTTTGTGAAAAAGTTAAGAAACGGATAAAATTTTTACTTTTTTTATATCAAGCGACTTGTCAAATCTAAATATTTTTTTCCAAATGACTTCTCCTTTGAATAACTTGTAACAAAAACTTATTTTGAGAAATTATAATAATAACTTTACATCTTACTAACCCGAAATGACTATCGGAGCTGTTAAATGTCGCTTAATATCAAAAGAGAACAGAATTAAAGCTCTTTTACTTAACATACAAATGAAATCATATTCTTAGATAGAAATTGAGTTTAAAAAAGACATAAACATGTGTAAAAAACAATAATTGATTAATAATAAAAGCAATTCGTTAAATGTTTTAAAAAATTGAATCTTAACTGAAGTACATAAATAAAATAATCTTTTGATGGAAAAAGTTTTTTATTTACAGGTAGACAGACTTCATAAAATTTAATTTATTATCAATGGTAAAACCTAAAAGTTGAACTCACTAAGGACATCAATAGACGCGCCTTAATTTGAATTTTTTTAGGGATTTAAATTTTTTTCTTGTAAAAATCATAAAAAATGTCTTATTGAATTAATATTAACCTTATTAAAATAACACCATTCATTTAAATCCTCAATTATTCTTTCAAAATCTTTCAAAATTTCTTCTAATCTTTCACCGGATTTTGCTAAGGTTTTATCATCAGCAAAAAGCTCAATAAAAGCCCTTAAAATACATAATGGGAGGTCATTAAAAAAAATTAAGGATAGAAGAGGACCAAATACAGACCCTTGAGGGACCTATTTTAATTTGCCAGGTTTAGAAAGCGAATTTTGTAATTAAATTATTTGTGATCTTTAAAATAATCAGTCATTTACCCTAATTAGTTTTTATCGAAAACATAATGAAATAATTTTAAAAGGAGAATTTATGAATCTATTTAGTTAAAAGCTTTTCTCAAATTAATAAACATTGCAAGTGCTTAAAGCTTTTGATCTAAAGCATTGTTTATGAATGAGATAAATTCATGAATGGCTGTTTGACAAGAAAATCCTGTCCTAAAACCATTTTGTCCTTTAAAAAAAATTTTATTAGACTCAAAATAGTCTAAAATTTGCTCAGCTAACAACTTTTCAAACATTTTAGCTATAGGCGAAAGAACAGATATTGCTCTATAATTATCTATTCGAGATTTATCTCCTTTATTTTTATAAAGGGTCGGTATTTTCCAATCTTCTGGAATTTTTTTTAAATTCTAAGCAATTGTTAAATATATTCAAAAGAATTGGGGCAAAAATCTCTGTCATAGCTTTTAAAACTTTTGTGTGAATGCCTATATAACCTGGTGAATATGAATTCAATAGTTCACTTGATTGATTTTTCTACCTATTTTAGCTTAATGAATTTTAAAGAAAATCTTAAATTTGTTATTTTTTCAAATTCTTTAAATTTTTCGTATATATACTTCGAAGATTCATCTTCGGTTGAAAAAGAAGATGATTCAACGTTTGTTAAGTAATTGTTAAACATCTCAACTTGTTCAGGTACTGATTTAGCACTTACCTCACCGTACTTAATATTTTCACGGCAGTCATCAAATGCTAAATCACTCCTTATCTTAATTGAAGATCGATAAAAACTCTAAAATTTTTTAGAGTTTTTAAAGTCATAAGATGTTTTATTTTCGAAAAATTCTTTTATTTTTTTCATTAAATTCTTAAAGTCTTTCCTAGCATTTTTATATTCGATTAGATTTTCATTATTCCTATCTTCCATGAGGAAATTATGACAGTAGTCCCTATATTTTTTTGCAAAAGTTAACTCCTCATCAAACCAAGGAGAAAAATCTTTATCTTTATTTTTAAATTTCTTTAAAGGAAATCATTGTTCAATGGCTTCAGTTACTTTATCCTTCACGAATCCCAACTTATCCTCAATATTAGGAAACTTATCTATTTCAGAAAAATTAGTTCTTAACAGTATTTTTTAATAGATTTAAATTTTTATCTTACTAATTTCTAAATGATTTAATAGGGTCATTTTTAGTTTCTAATTGAAAATTAAAACTTACTACGAGAAATTTATGGTCACTGTATGGACAGCCAAAGACATCTGATTTTGGATCTAAGTCATCTTGAAAAATAATGTGATCAATTTTACTTAGTTTCACATAGTATCGCCTATTTTATTAGATTTAATACCTATCCTAGACTAGGATAGGTATTAAATCTAATATTCCTAGTAGACTCTTTAGTTAAAGAAATTAAATTAAATTTTTTTAAAAATCAAGAAAAACAAGAATCTTGATCTGATGGGTCCATATTTAGGTCCCCTAATATTAAAAAACGGTCGAAATTGTTGTTTGATAGAATAAAATTTTCTACAAATTCTAAAAAATCAGTATTTTTTATTGATGGTGGCTTATTAGTAAATAAAATATTAACATTTTTTCCTTTAGATAAAAGACTCACTAAAATTCCCTCAAAATTCTTTGATATTTCTGTTTTTACTATTTTTAAACTCTTTTTATGAGAATCATTATACCTCTACAATCTCGAAATCTTTCTCTTCTTAATATGGTATAATTATGATTGGAAAAAAAACTAAATCGAAAAGTTTCATCCAAATTCTCATTTAATGAAATAATATCATAAGACCCTAAAGAAATGACCTCATTTATTTCATTTATTTAAAAAAAAAATGAATTAATATTTAAGTAAAGTAAACTTAGGCCTGAATTATTTGAGCTGAAATTCTTTAGATTCTCTAAATAATTAGAAAATAATTGAGCAAAATATCTATTATTATTTTTTATTTTTATATTTTTCATTTTTTTCAGCCTAAACTAAAGAAAAACATTTTTATTTGTGCTTGTTATACCAGACTGATGATTTATAATCCTTATTACACTTTGGACATATGAGTAACAATTTGGGTTTTACCATTTTAATTAATCACAAAAAATAAAATAATTTACAAAAAAAAAACGGACAAAAATGAATTCAAAATTTATAAAATCATAAAATATAAACAAACAAACAAACAAAAAAAAAGTAAACCAACCCAGTCAACCAAGAAATAATGACACATTAATGAAAAGGTAAAAGTTTTCATAAATGAGCAATAACCAGATTCAATACTTTTCCTTAAGGTGTCATTAATGAAAAAGTATCTTTTTCAGTATATATATCATTTTTTAAAAAAAAATTTTTTTTCACAAATTGATTGGTATTTCTTGATTTAAGCTTTCGTGTATCGTATCAAAGGGCTAGTAGCAAAGATCAAAAGAACTTTTTGTCGAATGGGTATTAATTATAAGTTAAATTCAATAAGGTTTTTTAATTGGAAAAAGAATATTTCATGTTAACTGGCATAATGCCAGTTTTTTTTAGCCGTCATCAGGTATTCAGATAGCTTTCAAGCCTGTATCCTACCTGTTTAGGCAAAATATAATTATCTTTGATCGACATAAATCAATCACCAAATTAGAAATTAGGGAGCTAAAAATACATTAGCTCAAAAGATATTTTTTTGAAATCTAAAAAATTAGGTAAAAATGTTTTATATTTATACACCTATCGCCAAGCGGGTCAAAACTGCTCAAGCAGAGTTCAACTGGGAAAAAGATATAAAATTTTCCAAAATGTAGAAAAGTTAGTTGGTCCCCCTATTTTTAGGTAGTTTTGATCCGTTTGAAATCTTTTCCTATGAATTTAATGGTAAGTTTGAGGTAAGTTTGAGACCCCACGCTACTGGGTCAAATCTCCGAAATGCCTTGTCTTACGCGTTTACCATTCACCAAATTGGAAATAATTTGGTTGTTGCAAAAACCAAAAGCTAAGAACCCCAGCTCCTGGGTCAAATCTCCGAAATGCCTTGTCTTACGCGTTTACCATTCACCAAATTGGAAATGATTTGGTTGTTGCAAACCTACCTCAAACTGACCTCAAACCTACCCTAAAATACATGTAAAAGGATTGCAAACGGGTCAAAAATACATAAAAGTAGGGGGTCCGAGATACTTCTTCTTATCTTTTGCAAAAAGTCTCAAACCTACCTCAAACTGACCTCAAACCTACCCTAAAATACATGTAAAAGGACCTTAACTCTTTCTTTTATAATATAATTAAATTTCTTTTATTCTCAAGTCAAAAAGTTGGCTTCAATCCCAGCTCGGATTAGAGGTCTGTGATTGACGATACCTCTATTTATACTAATTTCTTATAATTTTAAAAGATTGACAAAAGTTCAATGTCTATGAACTTTTAAACTTGAAATTTTTTGGCTAATTTTTTAAACACATATTTTATTTGTGAATAAATTTTAAAATGTGATACGTATATTTTTTTTTAATTAGTCAAAGGGCAAGGCTTTATATTAGAAAAATATTGTATATATAGTGAAAGATTTGAAAACTATTTAAAAATTTACTCATTTATAGTTCATTGGAAAAACTCGTTTTTCATTAATGAACAATTAATGCCCATTATGGTTTCAATAAAAATTGGTTGACTGGGAAGTCAAAAATAATTTTAAATAACGTAATTGCTCGATTTTAGCGACATGTCGTTAAAGCCGAATACCCAACTTTAACGACATGTCGCCAAATATCGAACACTGGTTTTCCAAATGATATAATGACATAAATATAAAGACATGTCGTTAAAATCGAGCAATTACATTATTATGATAAAATATAAACTTACTATTATAATAAAAAATGCGATGATTGAGTTGAAATTGAGTTGAAATTGAATTGAAATTTAATAAAAAATAAAAATTGAATATTGTGGATGTGATTAACCCAATTAATTTGAATAAATTCGATTATGTATTTGAATAAATTTTGAGTCGAATAAAAGGTAATATCACTAACTTTTAAGCTGTAAAATTTCAG
Source organism: Brachionus calyciflorus (assembly GCA_002922825.1). Lineage (NCBI taxonomy): Eukaryota > Metazoa > Rotifera > Eurotatoria > Ploima > Brachionidae > Brachionus > Brachionus calyciflorus. The sequence goes on along the minus strand of NTPY01000885.1, from coordinate 58,963 downwards.
CTTAAAAGCTTTTTAGTGAACGTAAGAAATTACCTTAGAATTTAATAATTGAAAATTGATTTAATTCAATAAGGTTATTGTTTTCGTATTTGAAAATAAAAACGATTAATTAGGCAACTATTCCAAAAATCAATTGAAAATTCCTTTGCCTGGTTTCACCAAATACTAAACTTTTTACTCAATTTTCATCAGATCAAAATATTTTTTGGTTAAACTTTAGTAATAGAATGTTTTCAAGTGGAAAATAGATTTATTTTTTGCTTTATTTAATTTTTTTCTTTTATAAGTTTTAAAACTTAATGTTTTCTTTAGAAAAATTAAGTTCCAAAATAGAACTTATAATTATAAATAACTTGAATTGAATATACTTGGAACGAGAAGTGTTCTGATCCGCCTTCGCTGTCACTAACAATATGCTTTAAAATTTCTAGTTGCTTATTTACACCAAAATGTGATAACTTTTTTCAAAAAAATTAATAGGGTCGAAAAAAACTTATATTATTGAGAAAAGAAAATTTTAAATTAATATTTTTTTGTTTTGTATTTTAAAATGTTTCTTTTAAAGTCTGACGTATCTGGCTAAGTTTGATATTTTAATCTTAGGAAATATAATTTTTTTAAAGCTTTAACTTTCTATTTTTTAAAAATAAAAAAAAAAGGTTTCTGTATTTTGTAATTCTGGAGATATTTAATATTTTATTTAAGATGTTAACAATAATTACGTGCGTTTCTTAACTTTTTCACAATGCTGTAGTTAGCTCTAAAGAATTCATTTACGAAAGTAATTTTTAAAGTAAAGATAAAAAACACTAATTATCTTGATTAACTGAGAAACGACAAATATCAAAGAAACTTAACTAAATTCATTTTTTCTAAGTGGGACTTTTTCAAAATGGGGAAAATTATACAGCGGGGTTTTTATAGATGGGAATTTTAAAGTGGGGATTTTTCTACAAGAATTACAAAAAAAGGCTATTTGCTGATTTATTAAAGGCGAGTATATCTTTAATTAACATAATGATATGACATCCAATGTCACATACTGTAAAAATAATTTTAAGAAATTTAATTCAAAGGAAAAAGAATTATTTCGTTTTAAAGTTGAATTGATTTGCGCAAATTGATTCAAAACATCAAATCGCGTATTCTGGATCTTTGTATTTTTTCAAAGACCTATACCAAAGATAAGATTTCCCCAGTCATTAATTTAATATCTTAGATTTTTTTTCCTCAATTAAAAAACGATTACGATCGTTATTTTAAATTCGTGGCAAAAATATTCAATTAAAATTCTTTGCATTAAATCTTTATTTTCATTTAAAATAATCTAAAATTTCAGTTTAAATTAAAAATGGTCAAATTCGTTGCGAATATTCAAACCAAGATCCCTTAAAAGAATAAAAATTCCAATTAAACCGTTTGTTTCGATATTGAATCAAAAGAAAATATACTTACAATATAAACTGCTACTCTTTTGGCACCGATATAATCTAATGCAAACTTTGTAGCTGAACACCTAATACTTTTCACACAATAAGTCACTATAGGTCTACATAAATCAATATTTTTTGATTCAAATACTTCATTTTAAAAATTAATTAGACGCTGTTATTATTTTCCATTATTTTAGGTCTGAGAAAAAAAATACTTTCGAGAAGTTCTTCTTGGGTTTTTAAAAGCTTAGTAGTAGGATCAAAAAGTGAAGAAAAAGGAATATTAATTGCTGTCGGTATGAATCCTTGTTCATATTCAGTTTGCTCTCTAGCATCAATTAATGTCTCGTTCTGGGCTTTAATTATTCCTTGTATTTGATCAAAATTTTTCACCAATAAAGGTCTGTAATAAGTTGAAAATTGTCTAGGCTAAGATTTAGAAAATATCAAAAAATTCTTTGAAAAAATTTTAAACTAGAAAAATACTTTATAATTAATGATTCTTTGAGTCAATGGAAAATTAAGAGAACTATAGACGTTTAGACCTCCATTTAAAATTGAAACATTATCCATACCAAAAACCTTACATTAAATCTATTTAAAAAGTAAATAAAAAAATTATTATGAACTAAGATTACTTTAAAAAGATACGCAGCTCTAGCAGCAGCTAAAAAACCATTGGGTGAGCGATCATAGATAATTATATGATGTGAATTAGATATCCCTAAAGAGCCGACATATTCTCTAAATTTTTTTTCATTAGGTATATCATACGCTATGAATTTGTCTATATTTCCAGTTGAATTGTAAGATGCATCAAAATAAATAGCTGTTGGAATATGTGAACTTAGATACAAAAAATTAAATTTATCCTTTGAATTTTAAAGTTAATCTTACTTTAAATAAGATGTTTTAGACGCTTGATCCAAATCAGCTTCTAGTAATCGATATTTATCCAAAAAATCTCGTCTTAAAATTAATTGGTATAAATTACGTGCACTTGTTAACGGGCATTCTTTCGAATGATAATTATATGATGTAGCTTTAAATATTAACTTAAATATAACTCAATTGTATCAAATTAGATTCAATAGAAATACCTTTGGTCTTCGAGATTATAAAAGTCAAAATTAAAAATGTAAGGAAAAAATACAATTGCAAGGAGATCATTTTTTTCTGGCTATAAAATATTTCAAAATTGTTTTGTGTTAATATTTTGTTCAAGTTAGATAAAGATTATGTAAGTTTTAAAAAAATTGAATTTTGTTTAGAGAGTGTAAATGAAAATAGTATCGACTAGTTGTCAAAATTTTATTGGTTACAATTGAAAATTGTTTTTCAAATAAAATTTCATTTTAAGGCTTTTGAATTTTCAAAAATATTTTCAAGTGTTTAGCAAAAAAATAAAAAGAAAAGTGCTTGTATCATGTGATCAAGGATTCAAGATGGTAAAAAATTTGAAATTAAAAAGTGCTTTTTTTAAAGAAAAAGCTTCAAGACTTTGCAAAGAAAAAATTTTTTGAATTTCTTTTTTGTAAATTGAAATTTAAAAAAAAAAGAGAAATTCGAAAATTTTTTTTCTTGAATCAAAATAGAAAAAATTCAAGCTTTAGTTTTTAAGGTTTTTTGTAATCTTTCACGTTTTTTTGAACAAACTCTGCTAAAATAAATCATCAAAAAAAACAATTGAATAGGCATTTTCAATTTTAAAAAAATTTACGTAGTTTAAAATTTAAATTTAAAATAAAAAAAACTCAAAAAATTTTTGGAGTTTTGATTCGTTGCGAATATTCGTTCCAAGAGCCCTAATTTAAAACAAATTAAAAACTCAAACTTTAAATCTTGACTTAATTAAAACAAATTAATTTACCACATAGAGCGAGACTTGTTCAGCTTCCAAATATTTAAGAGCAAACATAAGTGCACTACCTCTAAGGCCTCTTAAACAATATGTTATAAGCTTATCATTTAAGCTTATATTTGCCGAACTTAAAACTTTAAAAAATAATAAAAATTATTTAAAAAAAAATTAACATATATTTACGATCTGATAGTTGATTTTTTGGCTTGAGCAATTTTGTTTGAGAATTAAAAAGACTTGAAAATGGAATGTTTATTGCCGTTGGTATAAAACCATTATCATATTCAGATCTTTCTCTAGCATCAATTAAAGTCTCATTTTTGAATTTTGTCACATCAACTATTTGATTAAAATCTCTTTTTAAATCAGCTTTAAAATTTGTTGAAAAATTAGCTCTCTAAAGTTTTACAAAATTTATAAATTTTTTATTTTAAAATTTGATTAAAATTTACTTGAAATGACGTGACTTTGCAAGTAACTTGAAACTTTTGAGAATTATACGCTCTAAATCCGCCATTTAAAATCGTAACTTTTTCCATACCAAAAACCTAACAAAAAAAAAATTCAAATTAAAAAAAAAATAAATACTTTTATTAAAAAAAAAAACTTTGAATAAAAACCAAGCCCTTGCAGCGGCTGTAAACCCATTTGCAGAGCGATCGTAAATTATTAGATTGTGTGAATTAGAGATTCCTAACGATTCCACATATTCCTTAAAATTTTTTTCGCTTGGGATGTCGTAAGAAATGTATTTAGTTTCTGTCGAATTATAAGAGGCATCAAAGTAAATAGCATTTAGAATATGTGAACTTAGAAAAAAAAGGATTTTAGGGGAAAAAAAAGATTATATAATTTTTAAAAATTACTTATCATATGATATTTTTGAAGCTTGGTCTAAGTCAGCCTCTAGTATTCTATATTTATCATTGAAGTCATCACTTAAAATCAACGAATTTAAAGTCTTTGCATCAATTAGCATATCGTCACTTGTGAAAATTTGACTTGACAAATCTTAAGTAAATTCTTTTTTAAGATGTTAAAATTGAAAATTTTCAAATAAATACCGATAGCATTAAGAAAATATACACAAAACAACACGTCTGAAATTTTCATTTTTTTTTTTAATTATTTAAAAATTTTTAAATCAAATTTGTCATTTAATTAGGCTTAAGGATAAAATTTTATCTTAATTTTTCCTGATTATCAAAAAATTAATGTTTCGAATAATTAATTGGTCGACTTAATATTTTAGATCTACACGACATTTCTAACAAGCTAAAAAAAAAGAATTGTGTGGAAATTATTTTAAATATTTTGAATTTTAATTTTCTTAATAATTTTAAGAGTCAATAATAGAAAATTATATTGTGTAATTTAAAGAGATTTGATCAGTACAGGAGCCAGTAATTAAATCAATTACAATCGAAATAAGTATCAGTACACTACCAATATTTTACTTTTCAAAATTTTTTTGTTACCATAAAACCTTGTTTATAAGCGCACTCCGAGACCCCCCCCTTTTTTTTTAGAAGAACAGTCATCATTAAGGTTTTTTTTATGTGATATTTTTATAGGCTCTACTAAACTCTACCTAGAAAGTCATATTAAGAAATAAAATTATTTTTTCTACAGTACGATTTTTTCTTTTCAAACAGGCGATTTTTAGTCGCTTATAAGCAAGGTTTTACGGTACTGGTGTTTGACTATGAATATAAAATTTAAGTTCGAAATTGAGCATACCTTTAGAGAAAATAAACCGAACTTGAATGGATTTGTTTTCTTATTTTTTAGGGTTTAGAAAAATTAATTTTTTCGAATAAAATTTTCGATATATTGTGACTAAATGGATAAAATCAAATTTCAAAGTTCTTCTTTGTACTTTTTGAAGTTATTCCATATCTTTTCAAAATAAGAGTATCTAGAGTTTTCACAGCCAAAAATTTTAAAAAAGATGTGTGTTTGTGTGTACGGGAAAAATATTTCCATTGTAAACATATTTTACCGTGATGGAAATTGGTTTGTCACATGACGTCATCAATTTTCATTATTAAAAATCAATTTTATTGTACGATTTAGTATTTTATCCATCGTCAGAATCAGAAACAAGCCCATCTATTAATTTATCTGATCGATTTTTAACTTCTTTGTCAGTTAGTGAAATCTTTTGTTGAGCAACACCTATTTTCCTCGTTTTTCTTTTGCAGCTATACGTTTCATATAGAATTTCTACCGAATTAACCTCGTACCCGTAAAATTTCAAAAATAAAAAAAAATTCTTTTTTTTTTTTTTGATAACCGTTCGGGTACAGGTACGCTGATAATTCGGTAGAAAATCTATATGAAACGTATTGCTGCATTAGAAATATCTTAACTTAAGAAAATATGGCACTTCATTTAAATTTGGACTGGTATTTTAATATTTTGGAAAATTAGAGCTTTTTAAAAAGCAAAAAGCTTTTGACCACTTAAGGCTTCTATTGTTAAAGTTAATATCATTAAAGAAAGCATACATTAATTTAAATTTTAACGATACAAGGACCGACTAATTTTATCGAAACCTTTGTTTGAATATTAAGTAATAAAAAAATTAATAGAATAGAAAAAAAAGATTTTTTTCCCATAATTTCCGTTGAATTCAAGAGGTAGAACCATACCCTATAAAAATTTTTTAAAAAATCAATTAAAGTTGGAATAAAAAATAACTTTATTTAAATTTTAAGACTTTTAATAATATACAAAAATTAAATAAAATTTAATAAGATCAAAAAAATTTTTTTTCCAAAGTTTAAATCTTTAAAACAAAAAAAAATTTAAAAATTCAAACATTTTTTACAAAAAAAAAAAAATAATTTTTTTGAACATAAAAAAAAATATAAAATCTATTTACAAAAACTTGATTACAATAAAAGTAATTATTATTTGTATTTATATTTGGGCTTATCATCATAGTACTTAGATGGCGATCTCGACAATGACCTTAGAACTTTACGACCATTTTTTCTTGAATCCTCATTTCGATGCGAATTTCTGTCCTCTCCACTATTTCGATTTTTATAAATCTTATCGGAATTTTCGTCCTTTCGCGAAATCAAAGGACTTTTTGTTCGACTTCTCGAATTGGATTTTTTTCGTGTCGACTTTTTTTTGGCTTTTTTGGCACGTGATCTCGAACGAGACCTCGAATAACTTCTAGTCCTCGATTTAGAGCGTTTACGATCTCTAGATCGTGATCTCGAGCGACTTTTATTCTTCTTTTTTGACTTTTTAGCCCTCGATCTCGAACGCGATCTTGACCTTGACTTTTTTGCCTTACTCTTTTTCGATTTTTTACTCTTATCCCCATCTCTTTTTTCAATTTCTTTACAATTATTTACATCACTCAACAATTTTTCCTTATACTCATTGAATTCTTTTTCAGTCATAATATCCAAAGTTCGATCTAAATTTTCATACTCGACCACTTTAGGCAAATATTTAGGCTCTTCATTATAATTTTGATAGCTTTGTTGATAGCCATTATAACTTTGCAAATTATTAAATTGATTATAATTTTGAAAATGATTAAAATTTTGTGCATAGTTATTCTGAGGAGCATAATTTTGATGATAATTTGGAACATTTGGTCTAAATTGTCCTTGGTATCCATTCATAAATTGATTATTAAAATTTAAATTTTGAATGGAGGTCTCACTTAGAGAATGTTGCATTGATCTTTGAGGATAAACTGGTTGTGAAATAGTCAATTTAACATCTAAATTAACATTTCTAGGAGACACTTGTGCCTGATTTTTCAACTCTGAACTAGTAATTTGATTTTCTTGTACAGGTGTTGTTGGTTTAGTATCCACCTGATTCATAATCTCGTCTAAAAAAGCATCTTTCTGATTATTATTCGAAGGTGATAATTTGAATTTTTTCATTTCATTTTGAAATTCATTGACTTTTTTTCGAATTTCATGATATGGAGTTATACCTGTAAAAGAGCCTATTTCTTGATCGCATTTATCAGATGGACATTCAATTAGATCTTCATTGGATATTTTAGTTCTAATACATTCATCACAACATATAAAATGTCCACAACAAGGAATTAAAACAGCGTCCTTAATTAAATGAGCACCAAATGGACATCGAAGTTCTTTCGGAATTTCTGTATTATCACGATTTTCAACGGCTTTTTCTTCGTCTTCATCAAAAAAAAATTTATCTTTTTTAACGACTTTAGCAGCTTCACGCTCCATGTCGGTAACAACATAGCCCTCAGGTCCTAATTTAGCAAATTTATCACCAGCTTGAGCAGGTCTCAAATTAGCCTTTGGAATTCCACTCGGGAATTTCGGACGCTCTTCTGGTTTAGGTAAAGTTCCAGCCTCGGGACAAAATTGTCTTAAATGACCAGGTTTACGACACAAATTACACAAATAACCCGGTGCTATTGGTCTTGGTTGTATTTGATTTTGATAAATTTGAACTGGTGGTTTTTGCCATTGTTTCATGCCCAAAAATCGACTTGCTTGTATAGATGTATCCGATAAAGTCTTAGACATAGAACTCATCAAAATAGATTCTAATTTGGCTTTTTCGTCCAAAGTGTCATCTAAATTTTGTTCAGTTTTTTCATCAATGTAAACTAAGGGTTTTGAGGGTAGATTTAATGGTGCCAAAGAATCATAGACGGGTTTTGGAAGTGATTGAACTGGTGGAGGTTCTGGTTGAGATGGAACTTTTTCTCTAAAATTAAAAATTTAAAAAAATTTCTGTAGAATTTTTGAATTTTTCTTACTGTGCTCTTAGCGGTGCAGCTGAATTCTTGACTATACGTTTGACTATGACCCTTGAATTTTTAAAAATATGTTCATCCTCATTGGCATAGACTTTCAAAAGTAATTTTTTCAATTAGTTAAATTCTTTTGGAATTTGGTTAAAAAAAGTACCAATGTTATTATCAGCATTTGATATTTCCAAATCGAAGTCGACTTTTTTGGTTTTGACAAATTTTGTTTTTTCTGAGATTAGTTTTTTAAGTTGTGTTAGGGTCAGACTCGAGCCATCAAATGTTATTTTATCATAGTTTAAATTATATACAGTTTTAAAATGAATGTGAGACATCGATCAGTAAAATTAAATAAATAAGTCAATCAATTTTTCATAAATTTAAAAAAAAAATTTTAAGTTAAGTTTTTTTGTATATCAGCGGGTTTTGAAGAATATTTAAAATAAAAATTAGCAATGTATATGCTTAATATTAATTTTTGAGTTTTAGATTTTTTTTTTTCAATGGAAAATATTTAAAATATCAAAATATTAACTTTTTACATGGTTTCTTAAAAATGTTGAACGATTTGGAAAATTATATTTCAAGTCTTCATGATTGTTTGATAGGCAATAATCAAAGTGGGGAGTTGGCTAAATCGATAGTGTTGGATATAGTTTACCTTTGTGGAGAAAATATTAATCCTCAGACGATAAGTAATTAAGTTTATTTTTGTTGAGAAGGCTAATCATTTTACTATAATAAAAAAATTTTGATATCAATTCTAATTTTGAAATCAGGATATTTAAGGGTTTCAGGAAAAAAGTTACACTTCGAAAATGTCGAAGTGTAATGAAGCAAAAAAAGTCAAACTTTTTCAAAAAAGGGTCAATTTTTTTTACTATTTTAAATAAAAATTAATTTTTAAATCTCATGACAACTATTCAAGCAGAGTGATTTTGGCGCTATAAAATAAAACAAAAAATAAAATTGTCAAAAAACTTAAACATGCCTTGAAAATTCATATACCTTGAATAGTCATTTTTGGCTTATTGTTCCTTACAATCTTGTTTTCTAATTTATTTTGTTCGTGTCTAAACAAAAAGTTATAATCACAATTTCTTCTCAAGCTGCTTTTGAATAATTTCGTAAACCATGTCAAATAAAAAACCTCAAAGAGTTTGGATCTTTTTCAAATCGGCTAAATATTTTTAAATTTTAGCTTTTTGTTTGTCCTTATTTTTCAAGAGAGAAAAAAATTTACTAACCTTTCTTCGTAAATCGATCAGCAAAGATGAAGTAAGTCAAATAAATTAAAAACAAAATTAAAAACTTAACATTTAGATAATTTTATAAAAAGTTTAGAGGATGCAAAGTAGATTTACTTCAATTTTTGGAGAAATTTATCGTCTCGGCCAAAAAGCAAATTATACCTTACGCTGTTGAAATTAAAGAAACTTGTATTAATATTTTCAATTCAGATAAATACTCAGATGTTCGATGCAGTACCTTTCCAATAATCTCAAAAGTAAATCATTTACATTTCATAGTATAAAATTATTTTTTTCAATTTATTAAAAATGAAATTTTTAGATTCTAGAGCTTACAAGTGGAAACTTTGAATGCTCAGATAAACTAAACATTCCAAAATTAGCCGATGATTATTTTCTATCTTTAGTTAATCAATCAAAACTTTCTTCATCACGTAAAAATTATATTTATTGGAAAAATTGAAGTTTTTTCATTAATTTTTTGTTAAGTCAAAGCGAATATATTAGTAGTTTTAGGAGTAATTTGCAGATATCATCCTGAGGTAATGTCGTCTAAGTCAAACAAGTGCTTAGATCTTTTTTTAAACATTTTAAAAATGGAGGTAAATTGAAAATTTTTGATTTAAAAAAAATTTAGTAAGTAATTAAAATTTAATTTTTTTACAGATGACTACTAAAAATCATAAGCCCGATTTTAACGTAATAGCGGGTGCTATCGAAAGCTTGAATAACTATTTATATAATTTTTCACCTAGTGAAAAAAGTGATTATTCTACAGTCATGTTCGATTATATAAAGCGTGCTTTGGTTAATTCAGAAGAGCTAAATCGTTATGCTGTGCCTAAAGCAGCACTTGACTTACTAACTAAGCATAGTGGTCATTTTGATGAATTAATTTACATTGAATACCAAGATTTATTCGATCGCATATCTCAATGGGCTGAGCACAAAAATTATGATATGAAAAAACTTGCCTATTTAACTTTGGATTCATATTATAAACATTTAGCTGAAATGTTAAGAGTTAAATTTCAGACAGAAAGTAAAAAATGTCGAACTATTTTCAAATATTTTATTCTTAAATTTCATAAGAATTTGACTGATACAAATAAAGAATTGAAAGAGAAAATTATTTCTATAAAAGGATATGGAGCTTTTGCTGGAGTAAGTTTTTAGAAAATAAAATAATATTTTAATTCACTAAGGTATTTCTAAAAACTATTTCTTTAATTTCTTTAAAAAATCTTTTTAAATTTAACAGTTTAATAATCAAATTCATGCGATGGTAGTTTTTCTCATGAGAAATTCTTTATAGAAAGAAGTTGGCTTTTTTGATCCAATAATTTTATTTTCGCCTGAATGAAAATGCTGAATTATCTTCTGATAGAGTAAAACAAAAATTTAGTAAATAAGGATAAATTACGCTTTAATAGCAATCTACAGTGGGGACGCTTTAATCCGAACTTTTTGGGAATATTTAAAATTAGTTCGGATTAATAAATTCGGATTAATGAATTAAGTTTTTGACAGATAAAAAATTTTTCGAGTTTTTTTCTGAAGCTTTTAATTATAAAGTTAGTTAATATCAAAGATTTTATGTCATGAATTAAGAATTGCTTTTTTAAGTTCCAATTTATTTCTGAATATGTGTTAATGTTCAAACTTAGACTTGTTCTAATTTATAACTATTAAAAGTGACGAGTTTCGAATATAGAAAATAATAATTTTATTAATTATTAATAATTTGATATAATCTTTCTTTGCTGAACTTATCTTTGACCTTTCGTTATCTAATAATATTTTTTGTTTAATATATTCGAATATATTTCCCTATATAATAAATAGTTCGATTAAAAAAAAACAAAATACATACACTGTAATTTAAAATGTTTTAAGGAAAAAAGTTCGAATGTCGAATTTAACCGAACATTTGGTTCGAATTATCGAATTAAATTTTAATGTAATGTGTTTGCGAAGGGGTTAGGGAATATAGGAATATAGTTCGAAAAGCGAATTGTTCGGATAAACGATGTCCGGATTAAAGCGTCTCCACTGTATAAATAAATTTGAGACTGGTCAAATATCTTTTGGCTTTTGATACTCATCAAATTTATGCTGAAATAAAAAGCATTTGCTTGAATAACCAATCAACCAGCATGAGGTTGAATACTCAAGCAAAAATTTTTTTAGGTAAAATAAAAGGAAAAAATATAAACCGAAAATTTTAATAGGAAAATAAAAGTTTTTCTAGGATTTGTCAATTTTTTTTATGTAAGTTGAATTGAGAAAAAAAGTCCTCTCCTATAAAGTCATTTATTCAAATAATTTAAAATTAAAAATTAAAGGAAAAAAAAGGAGGTTCAATTATATGTTGAAAAAAATAAGAACTTCATTGAAACGACCTTTTTTGTAAACTTATAAAGTGAATATTATATGGTAAAAAAAGTCTTCATATTTTTGTAAATGGTATAAAAAGAACTTGCTCTTATTTATTTAATTATTTTACTTACTTAAAAAACTTTTATTTATCGATTCGAATACTAAGATATTTAAAAGAATTAAAAAATGTAAGCAATTAGTAGATGTGTGAAAGGAGAAACTCGACTTAACTAAAAATCTCTTAAAGTTAGAATTTCTATTCCGAAATTCAAAATAAAAGGGAATGGTTAAATTGATTTTATTCTAACTCTTAGACTAAAAGATAATTTAAAAACTCAAATTAAGACTAATAATCTTTGAAAATTTTTGTATTTATTTTGACCAACATTTAAAGCTTTTTATTAAAAAAGAAGAAAAATTTCAGCAGCTAAATATATAAAGCTAAAGCTCAATAATGTTTAAAAATACCAAATTTTAACGTCATTTATTAAAGAAACGAATTTGTAAACTAAATTTGTCTCAATCAAATTCCTTTTTTTGTTCGTTTTTCTTCAAAAAAAAAAGAGCATCAATAAAATTTCTTTATTTTTCCTAATTTGATTTCATAAATCGACCTTAAAAAATCCTTTTTGTTCTTTATGAAAAAAAAATAGAAATTTGGAATGAAACATTTATTTTCTTATTTTTTTCCCTAAAAAAAATTTTGCTTGGGTATACTTAAACATTTGTTCGGTTTAAAAAAAAAAAACTTTTCAACTTCGAAATAGTTATATCTTACAAGGACCATATCAAAATCGGAATTGGAAGCTTGAATTTAGAAGTAATCCATTTTTCGTTTTAAAACTTATTTTTGATGTTACAAAAAAATCAAATTTGTTTATTAAGTTTAAAAAAATAATTGAATGCTTAAAAAATTCAAATTTATGGTGTAAAATTTACAATAGCAAAATTGTCGTACAAAAGTAATAATTCATTCTTTTTTTTAAACAAGTTGTTTATTCCATTTTAAAAAAATCGCAATTATGGAACAACAACTAATATTCATTAAATAATTTACTCTCGGTAACGGTTCCATTACTAGAATGTCTTGAAGTCCATTTTTTTACAAATAAAAATTTACTAAAAAAATTTAGGCATCTTTAATAGTAAATTAGTTGATTACTTGATTTAAGTAAAAGTAAAAGAGCTTAACTTTGTCTGTTAAACAGCTTAGTCTGATGATCACACTGACCATCAATTTAACAGAAACATTTTTTAAAGTAAAATTATTAATCACGTAATCTTATATTTTACCAGTCCCAAATTTATTTATAGAGTAGTAGAGTTTCGACGGTCACATGCTAGGTTAAGTTAGACAGGTGTTTTACTCAATACTACACCAAAAGATAATTTGTGACTTGAAAAATAATAATTAATTTAAAATTTTAAGCCATGTAAGGAGCTTATGGAGCCCAATGATTTAAAACTAATGTTAAATATCATGGTTGATATATGCGAGAGAAATTTTTTTAGTATTCAATACATTTCGAGTACAGAAATATTTGATGAAAAAATTTATCAGTTACCGTCATTTATAGAATCTCTATCGGGTGTTTGTTCTCAAATAGACGGCGATTTACCTGAAGGAAGTTTGAATACAATTGAAAAATTAGTCATCTTAGCAATTGATAGTTATCCTAAATTAAGTAAAAGATACAATCATCAAATAAGTTTAGCAATAGCTCGTCTGTTCTTAACCATTCGTAAAAATAACATTTATAATGAGTTTATATCTCGTATTATTTATCAATCATTGATAAGAATATTTTCTTATAGAACTAATTATTCAATTCAATTAGAAGAAGCGAGTAAAAGCGATGACCCGGTCGAAACAGAAGGTCCTAAAAATTTTTTTAACACAACTAGTCTTGATTTTGTTCAATTTTGGTCGAATATTCTAAATTTGTACGAATTTAAAGAATTTAAAACAGATAGTCCTGATGAGGCTAAGAGATTAGTCGAGTTTATTTATGATGAATATGTCGAGTCAATCATCAAAATAATGAACAAGTTAGACTTGGCTGCAGTTAAGAGTGATCCTAATGAGATAAATGATCACGCTCAAGAAAACTCAAATCAAACACAAGACGAACTTGGTGTCTCATCTGATCCAGTCAATGGACTTAAACCATTAAAACCGAGAGATTTTGAAATTTTTATTAATTTAGTAGATTTTTCAAAGTATATAATTTTATTCTTAAATTTTTATTTCAACTCAAATTTTATTTCTTCATTATTCAGGGAGTTGTTATTGCAAAAAGATTTTGATTTATTTGAAAAATGGGTATTTAGATTTTCAAAAGAACTTATTCTATTATCGAGTAAACATAGTTTGATAAGTGGTTTTTATAAGTTGAATACTATGATCATGAAAATAGCTGTAAAGATTGGATATTTTAATGTAAGTTAACTAAAATTTTATTTATTACTAATATTTTTATTATCAATAATCTGCAACGAAAATAGCTCATGGAGTTAGGGCTCATAAACACAACTATGGCAGACCAGTAAAAGAGTTTCGGCCTTTCCGGAGTTAACCTTAAAAAAACAAGTTGAAAAAAAAAAATTCGAAATCCGCACTACTGAAGTCCGTCTACCGAATAATTGTAACATATTTTTTAAAAAAATTTTAATTTCACTAAAGTTTCTCTTCGACAATTTTTCTGTCTTTAAGTTTATCAGGTTATTTCAATTTTTATGAAAACAAGAGTTATAAATCGTTAGTTTTTCCTCATACACTTTTGTTGGTCCTGTATCTTCATTTGTACAGCGTTCTTAGATTCGTTTAAGAAATTTCATTTTTACCATTACTTCCAATTCACCCATCGATTCATGAACATTTTTTCGATCAAAATTGTTTCCAGGTAGAATAATTTTATGTGAATCTATAGAAAAATTTGTAACTTGACTATGAAGGCTAATAGTAATAGTAGCACTACATTTTGGATGCTTACAAACCCAGCGATTTGATTTTTTTATTTCTGCTAAACAAAAACCCTTCACTGAAAACTTCAAAACCATCTTTCGCAACGTTTTTACCCGAGAGAAATAAAACACGCAAAAAACACGGTTTAACGGCGTTTAAACGTGAATGTTTTATCATTAAAAAAACGCTTAAAAAGTGAAACAGATTAAGCGGCATAATCTTTTGCGCAATAAATATGTTTTTTAACGTTTTCAGGCGATTTTTCAATAAAAAAATGTCAAAAAATTGATTTTTAGTTTTTTTTATAATCGGTTTTTAAGAAAAAAAAAATTTTTGAATGCTATAAGAAAGATAAAAATTAGAAGAAAAAGCGCGTTTTTTATGGTGTTTTTTTCGCGTTAAAATGCTCACGTTTAAACACCAAAGAAACAGACGAAAAACAGCGTTTAAACGTCGTTTTAACAGTGTTTTTTTTTCTGTTTTAAATTGATTGCTTAGAACGTATTCGTATTTGACTGTTAACATTTTTAATTTTTAAATTGCTTTTTTCAATTTTTTAAATTGTTAGTTTCAAACTATATTTTTAAATATAAATTAATTTGTATTTGTTTCTTTAAGATTGGAAATTATTCGCTAGCGAAAAATTCATTTTTTTTTAAATAATTTTTTTTTTTTTAACAATTCCGGATAAATTTACTGTTGCATGGTTCGACAAAAAAAAACTTCTTTAAAAAAAATAGAATAAATTATTTATATTTTTAAGAGAATTGACGAAAATACTGTAAAATACTCAAACCAAGACACTTCATGTGATTCAGATGTTATAATGTTAGACGAAAGTGAAGAAATAAGCGACACACTTGATAATTATTCATCTAAAACACACATTTCAGAAAAACTAAACTGTTTTTATTTGTACAAAAAATACCTCAGTGAAATATCAATACGCATAAAACAATTCAAAGACGAACTCTTAATGTCATGTTTAGAATTTTTTCTATCACTACCAAAGGAGCTAGTTCTAATCAACATGGAGCAATCATTCAATTGTTTAACTCAATCATTAGACCTAGGTGTTAACTATTTAAAAATAACCGATACTGCTTTGAACTCTTTAGAATATTGGTTGAAAAATTTACCTCTTGAACACATTAAACCCTATTACCATTTAATCCTTGATAAATTTGATAATTATCTCCAAGCTAATAATAACCAAAATGACTTGGATTCTCAGGAAAAAGTCATTTTACTTAATTTAACTTATAGAGGAAAAGGTCGTAAGCGCTTACCAGTTAAACTTTTTGATAAAATGTCACAAAGCTCAGATCTCTACGAACAAATACAATTGAGAATTTTAAAAATTCTAGGTCAATTATCAGCTGATATGAGCCATTCGGTTCACAAAATAAATACTGAGGATATTACTTCATGGGACACTGTACAACATTTAAAATTCTATGTGCCTTTTACAGACATAAAACCAGCTATTTATTTTGATAGATTTCTACCTAGAGTCATACATTTGGCTTTGAATAGCCCTAATAGACAAACTAAAATTAATTCGTGTGAACTCTTGCATGCTATTGTCATATTTACAATTGGTAAAAGTGTATCAGATCCCGAAGGCAATTCGGAATATTTCAAATTGACTAAACTTTATAGTAAAATGTATCCATGCTTGTTTAAACTAAGCTGTGATACAGACCACTTTGTACGCAATTTATTTCAACCATTAGTAATGCAAATGATACATTGGTTCACTGGTAATAGAAGATACGAATCACATGATACAATTCAGCTATTAAATTGTATTATGGAGAGTTTAGTTGAGGATAAAAATGCAGCTCTAAGAGACTTTAGTGCACAATGTTTAAAAGAATTTCTAAAATGGTCAATTAAACACACTCCTTTGTCAATTCAAGATACATCAACATCGGCACCTGTCAATGCTAAATCAATCCTAAAACGTATTTTTAATTTTCTAACACATCCAAATGCGAGTAAACGACTCGGCGCGTGTCTCGCGTGGAATTCTATTTATACACTATTTAGAGAAGAAGAGATCCTAGTTAATCGACATATATTCGAAATATTGTTTTATCTAACTGAAAGCTTGGCCATGAGTGAAAATGATGATAAAATGTATGGCACTCAGGAACAGTGTAGATTGGGTCTAGACCATGTCGAAAGAATAATAAGATTCAAAAGCGATTTACTTAATCAACGAGATGAGAAACGAGTTAAACCACCTGGATGGTCAGAATCAATTTTAGAAGTAGCTGTACGATGGTTAATGCGACAATGTGGACGAGTTGAAACTGAGTGTAGACATAAATCAATGGAATTGAGTTATAAACTCGCATCTTGTATCACAGGGGTAAAAGATATAAGAGACTATTTTAACATAAGACTTAAAAACGAGTCAGAAATGTATTTTTTGGCGCGTTTTGAAGGCTCTAATGAAGGCAAAGAAATTTTAAAAGTGTCTCTATCAACTTATAAAACATTTAGTGAATTAACTGGTGATAAATTTCAATTTAATTTACTTTTAACTTGGCTTAAATTATTAAATGCCCCATTGGACTGTTATACATGGGTTTTTGCTGAAAAATTAATTAGTCCACAAAGTTTATTCTCAAGTCAAAAAACTTGTGTTTGGACGAGTTTAGAGACTTTTATCGATAAAATAGCTCTTAATTCACTCGATGAAATTGTATCGAAATTTTATTCGGAAAGTCTAGTTTTCACGCCGAATGAAATTGACGAATATAATCGAACTAAATGTACAGTTATTATTCGTTTAATGGATTTCATGGAGGCTTTATTTAGATCTTATCTTAAAGAGAGTCTTAATTTAATACCAAACAATTTTCTAAATGAAAATTTTTTTACAATGATAATTAAAATGACTCTAGACCCGACAAGTTTAGGCTTTAGTCTTAAGGACTTGGAAGTCTTTTCTAATTTGGCTCAAAAAATTCGTGGATTTTTTCGAATAGTTATTCAAAATTTACCGGCTACTCGTCTAGAAAGCTTAAAATTACTATGCTCAACAATTCTTAGTGAAAATAAAGAGCTTAATTTACAAAGCAAAGATTTAAATAACATTGATTGGACTAATTTGTCTCAATTAGTCACTGGTTATGAAATTTTAAATGAATTTAAAATTTTTAAAATTACGTTCGATTTGACTCGATTGGTTAGTAATTTAACTAGTGAAGATACGGAGAGTCAAAGTTTAATCGAAGCTAAGCGTAAATTGTTCAGTTTGTGTCTAAGCATAAATAAAGAGTATATTTTTGAGCTATTCAGCGAGTATTTTTATTCGAGTAATTGTTCATTTATGGCTTATTTTAAAGCTGAGATATTCAATGAAAGTCTTAAGCGTCATGATGAAATTTTAAAATTTCTACTTTATAAAAAATTAGAAAATTTTTTTCCTAAAGTCATAACATTTTTGATAAGTTTTTTAGATTTTGTGTCAATGGATAAAAATTTGAGGAAATCTGGTGGTCATAAATTAGTCTATTTTATTTATCAAAATTGGTCGGTTTTTCAACCATTTTGGTCTAATGATATTGACACGAAAATACTACTATTAAATTTACTTACTAAATGTTTATTAATTGAGTCCGTACAAGCCAATGAAAATAAAGTATCAGAAATGTTTTTTAGCTTTTTTGTAGATGAACAACTTAAGCTTAATTTCAAGTGTAAATTGTTGGATTTATTGCATTTTTTTACTCAAATGTCTCAATTTAAACTTTCAATGACCCAATTTATAACTCAATTACCACTTAAAAGTATGAGTCTTACAAAAGGCGATGATATTTATACAGACTATGTTAATGCTGTACAGAAATTGTTAGTTTGTCTTGAGTTGAGTCAATCGGTTGATTTGTTAGGAGGTCTTATTGGAATTGTTTGCCGTGAAAAGAATCATTTATGCGATGCTGAAGTTAAAGAATGTTTTGAAAAGTTTATTAAGAGATTGGATTCAACGAAGCAAATGGAGGTTATTAAGCACTATTGGAATAATTTTAAAAATTCCGATGATGATCGGAAATTTGTGCTCTTCGATAAAATTTTGATTAATTTTTTAAAAAACTGTGACAAACCTGTTTTTATTGATTTTATGAGTTTAAATATTGTTTATCTTATGGAAAAACTCGACGTAGAACTAAAAGAAAATGAATTCGAAATGGTTTGTATGAACAAAAAATGTGTTTTTGAATTGTTAGATCTCGCTTATAAACGATTACATAAAGATGAGATATTTTATTCAAATGCAAAAATTTGCATTGCCTATGAGACTTTCAAATTTAGTAAGTATTTTATTTTCAACCAGAAAAAAATTTTTATTCAGAATCAGACCAATAGGCAATTTTATTTAGGAAAATTATATTTTTGAAGTTAAACATTTTTTTGTTCGGATATTTTTTATTTATTCGATATGTCACTAATCAGTTTAATTTTACAAACACACATACAGTACAAATTAAAACTAACTTGTACGCGTTTTGTTCTTCGACTCTTCTTCAACTCTTCCTTTTCTCTTCCTCTAAAGAAAACAATAAATAAAAACAAATATTTTATAACGTATTTTTTTGAAACCTTTCATTTCCTGAGAAAGGAAAGGAAAAGAAGAGGAAGAGTCGAGGAAGAGGAAAGGAAAACAAACGTACAAGTTAGTTTTAATTTGTATTGTACAATAAAACTTATTTTAAAGTCGATGATGGTTATTTTTCTGCATAAGTATCTGGAATTATCCCAAAATTAACTAAATTTCTCATTTCTGTACTGACCTCTTTTCTGACTTTTGTTCTTAGTTAAAATTGGCTGTCAAAGTTTTTAAGAGTGCCAACAAAAATCGCTCTCCAAAGGTCTTTTTAGAGAAATCTTTTAAGACTACCGTGGTTCAGTTGACGTGAGCTAGCTTAGTGTAAAATTAAATTTTTTTTACATGAAAATTACGCTGGAATCAGTTGACATCATGTGACAAATACATGTCCACCACGGAATTAGCACCAATTACTCATTTCGACTAAATAAATCTCAACCACGGTTTCTTTTTTACAACTCTGGGTCAATAAAAATTGTATACCAAATTTTATTTTTTTGAATTAATAACTCAGTTACTCAGAAACACAGAAACTCAGCAATAATTTCACATCAGTTAACTATATATATATTTTTTTATTACATAATCAAATATTATAGATAAGGTAAATTAAAAATGGGGTCATGTCAGCTTTTTTGGTGAAAATATTGTTCACGAATTCCAAGGAAATAAAAAAATTACCGAACAATTTTTATCTTTTGTGAACACAAAATTTATTGAATTAAAAAATTCGAAACTAATTTAGTTCTTAACAGTTAATTATTAATTAAATGAGTCTAATTTTTAATTTTTACCTTGTAGACCTATACAGCCTTTTTTTTATCAATAGTTAAACACAAATTAACATTTTATTTGAATATAGTGTTAGCTAAGCGCCTTTATTAGAATCACTTGTGAGCTTATAGGATCTTTTAATTGAGCGGTTTTTTATCAAAAATAAATAAAAGAATAATGCATAAAACAATTGAAAAATGAAAAGCTCCAAAGTTTTTGTAAGAAAATTTGTTGAACCCTTAAAATAAAATGTGAAAAATTTTTTTATTTTTAGTGTTCACCAATTTTGTGAACACGATTATTTATGATGACATTGTTCACAAAGTCATCATGACGCTAAAAATGTACATCCAGATAGAGATAATCAAAACTAAGATTTGATTGTCAGTAGATTAAGCTTTAAAAAATTTTACAGATATGTAAGGCTCAATTTAGAATTGTTAACTAATATAAGCTAATGAGTACATGAACAGAATCTAACAGAAATTTTTTTTTTCAAAGAGACGGTTAAAGATGGAAAAGAACTAACAAAAGAAATCCTAAGAAAATCACGTAAACACATGAACGAACAAACAAAATTTCAATCAAATTTAGAACCGAAAAAAATCGAAGAACTAAGAGATCTAGAAAGAATTCTACATTGTTCAGCTTACAATTGTCTAATATCACTATTCATACGAACCCAAAGTGAACCAAAGTTATACTATGCATTTTTATTCAAAGACGATCTGAATAAAAACGAATTTATTTTCGAGCCTTTAGTAGATAAGAAAAAAGTTTATAAATTTCAAGTTGAAGTAGAAAATTTCCAAGAGCGTAAAACAAAATTCATATCATTACGCTCGGAGTTCCGCGACGCCAAAACCGAGGCCAAAAATCGCCAAAATAATTACATAAACACTTTACACTCAACTAATTCATTCAATTATTTGAGTAGTCAAAATAATTATACGAGTAGTTTGAGCGAAGAGTTGAGTGTTTTCGATTTCAATAGTCATGGATCTTATAGTCAATCTGTTAATTCTCAAAATAGCTTAAGTAAATCATCGAGTTTTCGACGCTCATTAACAGACGATATGGACATTCAAATTCAAGATGTCGAAATCGAATTGGACGAATTAAATTCACATGAATCAATGGAGAGTTTAGTTAGTCTATTTCAATCTTTAATATCCAATAAAATAACTCCTGTTTATGAAAATGGTCAGATCCCCACCGAAATGCCTCCATGGATGAATTTTTTACACAAAAAAATTCTCGATGTTTACACACATGAGAATGTTAAATTGTTTATAATACGTGCCATTGTAAACACATCGAATATTTTCAAACCTTTTTGTAAATTTTGGTTCCCTGCACTCATTGGATTCTTAGTAAATTCAACTTTATGTCGTGAATTCGATGAAATGGATTATTTTACATTGGACTTAATGATCCTTATTTTATCATGGTGTTCAATTCAAAAGCCTGAAATGACTGAATCGAAACTTATCAATAAACTTTTTGGTTTATTAATTAAACGATGTTATCACTCGAATCGAGCTGTTTTAAAAAATAATTTAGAATTGATTAAAACGATGACTGAGTGTTGGAAAGAAATGGTCCAAGTGCCTGTTGAATTAATTTATAATTTGTTAACAAGTACAGACCAACGTAAAATAGTCACTGGTATTCAGTTATTTGGTGTTGTTTTAACTAATGAAATAGAAAATTATGAATATCCAAGTGATATTTCAAGATCTGATTTTTTCAAGTCATTAATTTTGTGTATAAAGGATCAGTCTAAGTTGATACATGCTCCAGGTGCTGAAGTAGTTGGAATGTTGTTTAAGAGATTTGATAAGTTCGATAGGGATTTATTCGATGAAATAGCAGCGAATTTATTTGAGATTTTAAGAGAATTAGATTCGTCTTTGTTTATTACTTGTGTACATAGAATACAATTGAATTATCCGGCCATTTCGGAGCGATGTATGACAAAGTTAATTTTTAATCTACCTCAACTTTATGGTGAATTTAAAAAGATGTGTGCTGAGTCGATTTTATCGTCTATCAAAATTTTAGAAGATCCACTTTTTAAGGTAAAAATTTTTCCATACTTTTTTTGTAAAGCAAACATAAAATTAAGGTTGCTGTGATGCATTTTTATTAGGTCTGGTAAATTTTGTGACCCAGCGATCATATAATTTAATTTGAAAAATCTTCAAATAATTTTCAAGAACAATTGATCTTAAAATTTAATAGTAAAATTTTTCAAGTAAATTCTATGAACAATTTAAAAATTTTTTAAACTTTGTTTTTGTTCATAAAATTAAATTTAATTTTTTTGAAAAATGTTTTTTGAACTGCTTGATTCTTTAAAAATTCTGCCTTTCCACACATAAATTGAGCTTCTAATTCTAGAAACATCAAAATTAAATTATATGACCGGTGGGTCACAAAATTTACCAGACCCGAAAATTTCTACAAATTTTTACTCGATCCGATTTCTACTTGGAAAGAGCTCTGAATAAAATGTTCTTTTAAATTAATTTGTGTGTGTAAAAAATATTTGTAAGAAAAAAATTTTTCAATTTTTTTTTTAAATTTTAAGACTCAAAATTTTATGGACATGTTAACCCATCGCGACACACCATTACAATTAATCTGCCTTAAAATGTTCAATGAACTTTTAGACAAACAATCAGACGAAGAAATTTATCGTTTATTGCCACATTTATGCAAATTCATAAATCACCCACACGTCTCGTGTCGATCTCAATTAATTCTCATTCTAATTTCCATATTTGAAATTTATCAATTCAAAGTAAAAAATAGTAATTTACGCGAGCAAATATTAAATATGTGCAAAGAAAATTTACTCAAAGCCCTAATTGACGAAGATTCAACAATTCGAATATTAGCTCAAAATTTCTGGACAGAAAAAGCCGATATGCCATCGAACACTATAGATCGCATGATATTAATCTTAGAAAAACTTTATTCGCCTCAAACAGAGCGTGAATTTCTTAGTTATTCGACTAATTTACTCTTGGAAAAGACGTCTAAAAGTCCAGATTTTAATCGGTTAATTTATGAAAATCCATTAAGTGAATGTATTTTCAAAGAGTATAATCTAACTGCTGATTGGCGACGTAGACACGAAATAATGACGCCATTATTTGTCGAAACAATTTCCAATTCGTTTACGGAATCCATTGATTTAAGACAAAATTTGAGAGCAACTCAACAAACATTACAATTTCAGCCGACTTTAAAAGTATCCGGCTTCAATTGGTTGACTCAATCAAGCGTGGATACATTTGTCGATTCGAGTATTATCGAAAATAAATCAGCTCTTTTATTCAAGAACTCTACGACGTCCAAATCAACAACCAATACAGACGAAAACGAAATTCTAAAATTACGTAAACGCTTTCTCAAAGACAAAACCGAAAATCAAAATCGTTTTTTTGCACGCAAACAAAACGAAAAAAAAGCACGTGACGAAGAATACAAAAAACAATTAAAAACAAAACGCGAAAATCATGTTGAAAAATATCGTACTTATAGAATTGGTGATTTTCCGGATATTCAAATTAAATTTTGTGAATTGATCGCTCCATTACAAGCCCTAGCTCAAAAGGACTCTCATATAGCAATGCTTCTATTCGAGTCAGTCTTTGTCTCGATCCTATCCGAGTTATCTTATTTAAAAGACGATCAAGAAATAGACAAAATAATTACTAATTTAACATGTTATTTTAATACAATGTTAAACAATTCGGACTCGTTTAATCCGAATTTTATTTCGTGTATTTTAGAAATAGCCATTAAGAATTCAAAGTATATTATCCTAGAGCCTAGTTTAATAACGACAGCATGTTTAAATAGTCTACAACAACCGTTAGGTATAATTTTATTAGAAGAGTATTTGGTTAATGAAGAGGATAGTTTAGAGCCTTCGAGTAATAAAAAAATTCGACTTGATAATAAATTTAGATATTCTAAAGAATCGGTATTATGGATAGAATTGGCCAAGTTGTATCGTTCTATGAACGATTATGACAGTATTAAAGGTATTTTTATGGTTAAATCAAATTTGGTTACGGATTATACGAAGCGTGGTTTGGATTTTGAGGCAAATAATGATTATTATGCTGCTAGAAAGTGTTATCAAGAAGCTATTGAAACAGAATGGGATTTTGAGGTTAGTCAGACTGAGCAAGACTTATGGTTTGAGTCTTTGTTAAAATGTTGTAATGAGCTTACTGATTGGAAATCAATGTGTGAATGGTCAATGAACGAGACCAATTTGACTAATTTATTTAGTGATTCGTATACTGTTGAAAATGTTTTTCCATATGCGTTTAGGTCCAAGTTGAAGCTTATTTTGAAAGAGGATGAAAAAGAACAGAAAAAGCATGCTGATTTAATTAGATTTATTAGTGGATTGGAGACCGAGTCTAAAAAATATTTGGAGCAATCTTTTTGTCAAGAGTTGTCTTTAATTAGTTTGCATCAAAATGATTTTAATGCAGCTAAATATTATGCTCATTTGGCCATTCAAAAATATTTAACGGTAAGATTTTTAATAATATGTCTAAAAGTGTAATAAGTGAACGGTTCGCCTTTTTTTGACCAGCTGTGTTGTAAAGTAAAAAAAATATTATACTTTTTACCGTATTAAAAATTGAAATTTTCGTATTTCCTCGTTTTTTGTCCCGATAAAATTCGAAAGATTCGATTTTGTTTCATTGTATAAACACGTTTTTGGAGCCAATTTTTTTAAAATCCGGTATAGACTCTGAATCATCATTCTTCTACAATCAGCAGTTAGATTACACTCATTCACTTAGTGATCCCATAATATTTCATTTATTTGAAAGAAAATATTTCAAAAAAAGCTAATGTTTTAAACTTTCTGGAACTACTGTGTATAGAAAAAAAATACCGTGTGATATTTAAAAGAGAAATTTCGGAAAACATTTAAACGAAATTTAGAAAAAATAAGAAATGATTTTCGAAATTTAAACACCGCATTAAATTTTGCGTATTTGATGCAGCATTTAAATTCGGAATTTAAATTTTAAAGAAATTCATTCCAGTAAATCTATTAGGTCAATTATTTTCTTTGATTTTTACTCCTAATTGTCAAAAAAGTAAAATCAATTTTCTTTTTATTTTTTTTAAATAGTTTATTAAAATTTATTTTGGGTCTAGTCTGTTATGTTATCGGTCGATTACCAAATAGGTTATCGATGGGCCCATGGTCGGATAGATTATCAATTAGATAACATATTCGTTATAAAAAAAATTGGTTATCTTTTACGATAACATAATTGACCAAACGATAACATAAAAATTAAACAGATAACAAAAAATTAAAAAATTCTAAATAAGTTTTAAAATTTTTCTTTAAATAAAAATTATCAAGATATATCTTAAATTAAGCTTGTAATGCACCTCGATGATGTAATCGAGGTGTCAAAATCATTATAGCTTGTTGTCATAAAATAAAAGATTGATTGATTAAAAAGATCAAAATATTAATAATTTTATTCCTCCATTAATTAAATGACTATATTGGAAACTGTCTATATGAAAATTCTAATAAAAAATGACAATATCTCGCGAAGTTTAAATTTAAAATCTTAAAACCTTTTTTGTACATTAATTTTCCTTAAAATTTACTTTATCGCGGGCCTTAGGGTTATTTTTTCAAATAATCATGAATCAAATTTTACAAATTAAAAGCTAAGTTTTGTAATGAAATGTCATATCTATAATTTAGAATATTTTCGGAAAATTTTTATTAGAATAGACTTGACTTATTAAATCTCAAAAACCGCTAAATTTTAACTACGGTTTATGATTTGGGGAACTCTTTTGTTCATAAATTGATGTATAATTGTATGGCAAAAATTGATGTTTGTACTTAAAATATGTTATCGAAATATGAATTCGATAACACAAATTGAGTTCCGATAACATAAATTTATAATATTTATTTTTATATGAGTTAAAGATAACCAATTTTTTTGATAACGAATATGTTATCTAATTGATAATCTATCCGACCATGGGCCCATCGATAACCTATTTGGTTATCGACCGATAACATAACAGACTAGACCCTTTATTTTAAATGGCTTGAGTAATTAAACTCCTTTAGCCATTGTAGGCAATATAGTCAGAGTAAAAATACTAAATAGACATGAATTATTAATTATATAATAAAGAAGAAAATTAAGAATGAAAGTATGTTATCTATGAGTTGGCCGACCATTGGAGTAATTCACTTGCTAAGAAGCATAGCGGAGTTGAATAAGTGGATATTTCAATGTCATCTGCTCTAGAGCTTTTAACAAAAGTGTCTACAAAGTCCCTAACAAATTCTAAAATTAACTCATTTTTGTGAGTTTGGCTATTTTTTGAATATCTATGAAAAAGTTTTTTTTGTACAGATTCTACTTTTAATCCATCTAGAAAATTAAAAAATAAGGTTCAGGAAATGCAAAACGTCCACACTATCTGCAGATTTGGTTTTCGACCTGAAACTTTTTTTTTTGACTATAGGGTTTCAAAGTTTCTGAAATTTTGAAAAGTATGTATAATTCAAAAGCAAAAATAACAACAATTTATATAATATATGTAATATTTTAAAATTACCTATTTTCTGAAAGAGCAAAAAAGTCTCTACCAGAAAATTAAGTTATTTTGTCGAAAGAAAAAAATTTAAAGCGGAAAAAATTCGGTAAAAAAGCAAAAAAATGCCTATTTTTCAGTTATTTTGTATCTAGTCAGTGGGAAACCCCATGACCCATATTGAACTATATTTTCTGAAACTAGAAAAAATTCTGAACAAATTGTGGGTTTTAGTTTTTTCAATTTTTGATTTTAAAGTATTGAAAATAAAACGAAAAAACATGAATTTTTGACAAAAAAGACAAAAGCTACGTTTTATTGAAGTTAATTCAATTTATTTAAAATTTTTTTTTGTTTTTTTGAATTTTTAAACAAAAAGTTAAATTATAGTCCATTAGACAAACAATAGTCTATTATAGAGCCTATTTCAATCTTTCTTATATTTACCAAACGAGCTTCGAATAATCTAAAATAGACTGTAAAAATATTTAATTCAAGTTTTAAGAAAAATTTCTAATTTCTAAATAAATGAAAAATTTAACTTGGCAAATGCCATTTTCATATTGTGTTGTAGATTTCTAAAGATTTTTTACTTTTTCTCAATTAGCCTCAAGTGTCAATTAATATTTGCTTAAATACCCTATATCTTTAAAGGAATGGTCATCAATTAACAAAACAATTAAACAAAATCAAATCACAAAGCTTCAATCACTTCAATCTATAATTGAATTGAACGAATTCTTAAAATTTATTGATAAAAATCCAAGTTATACACTAGAGTTTGCTAAGAAATGCGATAATTTAATAACTTTATGGACAAATTCAATGCCAAATATGCAAACTGATCCTCCATGTACATGGGATGATGTAATTACAAATCGAAGTATTTATTTTGAATATATAGATGACAAATATTTGAGGCCTTGTTTGGACGTGGATCAAGATGAATCTGTTTCATTTGCTAATAATAGTCGATTAATGAATTTTAATGAAGATTTAGTGAAGCATTCAAAAAAGCTCAAGAAAAAAATGGAAAAAACAAATCTTTTAATGAAAATTAAATTTGCACAAGCGGCTCAAATTCAAGGAAATTTTAAACTAGCATTAAATAAACTTCAACAGACACGATCAATTTTAAAAATTAAAAATTCCGATCTAAACGATTTGCAAGTAGTTTGGATTCATTGTTATTTATACACACATGTGGCCCGATGTAGAAAAAATACTTATCTTCAAGATGGTTTAAATATGTTTTTTGATGCTTTAGTTCTAAAAGAAATTACAAAATATGATCGTGTGTGCGATGAGTTTAGGAATAACGTTACTACAGAGCATTTATATCAAGATCAACAAATTTTACATGCACATTTATCAAAATTTTTGATTGATTCATTTTTGGGAATTTCTGTTGAGAATAATTCGCTTTATGAAGATATTTTGGAGAATGAAAAAAATCGAAATCAACTTACAGAATATTTGAAAGATGATGAGATATCGTGCTTCAATTCTGTAAGTCAAGTTAAAGACTAATTACATAAAATAAATTTTAAAATAGGTTCTTCTAAGCAACGTTAACTTTTGTGTTGACCATTAAATTGAAAATTTTTAATGTGAATTTTTTTCATCAGAAATTTTTTTCTGAGAATAATGCACCATTTCTGATAATATACACTAAAATTGTTTATTGAAAGAAATTCAGATTATCTAGGCAGTGTGAATTTTCGTTACAAAATTTTTTATTTACAAAATATTCAAAACTATGGGAAAAAAATGTGTTTTGACGATCGCCCGAAGTCGGTGTCGCCAATATTTTATTTAAAAATTTCAAAAAACTGAAAAATAAAATGATTTTACACCGGGTTATATAGTATATAAAGTACATAGAGGTAAAATGGGGTAAAATGCTTTTGTTAAAATTTTATTTTTAAGCGTTCCTCAAGGAAATCATTTAAAAACCTTATAAAGTACAAAGAGTATCTTTATATTGCTATTGTCAATATGTCACATTTTACGACAGATTTTTTTTCAAAAAATTTATTCAATTAAGATCATAAAATTTTTGCTAAGAGCATAACTTTAACATAAAGGTAAGATTGCAAATACTCCGTTATCTCGATAGAAACCCAATATGAATGAACCTGTTTAATGAACACTTTGTCTATCAGTTAAAAGTCGATTTTTGATTTTTAACATTCGGTTTAGCCCCTTGAGTAAACACGACCGTTTAGTGGTCATTAAACAAAGCCTATTAAAACGGTCAATGAAATTTTAAAAAGCGATCAAATAAAATTTATGTACCGCCTCCCACATTATTTCAGAAACTGACTCCTAATAGTATAATGCTCCAAGTCTTAAACAGTAATCGTACTTTGATTTTTAATTAAAGCCGAAGAGTTTCTATAGAATTCTTGGAAAGCATTTTGTCAATATATTTTTTTTGTTTAAGCTTAAAATTCGTTGTAAAATTCTTTATTTTTTTAAAGACTTTATTCAAATTATTAAAAAACGGTGTAAATAGTTTGACAAAAATAAACCAATCAATAAATGGATGTCTTGAATTAGCTAACTATTGTGATTACTATCTACGCTTATCAGAAAATGGTAAGTCTTTTACTGTCGCTAACAAGATTACATTCTAAACTAAGTGAATATTTTTTGAAGAAGACGAGAATCAATTCCAAGAGGCTTTAAAAAGAAACGAAATGATAAAATTTGAATTTCCTCTAATAGTTATTGAACAACTATTAAAATCAATTAGAATGAATTCTGATGAGGCGCGTACTAGATTTCCTCGTCTATTACAAATAGTCGAAATCTATCAATCAGAATGTTTAGACAAATTTATAGAATGTACAAATGACATACCAAGCTGGATGTTTTTAGGCTGGTTGAGTCAAATTACTGCTCTACTTGACAAACCCCAATCGAAAGCAATACAAAAAATAATTGAAAAAATATCCGATGAATATCCACAGGCCTTGATTTACCCGTTTAAAATGAGCTTAGAAAGTTTTAAATTCGATTTTGATACAACTGAACAAAAATTATTTGTCGACAAAATAAATTATAAATTAAATAGTCAATTACCTCTAGTTGGACAATTTATAAGCGCTTTGGAGCATTTGAACAATCCAAATTTACTTTTAAATGATTATTGCCAAGAAATTGGAAACAATTTAAAGAATCGAGACATTTTGTTCAAAATTTTCAAAGATTTGAATGAAAATATAATTCAAATAGAAGATAAAAATGAATTTTGGGGAAGAATCTGGACCGATTGCTCACAGTTTATAAAACCCTTATTTATGAAACAATTTGGACCTGATTTTAAGTTGTTGCCGCAATTGAGCGAATTGGATATCAAGCAAAAAATACAAAAAATATGCAGTGAAGTCTCGGAGTATTATAAACAAAAAATAGTTAGTGGTAATTTGGGCGATTATTCACCATGGTTGAAGAATTTTAAGAGAAATTTAGCTAAGGATATTGAAATTCCAGGTAAAGAAAATTCTTAATTATAAAAAAATATTCTAAAGAAAAATCAATCTTTTAGCTTAATTCTTGAAAAGTTGTCTTTATATGTTTTTTTAGGTTTGGGTTATTTATACTCGTATTTTCCAAGAGCTATGAGCTATCATCTACGTAAGTAGTGGCTTGTTCGAGTGGTTTGATTATACTCGAAACGCATCATCACACAGCAGGGAAAATTGCTCAAATTTTAAAAAAATTGCAAATTTTTAATGCTCAAACAAATTTAAATTACCGTTTTCCTCAAATAAAAGATCCAGTCGCTAACTTTTGAAGACCATCTATTTGAATATTTTTTGGTTATAAAAAATGACTCAAATAAAAGAAAAAAAAGCTTTTATTTGAACCATTTCAAAAAGAAAAAATTACCGTATTACCTCAAATAGAAGCGCCTGCAAATAGAAGAGCGGATCCTGTATTTGAGGCAAAAAACATGTCTTATTCGAGTAAAAATAAATGATTCAAATATTAGACAATTTTGAAAAAATTCTTAATTCAGAAAAATTACCGTATTTCCTCAAATACAAGATTGAGTCGCTATCTTTTGAAGACCTTCTATTTGAAAATTTTTTGGTGTTAAAAAATGACTCAAATAATAGAACAAAGAGCTTTTATTTGAATCTTTTACAGAAAGAAAAAAATAATGTTGTTAAAAATTTATTTGTTATAAAGTTATGGGAATTTAAAATTTTAAATAAAACAATCTTCTAATCGAGACAATTTTTGAATCGAAAAAAACTCAAATAAAAGGTTTTTTTTGCCTCAAATACAAGCCTCGCGCTTTTATTTGAGTGAGCTTATATTTGAGGAAATACGGTAATGTTTTCAGAATACATTTAGCTTTCATTTTTCAATTGTTTTTCTTTTATTTGAGAAAAAAAGAAATTTTTAACTCGAATAGTATCGCTTCTTTGAAGACAAAATCATCCTTTAGAAAAATGAATTTATTATTTCTTATATTTGTGTTTACTTGTATCTAAGTTACCGTAAAACCTTGAATAAGCGACTAAAAATCGCTTCTTTGAAAGAAAAAATCATCCTTTAGAAAACTGAATTTAATATCTTGTTATGACATTCCAGATAGAACCTAGTGAGAACTTTTCAAATAAAACAAATTTAAATTTTTTCTGATTTTCTTTGGTCAAAAAAAGGGTTGTTTAGGGGGCGCTTCTAAGCAAGGTTTTACGGTAATATAGCAGTTTTCTGACTTATTGTACGTATTTTGAGTTTCGCAATTACAAGTTTTTTGCTATATGAGGTTTCGTTGTAGCAAGGATCGAATCATATGATAGTCTGAGCTTTTCGTTTTAGAGCTAAGAGTTTAAAAAGCTTTACCTCCAAAAATTTTAATACACTGTTTTAGTGTTAAAATTATCTATTGTTTGAAGTATAACCTGAGTTTTTTATATCCGAATCTAAAGTTTAATTTTTTTCGAAATTAAGCGATAAGCATCATTTTTATCTTGTAAAAATGAAGTTAAGAAATAAATCAATAAAAATTTTCTTAATCTAAACTATTTTAAGGTCAATATACAGGTAAAGAAAAACCAATGCCTGAATACCATGCCAAAATTGAAAGCTTCGATGAAAGAGTAACTAAAATAGTTTTTTTTTTTATTTTTAATTCTGACCTAAGCATGTCTCATTTATCTTATTATCTTAAAGATTCTTGAAATGAGTTCAATACGTCGACCAAAATGTATTACCATTAGAGGTGACGATCAAAAAGAATACAAATTTTTAGTCAAATGTGGCGAGGATCAACGTCAGGATCAACGAATAGAAACTCTCTTTGAACTAATAAACACTCTACTTAAATCTGATTCGAAATGTTATCAAAGAAATCTATCACTTAAGACTTATCAAGTAATTCCAATGACGACAAAACTAGCCTTAATTGAATGGCTACCAGAGACTAAACCATTAAAAACAATATTCGATAATGACCATGTCAAAGAAGCTCAAAATAAATACATAGACTTCATATATCAAATATCCCAAAACGATAATTCAAAAAAATCACATGGCGAAGTGTTTGGTGAGGTCTACGCCAAATACAACCGAGACTTAATTTGTCATGAATTTAAAAAAATTCAAAATTCAATACCATGGGATTTGTTTAGAAAATTTTTACGAACCTTATCATCAAATACAGAATCCTATTTTGTAATTCGAAATGAATTTATCAAGAGCTATGCAGTGGCTAGTACTTGTCAATATATTTTAGGAATTGGTGATAGACATTTAAGCAATTGGATGATCGATCTGAAAACTGGACGAGCTATTGGTATCGATTTTGGCATTGCTTTTGGTCATGCCACTATGAACATACCAGTGCCAGAATTAGTACCAATTAGATTAACTCGTCAAATTTTAAAATTAATCGCACCACTTGAGCAACGTGGTTTATTTGAATCAAGCATGTTGCATTGCTTAAATGCCCTTAGAGAAAATAATGATCTTTTAATGTGTATTTTAGATGTTTTTATTAAAGAACCGTCCATTGATTGGATTGGTAGTGCTATTAAAATAGCTAAAAAAAATTTGAATGAAGAAATGCAATTGACTTTGGGACTTAATTATGCTAAAGATAGAGTTAATAGTGTACGTGACAAATTAAACGGAATTAATCCTAGTGTTATAATGAGAAATGATTTACAATCCGGTGTACATAAAGAGTCTATTTATTTAGAATATTTTATACAAGTTTTGCTTGGATTGAATGTTGTGAATGAAGATGGTGAATTAATTTTAGACAGGGCGAAATTACTTAAAGAAAAAGGTGAAAAGTATCGATTGACTGTTGAGGAACAAGTTAAATGTATTATAGAACAATCAACTGATTTGAATATTTTAGGCAGAACTTGGGTCGGATGGCAACCTTTTTGCTAATAAACCAAAAATCTTTTTTTTATAATTTTTGTATCAAAATATTTTTTTATATTTAATTAATAAATTTTTTTATTTAAAAAAAAATAAACAAAAAAAATTTTTTGGTTGTAAGGAGTAAAAGCCTTTGAAGACATTAAATTTGGCGATCTTTTAAGAAATTTATTGTTTAGAAATGAGTGATAAACAAGAAAGTGATGTTCCTAGTGATACTAGAAAATCACAAGATTTATATACAAATTCTGCTAAGGATTTTAGACCAAATAAATTCGAAGATTTCGGATACTTTTTTTATCCACAACGATTCGGTAATATTGTTCAGCCAAAATGGTATGAGAAATTTTTTTCATATGGAAAATCTAGAGAACTTTTGAATAAGAGTTTGTGTGAACAAAATGTAGAAAATTGTATAGAAAAACGTAAGTAAAATGGGTCTATTCCATTATGGCTCTATTTCTTTTTATAGAAATTTTTTTCATAAAAAATAAATATAGAAAACTTGATAGAATTTTTGATTCGATATAGTTTTCCCCACTTTACTTTTCCCCACTAAACTTTTCCCCACAATAATTTTCCCCATTTATAATTTTCCCCACTTAGCAATTTTCCTCCAGATAAAATATCCTCCTTATAAATTTTCCTTCTGAAAAAATTCCCCACTTTCGAAATTATTTAAAACTAATTTAGCGAATAAAAAAAAATATATTTGTCATATATTATCGAAGTTTTATCTTTATAAGTGACCTTTTTAGGGCTAATATATTAATACTTTGGTTACTAGCAAAAATATACAAAGATCAACCCGCAATTAAAATTAATATATCCCAAATACAATGGACAAAGCTGAATATATAGACCCTGAAAAAAACCGGGGCAGGTCAAAAATGAGACTACTACGTAACAAAATTTACATGAAAATTTTAACTTGTTAACAACAAGACTATTAGTTTTAAATTTTAGACATCACTAGTTACTTAGTAAAAATAATAACTTTACAAAGTAAGACAAGTTAAAAAAAGTTAAAATTTTCATGTAAATTTTGTGACGTAGTAGTCTCATTTTGACCTGCCCCAAAAAACCTTATTATCTATCAATATTAAAAGTTAAATAAGCACACAATTAACAAGAATGGAACTTTTAAAACCTTAATTAAAATAAAAAATTTAATAAATCAATAAAATTTTTTAATTTTTAATTTTCAACAACTCCGCCTAAATTAAAGGGAAAATTATAAATGGGAAAAAGTTTCAGTGGGGAAAAGTTTATGTGGGGGAAAAAAAAAGTGGGAAAAATTATTGTGGGGAAAAGTTAAGTGGGGAAAAGTTTAGTGGGGAAAAATAAAGTGGGGAAATTTATTAGTCACCGAATTGAATTTTTTTTATAGAAATTTAATATAGAAAAATTTTGATAGAAATTTAATATAGAAATTTTTCTTTCAAAATTTTTAATGGTCTTTATGTTTAAAATTCAAAATAAAAAATAAACAAATTAATCTTTTCGAAAAACTTCCAATCTAAGGTATTTTTCGCTGCTATTAATCAATTCCGTTAGAAATAGGAAGGAATATTTTTAATTAAAATTCAATAAAAAAATAACTTTGCTAACTTTTTTATAAATTAAATTGCTAGATAAGAGGTTAACTTAAAATTTTCAATTACCGTAGACTCTTGCCTATAACTCTAATGGAAAGTGATTGAAAAATCCAATGGGCTTCCATTAGAGTTATAAGCAAGAGTTTACGGTAAATGTTTTTATTTTTTCGGTATTACATAAAATTTTTGAAAGAGTCTTTCATATTTTCAAACATAATTTATTTATAAAAGCCAAATTCTGCTCCTTCAAATTGCAAATTTGTCAAATTGATCATTTTTTTTTGAGATTTCAAAAGGAAAAACCATTATATAATTTTTGAAAGAAAAATATCTATATTAAATTTCTATTAAAATTTTTTTATAATAAATTTCTATAAAAAAAATTCTATTAAGTTTTCTATATTTATTTTCTATGAAAAAAAATTCTATTAAACGACTCCATTATTTGACCACCTGTTTTTTTGAGGTCGCGTAATTTTTGTTCTGGTAAATTATTTCTTGGTCAGCTATTTAATTTAATGGTCACATAAATTTGGGACTTATGATTTTATTATCATCAAAAAAAAATCATCAATATAAGAATTAAATTTGAGTAACATAAATTACATTGGGTTTTGGGAATTCCTTGATTTGTCAAAAAGTCTAAATTTTTTTTGATTTCCGGGTATTTATCCGGGTTTTTTGATCGCCGGGTACTTATCCCTCAGTCTAAATTTTCAGGGAAAAAGTATCCCTAACCCATAAATTTTGTTTTTGTCCGATGAAAAACTCGCTTTTTATTCCATGCTCCAAAAATAAAAATTTCAAAACCATAAAAAATATTTGATAAATACAGCACTTGCTTTGATTTAAAGGCGTGAGCGTGAGCGTACCGTTACCGTACCGTTACCGTGAGCGTACCGTTACCGTTACCGTGAGTATAGCGTTACCGTTACCGTGAGTGAAGCGTGAGCGTTACCGTGAGCGTGAGCGTTACCGTGAGCGTACCGTTACCGTGAGCGTACCGTTACCGTGAGCGTACCCTTACCGTGAGCGTTACCGTGAGCTTTAACAGTAATCAAATTTTTTTTTAGTTATATTATTTCGGATTAAATGCAACATTTAAGATGTATTTTTAAAAAAAATTTAATTAATAAAAAAAAAACAATTTTTTATGGATTTAAATTCCGAGATCATATTCGAAATTTCGAAAATAAATTCCGCATTTTTCGCTTTAAAAAAATAATATATATTTTTACAATGCATAGGAATGAATTCGAAATCTCGATTTTTAGTGCCTATCAAAAATTAATGTTAAAAAGACTGACAAATAACGTAAACAGTGGTCATTCATAAATGGAGCCCAATTTTGGCGATTCTTCGAGTTCTAGTCGAATGTTTACGGTATTTGTCGGTCCTATAAAAATATATATTATTTTTTTGAAGCGAAAAATGCGGAATTTATTTTCGAAATTTCGAATATGATCTCGGAATTTAAATCCATAAAAAATTGTTTTTTTTTATTAATTAAATTTTTTTTAAAAATACATCTTAAATGTTGCATTTAATCCGAAATAATATAACTAAAAAAAAATTTGATTACTGTTAACGCTCACGGTAACGCTCACGCTTCACTCACGGTAACGGTAACGCTATACTCACGGTAACGGTAACGGTACGCTCACGCTCACGCCTTTAATTCAAAGCAAGTGCTGTAAAACTTTAAATTTAGATTTTTAATTTAAAATTTTATTTATCAAATAATTTAAATTATATATCTAACTAATTATATATCTAGCACAATTTTACGCTAAATTTTTCTAATATTTTTTCAAAGATCCTGGAGTAAAGTTGCTTTTGAGTGCCATGAAAAGTATTGGATGGTAAAATTTTTTTGATAAACTTAAGAAAATTTAAATAATAAAATAGAATTTTAGTGAAGCAAATATATTGAGACATTTTTCGTGCGAGTACTGCGATAAAGCAGTAAAAGGCGGTTTTGATCCATCAACTAATCAAGTAAGAAATAATTTCTTGTTTCTAAATAGTTAAATATTATTTTTAACTGAATATTTAAGTCAATTTTATGTTATAACACAATTGAAAATCATAGTAAAGACGAAGTAGCCAAAGAGCTCATGAGTTCTTTACTACAATCTTATGACTATTGTCGAGCTGAATATAACATGTTTGACTTGAGACATTTGGCATGCACACAGGTTCTAATTTTTTTTCTTTTTTCCTTAATTAAACAAAAAAGATAATATTATGCCACAATCGCGTTTATGAATATGAAGATTGTGCTGAAATATTGTCGCATGAGTTGGTACATGCTTTTGATTATTGTCGAGCTAATATTGATGTTGAAAACAATTTTCATGTGGCATGTACCGAGGTAATCAAAGCCTACAATCAAAAAAAAACAAAGTTTTATTTTTGGTGAAAATAATATTTTTTTACATAAGGTTAGAGCTGCTAATCTGACTTCTTGTTCAGTTATGGATGCAATAGCCAACGATTCGGCGTTATTTCATTTTAAAGAAGCTCAAAAAGAATGTGTTAGAAGAAAAGCTGCGCTTTCTTTACAAATGGTTCGAAATATTACAGAGGCAGAGGCTTATAAAGCTGTTGATCATGTCTTTGACCGATGTTATAATGATACTGAACCATTTGGTAGACGAGTTCTTAATGAAAACGACTGCGAAAGAGCTTACAGAGATAGAAAACGATTCGGATTTAACTAAATATTTAAGACTTTTCCAATTATTTTTAAAGAATTTTCTTAAAAATAAATATTAGAAAAACAAGATTTCTATTTAAGTTGCAAGAATCTTGTCTAAAGCAAATTAATCTTTTGTTTAAAATTAACCTTTAAAAATAAAGATTTCCATCAAATCTATATCTTTAAATCTTTTATGTGATCAATAGTCATGTCTCTGCTTATGAATTCTAAATACTGCATTTCTATTTCAAAATTTTTTTTTTTTTTAACAGTGGTTCTTATAAAAATGTAACGTCAACCGTAACTTCCCAGTAAATTTAAAATTACTGCGAACACACTGAAACTAAATGAGACATAGCTGTCTCAGAGTTAGAGACACTGAAACTACTCTGAGACCAATCAAATCGCAAATTTCAAAAAAAATAAAACTGCTCTATTCGGTTCATAAAATAAATTTTTTAAAAATTAAAAAATTGGGCTTGTTAATTTTGTTATTTTCTCACACTTAATTAATTAAAAAATTTTATTTAAGTACCGTTCCCATTTTGAAAAAATGTAATATATCTGTTTGAGTCTCTATTTCAGTGTGTTTTCAGTATTTTTAAATTAACTGGGTTTTGACCGTAACCGTAACCCATTTTATCTCGACTTAATTTTCAACTTAAAGATGTTTGAGCAAGGTTATGGTTACGGTCAAAAGTTACGGTTGACGTTACACTTTTATAAGAATCACTGTATATTTGATAGGATGTTGAAAACGAATTTTTTTTCGAAAAGAAAAAAAATCTGCGAATCCCCGTGGAAAAAATACTTTTTTCAAACTTTTCATGAAAAGTCAAATTTTTTTTGATCCACAATTTTAGATACCTCAGATTTTTTTAAAGTCACTTACTAACATAAATTTTACAAGTATAGTAAAATGGTCTAACATGGTGACCAGATTAATTTGGTTAACTGAATTTAATTTGAGCTGGAAATATTTTCAGCCTAGGAAATATTCAAGAGATCTATTCGTTTAATTTTAAAGAGAAATTTCGAAAATTCACACAATTAACTTATAACATAATTACCAAGTTTTACTATATTCTAAAATTTTGTTTTTCTTTTCAAAGTTTTAATCAAAAAATAAAATTTTCAGATATTTATGGTACGGTACGACACAATTTTAATAGAAGAAAAGTATAGCAATATAAAATAAAAGAATTATAAAAATAAAACTTTATTATATTAAAAATATTTAAAGAACCTTTAGGCAAATTTTCAAAAACAAAAAGCAGCTTTTAGAGTCAAAAAAAAATTATAGAAAAATTAAAAAATTTTTACAGCTATTTTTGCTCTTTTATATTATTTAAAATTTTTTTTTTGACTCTAAAATGCTCCGTTTTTAGGAAAACTTGCATTAAAAAAAATATTATACAATTCTATGTATTAAATCAATTTCTAAATTTTCATAAATATCAGATTTAGGATCAGGATAATAAGAGCTCCAAAAAGATTCTTTTTTACAACTTTTAAATAAATTATCAAACAAAATTGAGTTTTTGTTTTTTAAATTTTCACCTTTAAAAAAACAAATTGAATTGAATTGCCAAAAATTATCAATAATTGGAATCCAAATTCTCAAGTCTAAATCTTGGAAATTTTCTTTGGGAACTACCAAAAATCTTATTGATAAAATTAAATTCTTTTCCATTCCCTGAAGATAAATTTCTATTTTCCATATACCCGATTTATTTAATTGGGTAAAATTGTCCATTTTCTGTAAACTATGCAACATTAATTGATTCTTTTCGCTTGTATTGAATTTAACTTTAGTCTGTTTTAACTCGATATCGTTCGGGTCGAACCAAGCTATTATAAATTCGAGTGGTTCACTAATAGGATCGAATTCCATTTGTAAAATAGGATTACTATTAACGCTCATTACATTTGCATAATTTGAGAACTTTCTTTCTTTTTGATCAAAATCACTCGACACTCGAGCAATAATTAAAGACTGTAGAAAATTCTCTCTCATTAGTACAAGACTTTGATTTTGCTTTTCGCTCAATTCAAAAATTTTAATATTACTTTTTAAATTTTTAACTGTAAAATATGACTCATATTCAATATTGAAATTAGTATTTTCTGTTTTTAAATTTAAAACATAACCCTTAAAGGTATCCGCTTCGAAAAATGCATTTACTTTTCTTAAACTTTGATCAAGAGAAATTTCTTCTCCAAGTGCATAGACTCTTTGTTTTAATTTTTCTTCTGATATTTTAGAAAAAAACATGAAAAGCTTTACAAATTCATTTTCGAATTTATCACCCTGGTCATAAACATTTTCCCAATACGAATTTAATGATTTAAATTCGGTTTGGTAGAGACCGAAAATTGATTGATCCATTATGTTTATCATTAATTGATTATTTAAAGGATCAAATTTACGTGAAAAAAATACTGGCTGATCTTTGAAATCCTTAAAAAAAATTAAAAAAATTATTTAAGTTTTTTTTATGGTGTAAAAAAAGAATACTTTTAAAATTTCAAGATCGTGTTTGTAAGTTAAATAATTGGGAGAACAACCGCACCAATCAACTATTTTCTTATGCTGACAATTACAACCTCGACTACGTTTCCAATTTACAAAACGTAAATGAGTATTTTTGTAACTTTCATCACAAAAAGGTGAATTTTGCAAAACTGTGTGAAAAAAAGCCTTAAATTTTCAACAAAAAAAAATTTTTAATTTTTTAAATTTTCTTCAAAAATAATTTCGATTTACTTCAGAAGGCAAAAGAGAATAGCTGAAAAATTTTTTTAATTCTTCTATATAATTTTCTTTAGACTTGATCAAATAATTGACAAATTTACTGTTTAGACAAAACCAGTCTGAACCGCCTGAAAATTGAATACCAATCGGGTATTTTTTATTTCCCAATCGCCACATTCGATTTTCGCATTCAAGAAAAGCCACTTCGAATCCTTGATTCTGAGAAAACCTTTTTAAAAGTTTAAATTTAAAATTAGACTTAAAAATTATTTTACTTTTTAGTTTTACTTTTCGTATGAGCTTTTAAAAAATTTAAGAAAATTTTTCTCGCCTTGTTTACTCAGAAAAAGAGTTAATTCTTGTATTGATTTGATGGGAAAGTCAGTTTCACTTAAATTTATTACGTAATCCCAATTCCATTCATTTTTGTCTTTTTTTGAAATTATTTCTTTTAAAGATTTTAAATGCATTTCCAATAAGCTCGAACCACCCCATATTGTTGAATAGGACCATTTTGAAATATAAAAATTGTTTTTTTTTGTATGTTGTATAAATTTTTCTATTTCTGTCTTTAGGAAATTCATCCTCTTTTTTAAAATTTTTAAATAATTATAATGATAGAAATATTTTAAAAAAAAAGCAAAAAAAATTAAATTATGACATTGTAAATGCAGCAGGACATAGCCCTTTAAACTCGACTAGGTGTTTTTGTGTAAACTAACCCCATCTTACCCTTATACCACTTAACCTTTGACTAATTTTTTTTTTTATTCGGATGAAACTTTTTTGTGGCCGGAGTGGGGACATGAACCCCGACCCTTGAATCAACTAGGTTCGCTAATAATTCATAATTCCAGATCCTCCACCCAACCTTTGACTAAATTTATTATGAAGATTTTTTTTGTTTGAGAATTTTTGAAAAGTATGTAGAATTCAAAAGTATAATTTTTGAAAAGTATGTAAAAAAGAAAAAAATGCGTATTTTTCAGTATTTTTGTATCTAGTCCGTGAGAACCCCCACCACCCATATTGAACTTTATTTTCTGAAACTAGAAAAAATTCTGAACGAATTGTGTGTTTTAGTTTTTTCAATTTTTGATTTATAAGTATTGACAAAAATCTCTTCTCGATTTTGTGACTCTGAAAGCTCTTTTTCGGCTTAAATTGTAAAAAGTTTCGGACTTAATCCTAAGTTTCCAAGCCATTTTTTTTGGCTTTAGCCGCCCCGAAGCTCGGTTTTGAAGTGATTTATAGCAGCTTAACCCACGTATCGAAACCTGTTAACTTAGTTCAAAATTGTATTTTAGGTCGTAAAACCAAATTGGAAAAGTATTTAAATTGAATTAAAATTTATCTATCTTTTTTATTTTCTTGTTAGTTGTGAATTCATCTTTTAATCTATACGAGTAAAGTTTAAAAAAACTTTTCGCTAAATAAACAATATAAATTTTAGATCTTAAAAATCTTACTTTATCAATATGGAAATAATAAAAATGCAAATCATTATAAATTGTCTTGATCAATCTGAATATTTGTCTTACTGATCTGCCATTTAAAGTAAGCAAAAAAACTATTCGAGGCAAGGCATTTTGATTTTTTAAATAATTAAATTCTTTTAAAACAATTTCATACGGTTTGCGTTTGCAATAAACCAGTATGATAAATCAAAGCTTTATCTGAACATTCGTTATGATTTGAAACCAAATTTAAACGAAATGTATCCGTTAAATTTTTAAGGCATATACATTCCAGAGTTTTTTTATTATAACTCGCATATTTAAATTGATTATTTGTCAAGCATATTTTTACACAGGTCTCTAAAGCTCGAATTTTTTCATACTTGAAAAATTGAAAAATTTTTATTTTTTCATCTTTTTTAGAATTTAAATCGTTGACTATTTCTAATTCTTTCAAATATTTCTCCAAGTCGTTTATAATTGCACAGCCTTGAAAAAAATCTTTTGATTTTTCAATTCTAAACGATTTAAGACATTTTGATTGAAGGCTAAGTTTATAAATTGCATTTTTAATGTTTAAATCAGTCAAATTGTGATAGTTCAAATCTTGTTCTTCTAATTCGCAAGCTTTCTTTTTGATTAATTCTTTACATTCAGATGTTTGTGCTCGTTCATAACTTGAAGTAGCAAAGATATTCGATGTCAAATTACATGCCTAAATTGTTAAGATATTTAATTTTGAAATAAAAATGGTAAATTTTAAAAGCGTAATGAGGATTTCATTCTTTATGAAAAACAATATTAATTAAAATTTTCTAGAATTTTATAAAGCTAACCAATGAAATCGTCTTATGCATTAAAATTATACTGTTTACAGAA
The DNA here is from genome assembly GCA_002922825.1 of Brachionus calyciflorus. Taxonomy (NCBI): domain Eukaryota; kingdom Metazoa; phylum Rotifera; class Eurotatoria; order Ploima; family Brachionidae; genus Brachionus; species Brachionus calyciflorus. Next base: position 16,478 of record NTPY01000885.1, on the reverse strand, counting down.
GTAGGAATAATTCAAAGTTTACTTCAAGTTCTAACATCAAATTTAGGTAGATAAATAGCCAAGTGATTAAGTTATTCATTGGATCAATTAATCATAAATTTTTTCATTTTAGATTAAAATTTTTGAAATCTCTGTTATAATTTAAAAAATTTTTAAGATCATAATTTATTGAAAAAAATAATCTTTAGAGCTCAAAAAATGTCTTTATTAAAATTAGTTTTAATTAAATTAAGTCAATCCTCTTTAATAAATTCAATTTTTTAAAGTCTAAGGTCTTTTTTTACCACCAAATAAAAAATTCTCTGATGAATTTTTATTACATCTGAATTTCTATTGCAATAAATTCAAATCCCCTGAAGGCTAATTTATCAAACAAATAAAAATAGTTGGTAATCGATTTAGATCATTTTACTGCAGATGTTAAAGTTTGTAAATATTACAAGGAGATGCTATACGATGTGCTTAATAAATAAGCAAATTAAATAATTAAAACTTAATATTAATGACTTGGTGCACCTTAAAAACATAAAGAATTCTAAAAGAAAATTAAACTATAAACGACTATATTCTTCGATAAATTAAATGAGAACTTTAAATTAAAACTTCTTTATTAGCTCATTTTTGAGCCGAATATTAAGAGCGGCCGAATTTATTTTATCCTTAATTCTTGTACTAAAAATGTTTAAATGATATTTACCAAAAGAGAGGAATTTTAATATCTTTCGAATATTCTTGAAGGTCCTAATGGTCGAACTGATTTAATGAAAAAATACTGAATTAAGTATATTATTTAAAAAAAATTCCCGATTTTTAAATCCTAAAATTTAAACTCTTTAAATCCTACATCAGCCTAAAACCCTATAACAGCCTTATTTTAAGACTAGTTTATTTGTTTGAAATTACGACTCGATTGTTTGGATTTAAGACTAAATAAACGGTTTGATATTTCAACAGCTTTACATTTATACACATTAATCATTTCTATTTTATAAAAAAAATCTTGAAGGGATTCATATAAATTTTACAAACTTTTAAATTTTCTTAAAACAGAGAAATTCAATAAGGTTTTTTTGATAAAGAATTTGGAGGAAAATAAATTACCAAATGGTAAATTTTTTTTCAATTTTGTTTGATAAATTACTCAATTTTTTTCTGTTATTTTTTTTTTAACTTTTTACCAAATTTTCCTTTACAAAACAGATATTAATTTTCCAATGAAAAAAACATTTTATTTAAAATTCTAACGGATAAAAATAAAAAAAATTCTCTCATATAAACAGCAAAAAATTAAATTTTTATATGTCACAATCTTGTGTAGTAACAGACAATTGAGATATATTAAAGCCTTTTGAAGCAAGCATACTTTTCAAATTATCTAAAATAGCAGAATCTAGAGTTCTGGTTCTTGATAGAATAAAAACATTTTCTATTTTTCTATTTGTTGGTGGAACTATTTGACATGAATAAACCAATGAATAAGTTTGATAATCAGTGGCCCAAACGTCATATTTTCCGGTTCTCTCAATGAAAAAACCACTAATTGGAACTTTTAAAACAACGAGTAAATGATTTGGAGTGTTTGCATTAGGTACATATGCATAACCATTAATAACATCAGGCTTACCAGTTAAACTAAAAAAAATTTTTAATTTAATATAAAAATTAAAATATTTTTTATTAGTTTTAAGAGCTTACGAATTTAAGCCATTGTTTTGAACTTGAATAAAAGAACCATTAACTGGAGTGTAAACAGCATAAATACATTTTAGATTGTCTTCAAAACCAGCTGAGAGTTTTTCAATTTCGTACCATTTACCAACATAGCGACTCGCATCAAAATTTGTCATTATTGGTGAGGCTGGACAACTTGTGGAAAGCTCAGCTTTAGCCATTACAGCTAAGCTTAAAACAATTATTATAAATGATTTGTTCATTTTAGTTTAGATAAAATGATATTTTTTTTAATTTTGATGTGAAAAAAATTGTAAAAATCCATTCGTTTTTATACTAATTTTAGGCACATTTTGGGAATAGAAACAACATCTATTTACCATTTTGAGTGTGCTACTAAAACGTGAATTTAAAAAATATAATGATTTGCAATAAATTAAATTAAAAATAAATTAAAAAATTAAAATAATGATTTGCGTTATTTGAAAATGTCTTTCGTTTCATAATTTAGATAAAATTTTGAAACCCTAATTTAATTGCAAGTATTTAAATTCCAAATTCTAAGTTTACTGATTGTATTAAAAATTTAAAAATGAATTAATTTTTAGTAATTTTTATTTTTGATTAAAAGTTTACTCAGTTCAAGATTATTTATAATTTTAAAAAAAAATGTCAAAAACTTTTTCTTTTTTTTTTCCTTTAAACTATATCTTAGCCAAAAAAAGAATATGTGAGATCAATTACTTGAAAAATTATAAAATGTTCAAAGTTCTTTTTTATTTTAAATCAAATATCAAATGTAAATATTTGAAGTTGATTTTAGATTAAAAAAGATTTTTATTTTTTTAAACTCCAAATTAATAGTTTTTTTCCTTTTTATTTTAACCCAAAACGTGCTCAAATTTCTAAAACAAGTTGATAAACCAGGCCTTAGATAATCAAATTTATTTTATTGTATTAAAATATGCAATAGAAGACTTCTGTTTCCATAGACTCTTTTTAGGAAAATATTCTGAATGCAAAAAGATTTTTATACAATACGGTTTAATACATTACCAATGGGTAGCGTTCGGTAACTGAAAAGAAATTTTAGTTCGTCCCAACAAAAAAAACTTTTTTTTTTAAAACCACTTTGAAAACCGTACCAAATCTTCATTTGTTTTTTTTTGGATTAGAACCAAAAAAGCTCCGTTTTATCACCCCGTCGGTTCCTCTACAAAAAACGTGAATTTTTTAATTGAATGAAGCTAATTTCACTTTCAATTTTAAGCATTTTTCTTTTTTTATGAATTATCTTTATTTAATTATTTCAAGTTTAGCTTCATTTTTTTTTATTTATTATTCGATTTTTGATTTTAGAAATGAAAAAAAAAATTGAGATTTTAGTTAATTTTTTTAAATACAGTCAGACCTCGATTCTGTCAACCTTGATTTTTTCAATATTTAATTTTGTCAACCTAATTTAAGTTAGATGAACAATAGTTTAGCATATATTTTTGTTTTGATTTTGCCATTATTTGTTTTTGTCAACGATTTTTCGTTTTACGCAGACCATCGACAAAATCAAGGTCTGGTTTTAATTTTTTAATAAGCCTAATAAGATTTTAAAGTTAAATTTTTCTGATATTTTTTCTAAATTGTAAAAGTAAATTCCATATGAAGTTAGCTCTATGATGACTGATTAAAGTTACTTAGGCTAAAAATGAAAGCTTGTGTAATTAGTTTTTTATATAACAGGTAAAATTTTCATAAAAACAATTATATAAGCGATTTAAATTTTCCTGACATTAGTAAGCTTGACAACGTAAGAAAACTCGTATTTCTTTTGCAGCATTTTTATTTTTATAAATTATGGAAAAAATAGTTTTAAAAAATACATAAAATTTTCTTACCTAACCTCAACAAACATTCAAAATAAAACAGTAGAGGAATTATTGTTTAGTAACAATAATTGCTATGTGTTTTAAACGTGACCTAAAATTTGCCAAATTCTTATTGCAATTAATTCTATAAAATGTAAAGAAAAAAGTATCAACAAAAGTTTATTTTAGCTCTAAACAAATAAAATGGCACTTTTTCCTGATAAGACTCTTCACAACTGGCTTAAAGTATCCCTTATAATGGGAAATATTTTAATCTATGTTGCTATGGTCAGCTTTAATGTATTAGCTTCATTTCCTCAAAACACTACTAAAAGTACTTTTAAATCTTAAATTCAAAACGTAATTTAAATTCCAATAATTTTTTTTTAAAAGAATTATTTCCAACTGATGTCGGTGGTACATCAGACGCGTATTATTTAGAAGTAACACCAGCTGGCTGGGTTTTTTCAACCATATGGACAATAATATTTATATGGAATGGATTATGGCTAATCTATGCATTTATAAATATATTTCGTAGGCTAAAAGATAACACTCTCTTTTACAGACGTTTTGATTTTTTGAATTTCGGAGTTTTTATCGCTTTTATAGTCAATAATTTATCAATAATTGCATGGTTATTTTTATGGACAAATAAATTTCCAGGAGTGAGTTTAAAATTTTTCAAATTTTTGTTTGAAATAAATTTTTTATCGAAATTTTTTTTAAGTGGGCATTATTATTAATTGTATTTTGTGTTGTTCCCTTGGATGTAGCTTTGATAATTTATTATCGAAAACTAGATCATTGCAAGCAAGAAATGAAAGAGCATGGTTACAAAAAAGACTTGGTTTTTAGTCGAATATTAATTCAAAATGGTTTAGCTACATTTGCCACTTGGCTTACTTTAGCAACAAATTTAAATTTTGCCACTTTTTTAACTTATGACTGTGGTGCAAACCAAGACATAGCATCGACTATAATTTTATTCATTATTCTAATTATAGCTGTTGTTTATTTTATAATTGAAAATTTTATATGGCAAAAATATTTATTGTACAATTTTTCACCATGGTTTGTAATTAATTTTGCTCTAATTGGTAGTATTGTCAAGAACTATAAAGCTTCAAGTCCAACACGAAATAATATAATAACAGTTATTTTATTTGTAATTACAATGATATTAGCAATTACTAAAATTGTTTTCTTTATATTGTACAAAACAGCATGTAAGAATCGAGTTAATCGTAAGATATTTCAACGAGAGCAGAAAATCGAGGAAACAAAAGTAGAAATGTCTTAAATTTAAAAAAAAAAAATCTTTGTTTATTTTTTTTTGTGTTATCTAAGCAATAAATTTTATTTTTTTTAAATGATAATGTTTTAAACGCCTTCAAAAATTCGCTAACAATTTATTCACGAATTTTGCTATTTATTAGTTAGTTATAGAGTAAACAGAAACTGTTACTAGACTGTTACTAAATTTTAAAAACTTTGGTTTGTTATTTGACAGAAAAGTTAAGATCGTTTTAACTTCTTCCATTGCTATGAATTGTGATATATCGATATAATTGTTTTAATTACGAAGTAAATTAACATAAGCCCAATTTTTGTTATACCGTTAAAGACCGGAAGAGTTTTTTAAACACGGACAGAAAAACGAAATAATAAATGATTAAAAAAAATTTGTTTTACTAACCAAATATATCAATTAAAAGCGTATTAGTTCCTCTCCAATTTTTGGTCTAAAAGTTTGGTCTAACTTTTTTTGCTCAATTTTTTTTTTGCTTCTGAAGTTTGAGGTGAAAAAATTCTTAATTTTAACAAATATAAAATATTCTGATAAAAATAAAATTGAATTTTAGAAGACAAGTCAAAACTTTTCCGATTAAAAATTAAATCTTGTTCATTCATAACAAGAAAAAAAAATAGTCATTGACCATCCGTATATAGGGTCTAAAACCCCTCCTGGCAATTATGATATTTTTTTTATTTGCTAGGATAAACTGGAAATTTAAAATTAAATTTTATATCAAATTGAACTTTTTTTTAAGAGACAAATTGCAGACAAAAAAGAATTTTTCTAAAATCTTAGTTTATACTAATTTTATTGATGTTAAAAGAACAAAAAAGAGCTTTTTAAATCCATCGGGCATTCTAGTGTTAAAGTATATAAAATAAATACAATAAGCGCACCATCTAAAGATTTATCAAAATTTCGATTAATTAATACTAAAAATAAAAACAATTTATTTTTTAAATAAAGTTTAAATACTAAAATTGAATGATTCGAAAAAGTCCATTATGTTATTTTACGTCAAAATTTAATTAAAATATCAATTTTCTACGATTATTTGAGATCTGAAATTTGAGAATTTTATACACAGTTGATAAAGAGAGATAACTTAATACCTGGTAAAATATATCATAAGAATTCGATTAAATAAAAAATTATGAAATATTTAAAAAGTCCGAGGCATAATTTCTTAGTCACTGTCGTAATCTTGAGTAACTCATGAAAAAATCATTTGTAAAAAAGAAACTTGATAATCAAATCATCAAACTCTTCTTAAACTTACATAACTAGTGATAAAGCCAAAAATTTTTGGATATTTTCTCAAAAGCTATGTGCATTTTTCATTTATATCATCTACAAATAACCTTGGTATTTTATGCAAATGTTAATTTGAAATTTTTTAAAAAACTGATTATTTTTTTTTCTAATAAAAAAATTAACAATTTTATAAAAAATGCTTTCAAAAATTTTAACTTTAATATTCGCTTTAAACTTATTGATATTTGAGACCAGTAGGCTATTTAAGTATTATTTCAAATAATCAAACAAATGTTTAAAATTTCTTTAAAATTAAAGTCTGTGTTGAAAAATTTGATGACGATTTATTGATTTCATCAAACAATCTTAATGATCTCTTAAAACGAGACGATTTCGATAAAAACTATCGAATAATCGAGACTAATTTCGGACCTGATGGAGAGAAAGATTTCAAAGAGTATCAATAGAAAAAAAATATTTAAATAAAAAAAAATAACTAATTAACTATCTTGTAGCGGTCATATACCCAGAGCAATTTATGTCGATGCTACTTTTAATTCAACTTCAACCCAATATATTAAATATACAATACCAAACGCAAAAGCTCTGGGTGATTATTTAGGCAGTTTAGGAATTTCAGATCATCATCGATTAATTATTTATGATCGTTCTGATTATGGTTTTAGTGCCTCATCTAGATTATGGTATTTATTAGAGCTTTTCGGTAATGAAACTGTTACTATTTTAAATGGAGGTTTAAATGATTGGAAAGCTAATCAATTTTCTCTAACAACTGAATCGTCAACTTATAGAGTACTTATCCTTCACTTTACTAATCATATTAAAATATTAAAATTAATTTTAATCTATAGGAGCAATTATACGAAGCAATTTTTCAGCCTAAATTATTACGTTTGTACGAAGAAGTTGTTGAGGTTATAAAAACTGGTGAGGAAGTGTTAGTTGATGCTCGTGATAGACCGGTTTATGATCAAGATCATATTCCAACTGCTTTAAATGTTCCTTATTCAGAAATTTTCGATCAAAAAACAGGACTTTTAAAATCGAAAGAGATTCTTTTGGAAAGTAATTTCTCTTTCAATTATTCTTTGGTAATTCGTTAAAAAAATTAAGTCTTTATTTTTAATAGTGGTCTTAAGTCAAGGAATTGATTTGAAAAGAACATTAGTTACTTATTGTCAAACTGGTGTTCGAGCTAGTTCTCTTAAATTTGTTTTGAATTTACTCGGCGCTAGACTAGTAGCTGTTTACAATGTATTTTTTTGAAACTTTTTTACTTAATAATTAGAAATTTTGTTAAAAATTTTTTATAAGGGTTCTTGGTTCGAGTATTCTCAAAGATCAAAGTTGTAAATGTCACTTTACTTGTATGTTAAAGTACTTAGAATTGAATTCTCTTTATGGTATGAGCTTGAATAATTCTAAGAAATAATTTTTAAATTTTCAATTAAGCTAATGAATTCTAGAAAACAATAAATAAATTATTTTTTAGAAAATTTAATACCGTAATACCTTGCAAACAAATGCATGCAATACAAATCAAAAATTTCAAGAATAAATGCCACAAAAAAGCTATTTTTAAAGCGATTGGAAAAACGTAAAAATAATCAAAAAATTGTTTGATACTGTTGATTAGGTTTTCTATTCGAATATATGGTAAACAATTAAAAATTCTTTTATTTTGGGATGCCTTAATTGCTAAAATTTTAGGTTTTAATTCAATGCGTTCCTATACAAGGTAATACGGCAATTTAAATAACTTTTGACTTCATTTATCAGAAATTTATAAATGTTTTTCAAAGAAAATCAGTTTATTTAAATACTTATTTTACTAGTAAAAATATAATGCCCCCAATTGAGGACTGTCAAATTCTTTATTTAATTTGAACTTGTTTTTAAGAGTTTTTTTTAGTTCTAACTTTGCAAAAAATAAGTGTTCTTTTCGTGTTTTAGGTGTAAAAAAATGTTTTTTATACAGTCCGAGATCACAGATAAGGAATCGTGAAATGAGACTCTAGTCTTACCTTAAGGACTTGAGTCCTAGACGTAAATTATTTAAAATTAGGACTCAGACTCGAGTAGACAAAAGACGGAATCGCACTCTAGTCTGATTCTGTAACACCTCAGAGATTCAGATTCAGACTTGAGTTTTCTAAAATTTTCGGAGTTCCTATCCGTGCAAACGATATAGAATTCTACAATTAACAGGATTTGTCAAAATATGCAAGTTAAAAAAATGATTTTCAAAAATTATTTCCAAGATAACTATTTATGGTAAATTATCGATAATTTAGGTAAAATTTGGTAAAAAAAAAATTTCCAAAATATTTTTTTGGAAAAAAAACTTTAATGTTAAAATATGTTGGAATAAATTTTTTGGAAATTTTTTTTTTACCAAATTTTACGTAAATTATCGGTAATTTACCATAAATACCGATATTTCTCAAAAATTACGATTTTTAGATTACCGCTTTTTACGTAAAATATGGTAAAAAACGGTAAAATATCGTGAATTTACCATAATTTACGGAAAATATGGTGAATTCATCGTTTCATAGCAGCACTGTATGTAGTCAATTAAGATGGTCTGAGAGTAGACCATTCACTCTTAAATATTAAACTGACCAATAAAATTTAAATATGAAAAATTTTAGTCAAACTGGTTTTATATAAAAAACAGATTGCCCATCACCAGTTAGAGCTAAGAACCAAATTGTGAGGGATTTCATTGGACCTTTACCTCATTTTTCAAATTGTCTAAAATTTGCCGTCTTTGTTGGTCAATTTTTTTTAGCATTCCTTTTCTATTTTGACTGATTTTCGGAAATCTTTTCTTTCAAGCTCTCTCTCAAAACAAGGTTTTAAATCTACAAAAGACAGTAAATAAATTAATTAAATATAAAAAATTTATTTCGTTGAAGTATTTATATCGTTATTCTATTAATAAATTATCAAGCTAAGTAAAATCCATATAAGCCTTGATCTACATACATATAATACCAATTCCCACCATAACCTGTATTCCATGTTTTCAAATCAAAATATCTCTCACCATTTTGTGTACCTGTTATTTTATAAACTCGAAGTGCTTTTTTATTTCTATACCAATCAAGTCTCTTTTTAGGCTCACAAGTCTCAGGTATTCCTTCTTGTGTATCTTGCTCAATAAAATAAGCATCACGATTTCCAAATACTCTTGCTATACCACTTGACTCAACACAAACGACAGTTTCTTCATCAACACCAATTCCCTTAACTTTGGACAAATTCAAGTATGACGAGTCTTTTAAAATCCTAGCCATAAATGCGATATGTCTTCCTTGTCTATTTCTGTCGTTATAATGTGTGTCTGTTATTGTATTTCTTAAAATTTGATGATGAATCAATTTTTTTCCGATTGTAATTCGAGAATCAAATGGGTCTTTGAGTGCGTCTTTAGAAGTTATTGTATCTAATTCTGCAGTGAATCCGTATTCCCCTTGAATAGCGCACCCAGCACTAGTACCTCCTATTACTACTCTCTTTATATTTACTGCGTATTCCAACGCATCTTGTAAGGGTGTACCGTTTATATACTTATAATAGTATGACTGATCCCCACCAGTAAAAAAAATAGCTTCTGAATTCCTAATTTTATTTGATACTTCACTACTAAAACCAACTGTTTTTGAATTCAAGAATATAGTCTCAACTGAATCGACCTGAACTCCTAATTCAGAATAAAAGTAAGGGTTATATGCATCGTTATAGGGATAATCATCTGGTGTTTCTTCACTTCCTTCACGAATTACTATAACATCTCCACCATGTGCCTTTTTAAGAAACCATCGATAAGCTGAGTCCTGATCTGTAGAACCACCGGCTAAGAATATACCACCATCTAAGACTGATTCATCAGCTAGTTTAAAATCTTCTTTGTTACCAATTATCCAACTATAGTGATCAGCAAGTGCAACACAAGCTGTAATTATAGTTGACAAAATCAAAAATAGCTTTAATGTATTCATTATAAAATAAATATTGTAGTTGCTATTGAATTCGAAAACATTTATAGCCTATTTTTTTTTATCTAAAAGCAGATGTTGAATTTCAAAATATTTTTTTTCAAATTAATTTAATTGTATAATTTAGATTGAAAATTAGGGAGAATGGTTAAATTAGATTTTAAAGAAAAAAAATATTTTTTAATATTTTAATATATTAAATAATCTAAAAATAATAATTTTACAATTTTCTTAGCCAAACCTCGTTGGTTCTATCATTTGATTGATATGGCGAATTATAACTAGCAGTAAACAAAGTTTGAACATCATACAAGGCTAATTGTGAACCAAGACGTTGTTTTAATAAGTTACTATGTTGATTGAAATCATTCATACTAGCATAACCTCCGAATTTAGTAACAGTAAAAGTTGTTTCTGGCATATCGGTTAAAACAGCATTACCAGATGGTATTGGTGTGTTTATTTGATTTTCTTTAGGAATGTAAAATTTCATTGTAAATAAGCAATTTTGCTCATCTAATTGTTTAATTTCGTTTAAAACTGGAGCAGTCATTTTTATTTGTTGGTTTTTATCATTTTGGCCTGTGATGTAGGCGAATAATCGGCTAAACAAAACACTTCGTTGGCTATCCAAGTTTGAACAAAGTGCAACAGTCGAAGTTGATACCCATTTACTTGGTAAATAACGACGAGTTTCAGTCAAATCATCCAAAGAACTAATCAACTCAAACTCGGGTTTTTCAATCGCCAAACTTAATTTGATCAAGGCAAGAACAGAAAAACAGAAAACTAGTTTTGAATTCATTTTTTTTTAATTGATAATTTTTGAAAATTTTAAAATTGATTGACGTTTCTATAAATTTTAGAGATGATATTTATACCCTGGAAAATCACGTTTATCCGAACAGGTTTGTATTATATAAGTTGACATTTTTGGATTCTTTTTAAAATGAATTCAAGATAAATATTTACAAAAAATTTATATAATTGTTTTGATTTTCGTCTTTAAAATAATTTCAGCTTATGTAAGAGACCTAGTGAATTTTTATTCAAGTTAGCACATTTTGTAAAGATATAAAAAAAATTAAAGATTTGAAAAAAAATATGTAAACAATCTTTTTATTGATAATAGAGTTTTGAAGTATTTATCCTACTTCAGAATTCTCTGGTATGCTAAAAACCTGCAAATTCAAAAAAATTTAATTTAAAATGTTAAACTCAAAAATTTTTTAACGGTCTAATTGTTTCGGAAATGCACTGAAAGTCAGAAACAGTTAACAGTTTACTTTAATCGACTCGTTAAAGTTTTTTGTCAATTTTCTTTTGATCAACAAAAATCTCTCTGCAAAGAACTTCGTAGGACTAATTAGGGTTGTTAAAAATTTTTTCTATTTCAAATTATTAAAAGGATGAAGTAATTTTTTCAGTTTAAAATGGATTTATCATGAAAAAAAATTAAATAATTTCAAAATTTAAAAAAAAAAAACAAAAAAAGAAAATTTGAAGTTTTTTTAAAATAAAAAAAAACTTCAAATTTTTTTTAATTATATTTCCTTTTGTTTTGATGACCTACGTTAAGAAAATTCTTAGTTCTTAGAAATCTTAGATCTTAGAAAAAAAATTTTTAAGATTCTTAGATGTTTAACTTCTAAGAACATCTAATAACAACTAAGAATTCTTAAATATTCTTTTAACTGACAAAAATATTTCTTCTTTTTATACTTAAAAATAATTTATTAGAGTCAATCAGCTTCATCTTATTTAACTTTTACTTTCTTAACGTTCGATTGTCTTATAAATAGAACGATTTTTTACATGAATTATGGCCCAAAAATTAGAAAAATGTCTGAACTTAAAAAATTATTATCTTTTTTTACTAATTTTTCAAACCTTTCAACTAAAATAATGTACCAAATAACGTGATTATTCAAAATAGATAAAAAATGAATATGGAATTGGATTTTTTCGTAACGGAAGCAGGAAAAATGAAATTAGTTGATGCTTGGGAAATAAAATTTTGTTCGAATACCAAAATAATCCGAACTTTAAGAATTTTTTAGTTCGATTAAAAAAATATATTTAACATTATTTAATATTGCAAATGGAGAAGGGAATATACAAAAAGTGTTCGAAATCTAAAAAGTTCGGATAAATGAAGTCCGGATTAACGCGACGTGACTCTATTCGCAAACCCAATTCGACTTGTTACATATTTTTATTCACTTTTACTTATACTATTTTAAAATATTTCCTTTCATTTTTGCAGCGAGTTTGGTTTAATATTTAAAATATGTTTTAATATTTTTTGAGAGTATAATTTATTTACTATTTTAAATTGTATTCAATAATGTTTACTATAGCCGCTATATATATTATAGAAATACTATCATCCGACATCCGATGTGAGACTTAAAATTATGGCAAAAAGTGCATCTGGTGCTATAGATCAATAAATGTTCTTGTTGTACAAGGATGCATCTAATAGGAGCCAAATTGTCTCCTACTGCGTATCCAGATGCATGTAGTTTCTTAGATTAAAGACTTATGACTAAAAATGAAATAAAATTTGGCATTCCTAAAAAGAATGCTAAGCAGTTATGTTTGGAATAAAAACATTTCGAAATTATATACATGATGTTAAGTTTAAAGTTATTACTTACCTTTCAGCATTAGCTTGGTTAAAAAGTATTAAAGAACCTAACTTTAGGCTAACACGGTGGGAAATTTACCTTCATAGTTATAATTGTTATCCATCGTAAAGGTGAACCAAGGATAATTAGTATTTGACTCTTTTTGAATTAAAATCTTATAAAAAATTCTATAAATTAGGAACTTTTTGATAATTTTTTGATTTCGAATTAATTGAAAATAAATCGGAATAAAAAAAAATTGTTTGAAATTCAGTTTTCATTCAAACGAAAACAAATATTGAATGAGAATTTAACTTTGTTATTGAAAATTCTGATTTAAATTAAAATAATAAGATTTTTGATTGATCTTTTCAACTATAATGTTCAATTAATTATTCTTAGATTTTGTCGTGTGGAAAATACTTGAAAAAAATATTCATTTGTAAAAATTTCGAATTTATACTCAAACCATCACACATCGTTTTGCCTTGGATGATCCAACCTCTTAAACGAAAAGTTCAATGATTTCTAAAATATAGCTATAACAGACTTAATCAAATCTTGGACAATGCGTTAGTATATTCAAAATTTGAGAAAACACACATAAAATATTAAATATTGTTTATTTTTCATAGATTTTCTATAGTTGACTCAAGACGATTAGATCACTTATAAAAATGTCAGCATTTCGGAAAATTTTATTAAATTTAAATGGTTGCACATTTATGTATGGAATTGTTGCAAAAAACATTTATACTATTTTAAATATTATAAAATGTAAATTGACTCTCTATAAATTAAATTATATGCTTTTTTAATTAATGTTTTGAGCACATACTTTAATGCATAAATTGAAGGTGAGAGTTAAAAAGTTGTAATTGTAAAAGAAAAGTATGCATGAATTTAATCAAAGCTAGTTTTTTAAATTAAAAAAAAGAAAAATATTTTGCAACTAATAAATTAATACAAAAAATAAAATTGATATTTTCACCAAAATGATACAATTTTTAAAAAATTTATCACAATGAAAATTACAAAAAGAAACATTTTTTTTTTAAACACTGTATTTAATGTATTAAAGGCACGTAAAAATAAAATGAATTCCGAAAACTGTTAAAATCATTTGATTTTTTACAGGCTGTTTTTCGCCGAAAAAGTATTAGGCGAAATCATGTTTTATTACAAATTCAAATTACTATTTTAATTTTAGTTCATTTCATTTTTTATTTTGATTAATAAACAACTAAAAATATAAAGATTAAATAAAATATATCGAAATCAAAGATGCGATAAAACTTGATTTTGCTAAAAATATAATAATGTGGTATCTATTTCTCAAAAAAGAATTTGATGATCGAGGTAAATATAAGTAAAAAAGCAACTTTTTTGAAATAATTTATTTAATGAAGATGAAATCGGGCCCTGAGTCCATCTTTTTAAAAATAATTTTCATTTTTTTGAAAGTATGAATAAATTAAATCTTAAACATTTTGTTCATAAAATAAAATATTTAATTGATCTAGAAAGCAAATGAGTTGATTCCGCATGGTGAACCACAAGTTGAGATAGGAGCAGCCAATGGAGCAGCAGCAATTGTGTTATAGTTAAATGGATAAGTCAAATTAGAAATTGGAGCAGCAAATGAGGCTTCGATTGGAGCTAATGAATTAATATATGGGTGGGAAATAGCTGGGATTGGAGAAGCAAATGAATTGATAAATGGATGAGCAATAGCTGAGATTGGAGCAGCAATTGAAGCATCAATTGGAGTGGCAAAGTTATTAATGAATGGTGTAGCTATTGATGCAGCAGCATATGGAGCAGCGATTGGGGCAGCAATGTTAAATGAAGCACATGGTGAACACATTTTTATAATTTTTAATTTATTTATTATTTTTATTTTAGTTGTTTTTCTGATGAGTTTGATTGATTTCTTTCGAAAGAAATTTTTTTATTTATAGTATATTAATACCGATCATGTATATATAGAAATTGAGTTTTCATTCAAAAAGAAATTATCTAATTCGATTCAAATCTAAAACAAAACAAATATTGAATGAGAATTTAACTTTGTTATTGAAAATTCTGATTTAAATTAAAATAATAAGATTTTTGATTGATCTTTTCAACTATAATGTTCAATTAATTATTCTTAGATTTTGTCGTGTGGAAAATACTTGAAAAAAATATTCATTTGTAAAAATTTCGAATTTATACTCAAACCATCACACATCGTTTTGCCTTGGATGATCCAACCTCTTAAACGAAAAGTTCAATGATTTCTAAAATATAGCTATAACAGACTTAATCAAATCTTGGACAATGCGTTAGTATATTCAAAATTTGAGAAAACACACATAAAATATTAAATATTGTTTATTTTTCATAGATTTTCTAAAGTTGACTCAAGACGATTAGATCACTTATAAAAATGTCAGCATTTCGGAAATTTATAATTTTGAATCTTTTTAAAAAATATTTATAATTTTGTTAAAATCTATAATTCTATTAGAAATATCTTATTTTAGAGTAAGGCTTTCATTCCGGAAACGCAGCTCAAATTTTTTAAAAAAGTTAGAACAAGTTTGATTTTTAATTAATAGATAATTTAATTAGAACATTTTTTCTTTCCGATTGATAGTCTTCTTTATATTATTTTATATTACTGTGTGACCCGACAAAATGATACTAGATATTTTTAAAACCGGTTATATTTATAAGTGGATTTTTCCATACTAGATTTTTTTCAAAGTCGGTTTTTTATATTGGATTTTTTTCGAGTAAATTTTTTAATGTTTTTCCATATTTATGTTCTATAACCACTTATCATGCTATCATCAATTATTTTTTTTGTTGTGTCCTGTTAAACATTTGACGATTTGAAACTCTAAACTGTTATAAAATAAAATAAATCCCAGTCGATTTCAAATTACTGTAATAAGGTTCAAGAACTTCAAAACTTAAGTGCTATCTGAATTTCTAATTTTTGACTTGAAATTCGTAAATTAAGTCCTTTGAAACGCTAAATTTCATTTTTTTTTTAGGAGGCATAATAATAATTTATTTTAGGATTTTGTCTAGTTTTTTAAAAAAAAAGTGATGTCTTGAAAGTGTTCCCTGGGACTACATACGATTCAAGTTAAATAAAGTGTTTTTTTTGGCTTTTTTTCAATAATAAAGATTGTCACAACCTTTTTTATAATAAAATTTATACACCAGAATGTAGAAAATCTTATGCTCTTTCAGAATAAATATGATTTTTAAAAAATTTTTAATTTTTTCATTAAATACCTGAAAGAATGATAAGAAAAGAACAACAACTTTTTAAAAGTTGTTTTTTTCAGACCCCTTGAAACAAAATTTTTTTTATTGCCCCCTAAACAAAAATGCATTTTTGTTTAGGGGGCAATAAAAAAAATTGGCAACCAATTTTGAAGAAAAATCAAAGTTCATCAGATGATCTTTGATTTTACTTCAAAAAAATGATTCAAAAATGATGCATTTAAAAACCATTATTTTTTATTTTAAAAAACTATAATTTTCATCGAGTTTTCTTTATTTTATAATTATGTGTCTCATTTAATAAATATCTCAAATAAATTTAACCAATAAATTTAAAGGTTAAAAGTTAAACGACATTCAACTTGTGCATATTTTTTTTATCCTGAGCCGTAGGCTCAGTCTATTGCGTTTTTGCTTTTTCAAGGAAAAAATAATTGATATCATAATTTATGGT
>NTPY01000600.1:2212681-2243227 GCA_002922825.1 Brachionus calyciflorus | reverse complement strand
TTTTTTTTCTTTTTTATTTTTTGATTTTTTAAAAATTTTTAATATTTATTTTAAATTGTAAATTTTGTAAAAACAAAGTCGTAATTTTCGGTTTAATCATTGAAAAATATGCCGTAAATTTCGATGTATTATTGTAAAATTACGCCGTAAATTTCGGTGTAATTATCGTAAAACTCCGGCGTTATTTACGATGTAGTTATTTTAATAACTACGCCGTTTATTTGGTTGTATATTTTGTATAACTACGCCGTAAGTTTTTGTATAATTTTTGTAAAACTAGTGTTAAAATGAAGGCGTAATTTCCTTTAAAACTACGTCGTTTATATTCTAATTTTTACGACGTAGTACGTCGTGTTTTACGGACCGTTGTTACGCCCATTAACGCCCAATCTACGGTTAAAACTACGCCGTAATTACGGTCGTCATCTGTTGTTCTAATAACATGCTTATCTCCCTTGCATTTTTCTAAATCTTTGATATCTTTTGCAAATCTATCTTTTATGCTATCAAGTGCCTCTTTAAAGAGACGATAATCGTCGCCCTTTTAATTCCTCAACAGGTTTTATTTCAATTTTACCTAATCCTGATTCTAGGGGTCAGTATTCTTCTGCAATATCAAAGTCTTCTGATGTATCTTTCGGGAAAACTTCCTCCGATAAGTTCTCCGTGACAACTTTATTACAATTTTCTATCTCTAATGTGTCAAGCAAAACAATTTCACTAGGAAATTTAAGACTTTTTATACTTGAGTGTAAGCTTGCGCCAGTACGCATAAATCAATCTAACCCGAGAAGACCGTTGTCTTCCTGGTCTTTTACTAAGAATTCAAGAATTTTTACATTTATCTAAATCACCATTTTTAATCTCTTCGACGAGATCAACTCTTTTCGTCCATTTTATATTAATTTTACCTTAAACTTTACACTGAGCTTTCTTATGACCAGGTTTTTTACATCTAAAACAAACGAGACCTCTACAAATCATTTTCCATTTATTGAAAAATCAGATTTAGTCGAAGCTTACAAATGGAATTGTCAAAACAAAACCATTATTCATATGAAAGAAGACAATTGTTTTTATATAGGTGCAAACGAACAAGCTGGAATTTCAAAAGAAGCGTGTAAAGATTTCTTTAAAAATTTGCAAGAGAAAAAATAGACAAATTTCGACGATTTAGCGTTCACGGAGTAAAATACAATAACAATCATTGGACTCTAAGGAGTTGTAATTGTTGCTATTGGCTCAAAAATTACAAAAGTCTATTACCGACCCATTAGCATTCATACTTCAGCTTCTCAGTTGATGTTCTTAGCTAAGTGTATATTTACTTGCTGAGCACTTATCTCAGAAGCTAGAAGCTTCGAGATGCTAAATAAGCGAATATCTCAGAAGCTAAAAGCTTACATTTATATTTCCAAACACGTAGACCATTGGTATAAATATGAATCCTATTCTTGGTAGCTTCAGATCAGATTTTAAGTACTTATTAATAAATAGTTAACATTATATATTGTCTTTATATAATCCAGTCACAATTGGTAGCAGCGAAAAAAGTGATAAAATGATGTTCTTTATGGTACCTATTTCAAAAGAATATTTGAAACAACTCAACATACAAACGTTAGTGCATACGGTGAAAACTAAAAACAATTCTTTTGAGAATGAGTTTCATTTAATTATGGATGATGAAATGAAGTGTTGCTAAGAAGAAGAGCAACAAGACTGGTTTCAAGGCATCCAAAGTTCAGGCAAATCAAAGAAGAGCCTGATAGAGTTATTGTTCCGTAGAGCAGAATATTTAGTCAATCTTAGGAAAGCTAAAGAATTATTGATGAAAAATGAATTGGAAACGTCCAAAATTGCTTTGGAAGCAAGTAGAAGTACCCTAGAAAATAGGCCTATGTCTTCGGGACAAGTAGTACATGACGATGTACTGAGTAATGAAAATAGTATGAGGGTAATAAATGGATCCGGAATGGTAATAAGGAAAACTCGGATCGCAAAATTTAGAGTCGACGATATTAAAAACTCTGTGGTAAGGAGTTTAGGTATATCGAAAGAGATAAGGTAGATGAATGGATATACCTAGTAGAAGTTGAGGCTAGGTACCAAGGTATTAGCCATGATAACTTGTTCGATGGCGTAACAAAGTTATTGAGAGGTATGGCTTTGCAAATGTTGAGGAATTTGCAGAAAAATGGTGAATATATTTCTTGGGAAAGATTCAAATCTTGTTTAACTGCCACGCTCAAGCCTTCTTATGTTCAGTGGCAATTGAGGTCGGAATTGAAGAGTATAAAAATTTCATCGAATTTGGAGGATGATGTGATGAAATTCCAAGCAACAGCTAATAAGATAGAAAATATGCCAGAATTTGAGCTGGTTTGGTTGTTTTTAGAGGCTCTGAACCCTAGAGTTAAAGCCGAACTAGAGAGTAAAAATGTTGAAACACTGAATGAGGCTATAAGGTTAGCCAAACTATATAATAAAGGATTGGGAAACTTTGCATCGCCCACATTAGTTAATTATGCTCGTCAGAAGACAGAGAAAAGGTATCTGAAAAATGGGAATTCTCCAAAATACAAGACCGGTTATGTTAACGGCGATAATGTGAATCATCAAACAGAGTCACGGGACAGAGGTCTCATATGTTTTAGATGCAAAAAACCTGGGCATAGAATAGCTCAGTGCAAAGTAAAACAGCCTAATGGTAAATTAAATAGTAGGATGACTAAAAAAGCAAACCTGGTAGAAGAATTAATTGATGGTGATTCTGATAATGAAAGCAAAACGGAGTATGTATATACATGTAGTTCAGGCAATTTGCTTTGTGTTTCGGGATATGTCAATGGACACCAGATAAAATTTATTGTGGATAGTGGCTGCACTACTTCAATTATTAGTAGTAGGTTCGAAAGAAAAATAGTCTTTCCTTGAAAGTTCAAATATTAATATAAAATCGGCAAACAATAGCATGTACAGAGTTGATGGAAAAACAGAAATTCTTAAAGTAGACATAAGACCATTGGGAACATGTAAAAGGAGGCGCCGAGGATTCAAGAATAGAAGGATTTAGGATTAAACCTTGTCTATGTTACTGGGTCGCTAAGGATTTAATTATTCATGGTAGTATTGAATTAGTTTTATCCATTGAAATGGATCCCCTTAAAGCGAAATCTATTGGTAATGGGAATCCATCCATTGTATTGGGAATGGTAAACAATTTATTAGTAGCTAGTTTTTACGGTTCCTCTTTAAAAGTTCATACAGAAGATTATTTTAGAGTTTTTGGAGAACCTTTAGTACTTGTCAAAAAAGGATTCTACATGATATATTGGCTGACCCATTGTCTATTCATTCTTCTGCTTTAATCTCACCGATCGACTTGATGATTGAAAAGAATATGAACGACTTTAAAAATTGGTCATCTTTTGGAAATGAATTCAAAAATGACGCGTAGGAAGAACGCGCTAATAATATTAGGTATCTTTTAGATGAAAAGTACCCAATTGAGCTGACCAATATTAAAAGCACTGAAGAAAAAAAAGGAACGCAAAAAATAGGTAATTTGTAAAAGGATTTCTAACAAGTCCAATATTACGGGTTAGATTCATAAGTCGTATAAGACTACACTCTATGTATTTGGTTCCTTACTCTTTAGGAAGTATCGATGACTTTTATTCAGTAGAATACACCTCATGTAGTAACGTAGAAAACACTTGTTCTCTTCAACGAATTATGAAGAATACGGACCCTACCAACCCAGGGGAACCGATGTTATCAAAGCTGATCTAGTTTCCGACCACATAATTGTTAAAGAAGCATTTTCGAATTCTGAGAATAGTGAAATACCAGTTGTTAAAATAAAAAGAGGACGAACAGTAAATACTAATTTTAAAATAGCTAATTTAGTAAACATTCTAACATTTTTTCCGACTTTTCTTATACTTCCGATTGGATTTATTAAAGTAGAAGGAAATTTTTACTTTTGCGAAACCCCTAGTGTTAATAACATAGCTAAAACTCCTATATTAAACGTCGATGAGGATTGTCACACAAGTCATAAGGTAGATCATCCTTACACCTTACAAGAGAAATCTAAAATTCAGAAAAATGGAGTTTTATTGAGACAGAATCTGGCAATTGATGGAGAAGGTTTTGAATGTTCTAAAAAAGTAGTAGAATTTATTATTTACACTAATTTTTTTGGAGCTAGAAGTCTAATATAAAGAAAAATATTAACATTATTAAGTTAAGCAAGTTAGAGTGCGAAATTATGGTAAATTCTAAATCTTGCGAAGGTTACCCAATGCGATGTAATAGTAACGGTTGCCAATTTGACGGCTCTCCAAATGAGAGATACAAATGGTTAAGGAGAGTGACAAATAGAGGACACGTTTGTAGCTTTAAATCGGTCCAGATAAAATCAAAGGAAACAGTGTTTAATAAAGTTTTTAGTAAAACCACACTGATTTGGAATAAAAACATTATAAAATCTTGTACGTTTAGAGTTTTTTCTTCTATGAATCTTGATGTGCCTTTCGATAATATTTTTAGTAATAATAATGGTAATCAAATATTCAAAGTAAAAAGTGTTCTACAAAATTGTGGTTATGAGATTTTTGAAACTACAGAAGTGTTTTTCTTAACTTATAATACTAATTTGGCTAGTGCAAAAAACGATGAACGTGTTATTCACGACTTAGTTTTGTCAGAAAGCGACAGTGTTGAGCTAAAATCGTTCACAGCTCTGGATAAATTACGAGAGGAACTATGTAATATTGAACTAGCTAATATAAGAGAATTCCGAGTACATGAAAATAAACTCAATTTACTTTATGTAAAAACAAGTCTATCATTATTTTCTCTATTGATAGAATTATTTTCACACCTAATTGTTCCTTAATTAGATCTATAGAATTATCTAAGTATGATGACTGTAGTCCTGAACCTTTAAATGTGAAAATAGAAAATATTGGGTTAGGAAATATTGGGTTAAAAAATGATAAGGAAGTTACTTTATTAAATCCTGTCTATTCGGTTGAAGTGAATTCGATTGAAAGTGATGTTGATAAATTATCATTTTCTCATGATTCAGCGATTGATTCATTTAAATTATTAAATTTTAATAAGAATATTTTGAATCGATTTCGAATTTTACGAGTAGTTTTCACGATAGTTACGGTTCGACATTGGATTCACAAATAATAACTTCATCTAAAGAATTCGTGGAATATATTTTTCGATTATTTGGTAAAAGTTTTTTAATTAAGTAATCGTAATAATTTTCTTCATTTTTGTTTTAATGTTTACATTCTTTAACCCTTTGAGTCCCAGTGTTAAACCACGATAGTTACGAATAAACCAAACATGTTTTCTAGTAGATTCTGGGGCGTAGATGACGAATCTGAAGTCGAAATGGCAAGTTTCGAATGAAATAAGCCTTTAAATTAAGGCTAAAATTAGGCCATTTTCGAGATCTCATGAAAGAGTCCACAATCCAAACAAGATAATGCCAAAATCGTAATCTACGCATCAAAATTACTCAGAAACTAGGTTTTTTCGTAGCTTTGTAATATTTTTTGGTGCCTTACCCCCAAAAAACCGTATTTTTGCCTTTTTTAGACGTTTTAATGGCCTAAGGGTATGTTTATTGCTTTAATTCAAATCACAATCAGGTTAGGGATAATTTTCGTCGTAGAATTCGAAAATGAAGTCGGTTTTTTCTAAAAATAATTTTTTGACCTTGTTTTTGTAGCTAGAATAAAGGTATGCTTTTATGGGCCATTAGAACCAGAACAGTAGGTGTGGCGGTAAAATAAGTATTATTTTCGAATTCTACGTTCA
This sequence comes from Brachionus calyciflorus, assembly GCA_002922825.1. NCBI lineage: Eukaryota > Metazoa > Rotifera > Eurotatoria > Ploima > Brachionidae > Brachionus > Brachionus calyciflorus. The sequence goes on along the minus strand of NTPY01000600.1, from coordinate 2,237,380 downwards.
AAATTAAGCTAAGAGCGAAGGTGGTTAAGATTTGACCAATATTTAATAATAAAGATATTTAATACTCTAAAATATACCAAAAAACGTGTTTTTTTCACCTAAAATCCAAATAAAAGAGTTATACATTGATTTAAAACTAAAATTTTGTATTAGTTTTATCTGATAAATTTAGCTAATAAGGTCAAGAGACAGAAAAAAAAAAAAAAGATACTTTTCCTAAAAAAATTAATAATTTTTTAAAATTTCACAGGTTCCTTTGAAAATAATATTTTTTCTTGTTTTAAAAATGACTTTTACAAAAAAAAAACTTTATAATAGAGATAGAAAAGCCTATAGAATATTTTTCTTGCTTATAAAGATGACAATGACTAACGCAAAATTTCTTTCAATAATGCATTGATCAAAGTTAAGTTATAGAGAACTTTTTATAGATTGAAAATGGGAAGGAATCATCAAAATGACCTTCAGAATGAATAAAAAATAAATAAAATATTTTTTTTTTTGTAAAAGAAATTTTTTTAAATACATCAATTTATATAAGTATTGAAGAATTAAAATTTTTTTTAATTTGTTTAACGCGTTTTTTCTTTTTGTTTTTAGCCGTTTTAAGCAACAAAAAAATAAGGATTAAAATGTTTAATAAAACGGAAAAAAACGTTTAGTTTTTTGCCGTTTAAATAAGAAACGCGTTTATACGCAAAATTTTTCGCGTTTTTTTTTTCTCGGGTTGCCATGTTCTTTTGCATAAATACTAGGAATGTTTGCTCTAAAGGCTCACTTTCTAGAATAATTTTAAATCTGGATATCTGGATAAGATGCCGATAAATTTAATTTAGGTTAAATAAATTTTTTCTTTAAGATCTGAAAGCTAAGTTTTGCGTAGTCATGTGAGTTATTTTAAAGATCAAAAGGTGAAAACATAAACAATGTTTAAACAGAGCATATACAAAACCGACACAGAACAGAAACAAAATTGACAGAGCGCAAAAAATATTCATAAAAAACGCGATCGTTTTTAGGCGTTTAAATACCGTAAAACCTTGCTTATAGGCGACTAAAAATCGCCTCTTTAAAAAGAAAAATCGTACTCTAAACAAATTACAGTACAAAGCTGAAATAAGTTAACGAAATAACGAACAGAAACAGAACACTGTTCGAACAAAAAAACAACACTGTTCGAACAGAAACAAGCGTTTCTCGAACAAAAACAAACACTGTTCGAACATTTTTCGAAAACATGTTTGAAAATGTTCGAACACGCCGTTTACTTATTTTAGCTTTGTACTGTAATTTAATTTATTATTATGACATTCCTGGTAGAGTTTAGTGTGGTCTATAAAAATATCACAAAATTAAAATTTTTCTGATGACTGTTCTTCTGAAAAAAAAGGGGGTCTGGGGATGCGCTTATAAACAAGGTTTTACGGTACATTTTTTTCGTTAACCTTTAGCTAAATTTAAACTAAAAAAGGTCGAGAAAAAAACGGAGATCTTAAGGATATAAGTAGGTATGTGCATCATAACATGTTTTTTTGTAGAATTTATATGTTTAATAAAAAATTCCGGCATGTTTAATGGTTCAATATAAAGCTCACATAATTTTAGAGATGAAATAGCAATATAAGATAAGGCGCGTCTTTGGAGCATTCACTAAATACCATTTCGCACATATTCAAATATTTGCTGCCTTATGTTAATGCTATAAACATCGAATCACGTGTTTATAGATTTTTTGTGAGTCAAATACAAGAAAATAAAAATAAAAAGATAGAATTTTCTAACTCTATAAAATAGGCAACATATTTAGCGGTTCATAGACTCCCAAAAAATCTTTTAATTTCTGAATTAACACACGAAGATTAAACACGTGATTAGCTTGCGCATTAACATATAACAGCAAATATTACTGCAACAGAAGCAATACGGTTTTTGGTGAATGCTTAAAAGACGCGTTTTAATCTTTTAGTGGTTCTTAAATATTTTTATTTTGATAAAAAATTTTCTAAAAGTCAAAGTCATACTTGAAACTTAGAAACTTAATACCATGAAAACAAAGCCAGACTTTTACTTTCCAAAAATTATTTATGAAAGTTAAACTTTGACTTGACTTATGTGACTTTTTGAATTAAAAAAATTCCTTTTTTTTAAGGAAGTAAAAAAATTTCAAATATTATTTTATTACAATTCGAAATATTATATGAATATTAAAACTTACAAAATTGAATTAGATTGTAAAAAAAAAAATTAGAAAAAATATGCAAAAAATTTAAGTCCTATAAATTAAAATGGTGAATTTGTTTTGGCTTATTTATGGGTTTGATCGTCTTCGACAAAATCAAATGCTTCTTCTTTTGTAACACAATCAATAATACTAACTTTATTTCTAAATCTAACACCATAGAATTTATTAGCATGTTCTAATAACTCAGGTCTAAATGTAGTAGTTATAAATTGAGCTTTTTCACAAAGCTCATGAATAATATCAGCTACTGCTTTTCTATATTGAGGATCTAAGGCTTGATCGATCTCATCGAATAGATAAAATGGCGCTGGATCACATCGTTGAATGGCAAATATTAGCGTCAAAGCTACTAGAGTCTTTTGACCACCGCTCAATTGTTGAATATCTTTCATTTCGTTTGATTTTCCTGTAAATGATACTCGTATACCGACACCAGTGTATTCTTCCACGGATGAGTCTTCTCTTTGTGTAGCTCGATCCTCTTCTTCGAAATTATCATGACGTCTCATTACTAAATGAGCTGTGCCCTGTGGAACCAATTTCAAAAAGGTTTCATTGAAATATTTCGATACTTGCTTAAATGTCATTTGCATATTCTCATTTTTACGCTGGTCTAATGTGCTTATAAACTCATTGATTGATTTATGTGCTCGGTCGGCTTCGTCGCGACGTTGTAGCAATTTTTCTTTATGCTCACTGAATTGTAAGTATTGATCCATTGCTTTTTTGTTCACATGCGATAATTTTTTTAATTCTTGATTACAGTTGTCCAACTAAAACAAAAAAATTTTCTCAATTATTTCAATTCATTTTGAAAATTTAATATTAATCTTAAAAAATCTCAAAAAAACTCTCTTTTTTACAACAGGATATCTTTTTTTGAATACAGAATTTCTATCGAATTAACCCCGGACCGTAACGTATTACCTTGTTTACAAGTGCCCCCCTAAACCCCTTTTTTTTTTTAGGAAGAAGGAAAATAAGAAAAAAATTAATTTTGTTATAAATATATAGACCACACTTAAGTCTATCGGATACGTTAAAACAAAATACTGAATTCATTTTTGTTTATTAAAATTTCACCCTTCACACCTTTTGAAACTTTGCTTATAAGCAAGGTTTTACGGTACTAAACCTTACTCAAAAAAAAAAAATTTTTTTAGGTTTATTCAGGTACAGGTACGTTCTCGTAAAAAATTTTAAAAAATTTTTTTTTTTTTTTTTTGAAATTTTTATAAAAATTTTTACGAGAATCTGAATAAACCTAAAAAAAATTTTTTTTTTTTCGTTTCAGTTCGGTACGGTTACCCTGTTTTCTCGGTAGAAATGATGTATTCTAGATGATGGTATTTTTTGAAATATTATTTTAGAACCTTTATTTGAGGCGTGATACTGCTTTTTATGCGTCACTTTTCTACGCCATTTTAGTCTGAGTATAGGATAATGAAAAAAATTTCAAATACATGACTGGTCAAATTGAATTTTGAATTTTCGAAATTTTTGAAAAAGATCAAAAAGTTAATAGACCCGGTTAACTCAAGTTTTTCAAGATCAATTCAAAGTTTTAGTAGTTTTATGCAATTCTAAAAAATTAGATTTTATAAAATATATGTACTGCATTGTTTTACATTTAACTAATTTTGTTTTTTGGTTTTCAATTGAGCAAATTGATCAAAAACTTGAGCTAACCATGGATTTTTTTACAGAAAATTTGTTGGTATCCTTTAGAAAATCTTTAAAGAATTCTCTTCAAATAAATTCTAAAATTTCTAATTTCCTGTTTTCTTTTCTAATCTGAAATCTGAAAAAAAACTGGCTCCTTTGAAAAAAAAATTAAAAAATTCGTGCGATAAGTTTAGTATTTGAAATTGATTAGAAAAGGACACGGACCTTCATTTTTTAGGGCTTTAAATAACTTCGCCAAACTCCGACCACCAATTTTACGATTTTTCACGCAAAATTATTATCTAAGCGGTCGGATGCTTACTTGGGACTGCATCCTCACCCAAACACCAAAACTAAATAAGCCTATTTACGGACCCATACTTTCCGACTCAAAACATACCGGGACTTGTTCCGACCACCTATTTTCTTGTAGAAAATTGTCTGGGCTTTTACGCAAGACCATTAACTAAGCTCCAGGAGAATTACTTAATTTTTCACAAGTCTCAGAAAAAAACTGGAAAAAAATTAAAAAATTAAAAAATTAACCTGTTCACCTTATAAAATTTTTTAAGTTTTGATCTACAGAAAATATTTTACCAAAGAAGACATAAAAGCGACAACCTTTTTTGAACAACCGTTACCATAAAAAGTTATAATTTTTTCTAGAAAAAAAAAGTTTTCTTGAATTGAAAAAGAACTAGAAGAATTAATAACAAAAAAAAAAAATTTTCAGAGTAGAACATAAATTTAAAAATTTGAGAAACTGCTTTATAATAAAAACAAAGGCTTCTTACTTTGAAATAAAGCTCTTTACTTGACATATCAGCATACTTTTCATAGGCATCTGATGGTAAAACTCCCAAATTTCTCGTTGCTTTAAGACACTCATCTTTTTTCTTCAACAATAAACTCAATTTAGACGATACTTTTTCCAAATCGACCGTACTCTCTTGTAATTCATGTTGCATTTTTCTCTCTTGATCCTGATACTCTTCCAATTTTTTCTCTAAACTCTTCATCTCAGTCTTTTCCAAGCCATTCAAATTCGCCATTAGACTTTTTATATTCTCATCTAAAACCTTAATTTTATCTTCAATTATTTCCAACTCTTTTTTGTACAAATCAACTTTAGCACTACGCGTGGCCGTTCTCGATTCGGCAACCTCTTTTTCCAAATCTTCTTTTCTTTTCAAAAAATTATTTTTCAATTGATTGTCCAAATGAGATTTTTCACTCTCGATTAGAGACCTTCTTTCCAAGACCTCTTTTAATCTTTGATTCAATTTATGTATTTTGTTATTTAACTCGTCGACTTCTTCTTGATCATGAGTGCTCAATTGAGTCAATAATTCACTGCCGAGTTCTAATTCTAAACTTTCTTTTTTCGATTTTAATGGCTCAATATCGACTGTTAAACTACGAATAGCAGTCTCTTTTTGCGGTTTTTGTTGTTCATATCGTTGTATTTCGTGTTTACGAGAGACTAAATCCAATTTCATTTGTTCATAAGTGTCCTTACTTCGTCGAATTAAATTCTCTTGTCGAATTAATTCGCCTAGAACTGTATTTAACTCGGAATCTATTTTGCCTATTTCTTTTTGTAAGTCTACTATTTGAACTTCTTTCTTTTGAATTTCATCAATCATTTCCGAACGCTTTCGATAGAATAACATTTTAGAAAATTTCGTGTCTATATAACCACCAGTCAAAGCACCTTTACGACTTATGAAATCACCATCGAGTAGTACACAATCCATACGATACTCTTTAGCCAATTGACTAGCTGCTTCAGCATTACGACATAGGAGAATTTTGTCGAAAACATGACGAACTCCTTTCTCGACTTTTTTATCATATTTCAAAAGATTAATCAAAGCTTCAGCATCAGTTGTATTCGGATATTTGACATTATCAACTTTGAGTACATTCAAAGGCAAATAATTGACTTCGCCATGTAATTTTTGTTGATTCATTAATTTTAAAAGTCTCATTGCAATTGTATCCGACTCGACGACATGATAGAAAAGTCGACTAGACACAGCCGACTCAATAGCCGTATAAAACGATTTATTACAATCGATGGCATCAATTAAAAGCCCGTAATAACCTTTAACAATGTCTTGATTTTGACGATCCGTTTCACATTGTTTAAGAATTTGTTTAATCGATTCAATGCCTTGTAGAATTGTTCGGCCCATAGACGAACGTAAATTTTGCTCACACTTTGAATATTCTTCTTTGAGCTTGTTTAAATCTTGTGTCATTTGAGTCTCTTGACGCCATAAATTATTACGCTTTGTCTGTGCTTCTTCTTTCCTATGTTGTAAATCAAAATTCTTTTTCTCAGCGTCCTCGATGGCCTGTTGTTGTTTGTCTAAGTCTTTTGATTTTTGCTCTATTTCAACTTTAAATTTATCTGTTCTCTCTTTATCACTCGTCAATTCATCGCTTAATTTTTTCATTAGTGATTTTTTCTGATCCATTGCTTTGTGTACAATTTTCAATTCATTTCTAACCCATTTATCTCGCTCTTCTTTTGTTGTAAATCGATTTGATCGACCCTGTTTGGCATAAATTTCATTTCTTTTTTGTTCGCATAGGTCTCTTTCTTGTGTCAATTCGAATTCTTGATTGCAAAGGTTGTCGTATTCGGGTAGGATTTTATTCAAGTCGTCTTCGGCACGTTTTATTTGTTTTTCAATACGAGTTAGTTCAGTGCGAGCTAGATCGCTTGATAGAGTAGCTTGACGTGACTCGTCCTCAATGTCTTTAATATCAAACTCGAAACGAGTCTTACGTGAGACATACTCGGATTTTTCATTATTCATTTGATCTAATTCGTCCCTCAAATTGGTTTCTTTTAATTTTAAATCTTGTATTTTCAATTCGGTCTCTTTGGCCTCGTCAGATATTCTCTGCAAGTCCTCATAGATTTTATTCGATTTATTCGAATTTTCCGATCGTGACTTTTGAAGTTCAATTAGTTTATTTTGTGTATTTTCCAATTCTTTATTGTGTATTGTGTACTCGATGCTTCGTTTCATTTTATCCCATTTTTGAAATTCTTTCAACTCTTCTTTTTCGACTTCAAGTTGACTTAATCTGTCCTCAATGGCTTTCAGTACGTCCAATATACTCTGACGTTTATCCTCAGTTTCTTTTAGAATTAAATGACTCTCCTCTTTTTTCTCATCGTAAACATTCGAACCGGCAACTTCTTTGAGTATTTTTAAACGAAATGAATCTTTGGCTATTGATATCTCGTTTATTTTGCCTTGTTTGACAATGTAGTAAGGATTATTACGCGAGAAACCGGCAGTTTCTAAGAAATTCATAATGTCACCTTTGCTTACGACTTTTTTATCGAGGAAATACTGGTCTTTTTTCATGCCAATAGCACGTTTAATACTCACTTCGTCTTTTTCGACTGGTAAACGTCCATCGGAATTGTCGAATATTATTTCAACAAAGCCCGACATTACTTTAGGACCGGAGCCTTCGTGTAATAAAGCTATACGATCCTCCTCTTTTAAATTTGTGTACTCATCACTTAAAACGAATTGTATAGCTTTGAAAAAATTCGATTTGCCACAACCATTACGACCGACAATTACATTGTGCTCGGGGCTAAATGGTTCAATGACAGTTTGTTCTCGGTATGAGCGGAAACCTTCAATTATAACCTGTTTTATATACATCTTTATTTTTATCCTTTAATTAGAGAATAAAAAAAAAAATTTTTTTTTTGATTTTTGTTTTGATTTTTTTAAGCTTAAAAAAAATGTATTTTGATTTTTTCAAAGCATGCAGTTTTTTGAAAGTTTTTTCTAGTTGAAATTATTTTGTCCTTTTTGAATTTTAGCATCAGATAATCTTAAAATTCAATAAGTGTATAAAATAAAAATTGACGTCTAATTTCTTAAAGAATATTTTCCTTGGTTGTTTTTTTTTTCTAAATTTTTCTCTTCAACAGTCTTGGACATTTAAAAAAAAATTGAAAAATTAACCATTTGAATTTAGATTTATTCACTCTATTTTAAACTTGAATTTACATTCAATGTCCAACTCTGGTCATCAACACTGGTTTTCAGAATGACATAAATACATGCCGTTAAAGTCGAATATACAGAATTTAGTTTAAGAAATTAGATAACATGAAAAATAATGCGTTTTTTTCTATGAGTGGACTGCAACGACGGAACCACTACTTTTCGTAGAAAAGTTTTAGAAAAAAAAAAATTTCATAGAACACTTATTTCATATAAACTTTAATTTAAAAAATAAAAAATTTTTTAGAAGAACTTGTAACAATTTTAGAGAAATAAATCGAATTTTGAAGTATAAGATTGAATAAGAAATATTTTGGGTCTAGTGGTTTAGGAGAACGTTTGTTCACGCAATAGATGAACAATCTGTTCCCCTAAAATTTTGTTCACGTATAGATGACCAAAAAAATATTTAAGATAATAATAATAAAATTAAGTGACCAAACTTTTCCTTAGGTGAACAATTTCAGGATTATGTGAACTATCCTAGACTTACAGTGGTTCTTATATAAATGTAACGTCAACCGTAACTTTTGACCGTAACCGTAACCATAGCTCAAACATCTTAAAATTGAAAATTAAGTCGAATTAACATGGGTTACGGTTACGGTCAAAAGTTACGCTTGACGGTTGACGTTACATTTATATAAGATCCAATGTATGTGAACAAAAATATATTCATGTGAACAACCGTAAAATGAAAAAAGTTTTTTAGGTAGTCAATATTAAAAATAAAATTATTTTTTATAGTGATGAATGAATTTTAAAGAAAAAAATCAAAAAAATAACTTTTAGTTGTGCTTATGTGTTTTACTCATATGGCTTTTTAAAACTCATTCATCTTCAAAAAAAACGACTAAAACATTTACATTCTATTGGATTTCGCCTGCCACTTAACTTTTTTTGTAATTAATTTTCTAGACTCTTCGCTGCTAGGTTTGAAAAATTCTAAATTTAAATTTTTTTTGAAATATTCTTTAGGGGTGTTAAAGAAATTCTAATAGAATTTTTTAAAATTTTTAATTATTATTTATAATTAATACATTGATTGAAAATTTATAACTTTTATTTATTTATTTAAATTCTTATTTATACTCAATTACTAGTAGGAGGAACCTATACGAGAGTAACTGAGTTAGTTTATAAGAATATGACCAACTTTTGGTGAGCAAATAATATTTTATGTTAACAAATTAAACTTAGTTGAACAAACTTAATTTTTGGTGGACAATTCAGGTCACCTATACGTGAACACAATTTTAGGTGAACAGATTGTTCACCCAATATTTTTATCAAATTTCATTAGATAAGAGACAGAGAATTTGACGTAAAATTGTTGAATCTAAGGCAGATTAGAATTTATAAATTATTCAAGAGTCGAAAATTTACCGGAATGGGTAGATTGATGCACGCATCATAAGAGGGAAATTTAAACATGTGGTCGATGGTCGCGATAAGAAAATTTTTTCTCAATTTTCTTTTACGTATATTTTTGATTAACGAAAATTAATCTGCAAAGAAGTTAAATTTACTTTTGCCAACAAAAAATATTTGTAAGTAATGAAGCAAAATTCGCTGCACCTGATTTCAAAGTCTGAAAAAAATTGTGCAATTTTAATTGCGTATTTAAAATTATTGCATTTTTTGAATCAATAAATTTAATATTTTAATATGGTAAGTGTTAACAACTATCGGACCAGTTTATAGTTTTTTTTAAGGTCTTTTCTCACGACGCGGATGATTTTTTTAAGTTTCAGTTTCGAGTCTTGCTGTCGTTGAATTTATTTTTAACTTTTTAATTCTTTTTTTTAAAGCAATTTTTCAAGTTAGTTATGTAATTTGTATTATTTATACATTAAAAATTATAAACATTATTTTTAAAGAGCTTGCTGAGTTGGATGTTGTCTAGGCGTTTGGTATAAATTTAAAAAAAAAATTTGACAGCAAACGGGATCGATCACGGACTCTTGCATCTCGAAGACGAGTGACTCGCCAACTAAAAATATGATGAAAAAAAGAATATTTCAATTTTAACTTTATTGTCTTTAAATAATTTAGCAAATTTTTAAAAAAAAGAATTTTGTGAAAAATCCTTGATTATTAATCATTCTTTTTTTGTGCATGGACCTAAAACATGGTTATGAAAGTGATTAAAATATACCATTTTAATCCCCTGATAAAAAAATTTGCCGCAAAAGTTTTATAAGAAATTTCTAAAAATTCAATAATTCTAAATCCGCAATTAAAATTGTAATTTTTTTGACTTTAACTGCTTCTTTTAATGAATTTCCACACAATAAAGGATTAAAATTATAAAAAATGAAAATTATTTATTAGTAAAAATTTAAAACAAGAAAACAGCAAAAAAGCAAAACAAATTTTTTTAGGAATTTTCAATCTTATTAATTAAATTGATAGCCTTAACAACACAATTCTTCAAATCATCTAGAACCTTATTTAATTCTCTTTCATTTGAAAGCCTTTTAAACTTCGACTCAGAGTCTAAATGTTTCTCAAGATGCTTTTTAATTAGTAATCTATTCGATTTTTTAAATGAACAAAATGGACATGTGTACATTTTAACTCCTTTTATCACACCAGACTTTGTTTTTTTCTTTTCATAACTACTTAAAACAAGAGTATTTCTTAACTCTTCTATTTCTTCACTCACAATACAATCTTCATTTTTAACTTCTATTTTACATGTTGAATCCGGTTGAACATGATTTTCATCATCATTTACAATTGTGTCAAAATTATGAAACTTTTTTTTATGCTCTTTTAAATCACAACTTTTTTCGCCAATAAACGAACACTTCGAACATTGTTTCTTGTTTAAACACCATCCATTTTTAACAACATCGAGATAAATTTCATCATTGGAGAATAGAACAATTTGATTGATTAAAAATTTATGATCCGTTTTAAAATGCTTATGAATATAGTCACGATTTTTCGAAATAAAATAACAACTTCCGCATACATACAACTCTTTTTCCGGATCGATTTTTCTCTTTTTGCCTACATTTTTAAAATACGATTCGAAGTTGACTATTTCGTTTTTGAGGTCTTTATCTTCGTGGACAAAGTCGTTTCTATCCGATTCCAATAGGTCTTTGTGTATGGACTTTTGGTGTAAAATGACAGCACCTTTTAGTGTTGATTTAAACCCACAAAAGACACAGGTGTATTCGTTAAGTCTGTGTTTGAACATTTTTAGGAAGTGGTTGTTTTTTATAGTCAAGTTTTAAATTAAAAAAAATTATTTATTTATTTTTTTATTTAAAAAAAAATTTTAAATTTAATTTTAAATGATGAAGTTTTTTTTGTCTTTAGCTTATCTAATTATCATTATTAACTTGATTCTTTAAACTCAACAAAAAAATCTTTATCTCTTGATTCGGCCTATTTAGAATTCCTTTTGCTTGAATAAAACTTTGTTTAATTCAAGCAAAAGAAAATTTCAAAATTAGAAATTAAAATTTCTAAAGTTTTAGATTTACAGAAAATATTTTATCAAAGTAAACATAGAAGCGACTGTCTTTGTTGAACATCCGTTACATAAAATCAAAACTAACTTTTACACATTTTGTTCCTCGACTCTTCTTTAACTCTTCCTCTGAAGAATACAATCAATAAAAACTAATATTTTATATCCTTTTTTTTTTAAAGAAGAGGAAGAAGAGTCGAGGAAGAGGAAAGAAAAACAATCTTCCATGTTAGTTTTAATTTGTACTGTAAAAACAAAAAAACTATTATAGGAAACATTAAAAATTTGGGTCATGTCCAATTTGTGAACATCGACTTTATTTTATAATCACAGTTTTGATGAACATATAGTCTGTGGTTACAAAAAAATTATTTCAGTCACAGAAATAATCTAAAATAATTTTTTTAATTAATTTGGCAAAATTTTATTTTCAAACTGAGTACCGTAAAACCTTGCTTAGAACCCCAGGGGCTATATCCGAAAAATGGCTGGGGCTATATGTGAAGTAACTGGGGGAAAGGTTATAAAAAACCTTGTTAAAAATATATGATAGCCCAGGGGGTTGACTATAAAATGAATTAAAAAATGGATGGGGTTGTAAAGAATTCATCAAAAAATAAAAAAAATATTTTAAAAAAAGTCGTCTCTTTAAATTAGAATTTTTTAAAAATCATGTTAGAACTAATAGAAAGCAGTAATATCCATTTTAAAATATAAAAATTCCATCTCATGGTTCAGTAGTTGGAAAAAATTAAACTGGGTTTATGCTGAAAAATTGAGAAAAAATTATAAGCACAATTTTAATTTTTTTTATTTTTAACTTTTAACACGGGGTTAAGCTGCATTTTATTTTGAAACGATATGGGGTTTTACCCGAGTTTAATAGGGTAGAGAGGGTCAATGAAAAATAGTAGAGCCCCGGGGCTAAAAGCAAGGTTTTACGGTAAAGGTAGATGTACCATAAATTCCAATTTTTCAATATTCAGCGTACATTCGAACACTAGAATGCTAAAAAACTAATTTTTTTTCGACTAATATCTCCAATGAATAAAAATCTAATGAACTTTAACCAAATTTTAAAAAACTTTAACCTTATTTCTAAATGCTAGTGAATTAACAATATTGAAAAAAAGTATTAGTTTTGTTATTTTTATTTATTTTTATTTTTATAAAAGATAAAATGATTTTTGTTAAGACTTTTGACCTGTTCATTGAGAATCATATGTTCTATCTTCGGCACACTTACGTTATTTATATTGAGCCTGAAATGATCAATATGAAAAAGATCGATCACAAAATTTTCTTAAAAATTAATTTTAATCAACAACTAAATGTTCATCAAAACTGTGATCAGAAAATAAAGCCCATGTTCACAAATCGGTTCATAAATAATTGTTTTCACAAAATTTGTGACCACTTACAGTAGTGATTTGATAAGTGTGTTTTTACTTAAATTTACGTAAAATGACGTAATTTTACGTAAAAACAAAAAGGCCAAAAAAATGAGCATTTTTAGCTAAAATTCAATAATTTTCTAAAAAATATCCAAAAAACCAATTTTTTCCATTATTATATGCAAATTTAGTTTTTACGTAAATTTACGTAATTTTACGTAAAAATCGATTTTTTACTAGGTAAAAAATAGTAAAAAATGGTAAATTTTGGTAATTACTTTTTTTTACTAATTTTTACTATTTTTACCTTTTTTTACCAAATTTTTAGCAACTTTAAAAACCTGTTTTTCGTTAAAAAAAAATTTGGTATTTTAGCTAAAAATGCTCATTTTTTGGCCTTTTTGTTTTTACGTAAAATTACGTAAATTTACCTAAAAACACACTTATCAAATCACTACTGTAAAATAAAAAAATTTTCACATTTTTTCTTTGCATCACAAATTTGGTGAACAAGTGTTCACAAATTTATGATGCAAAAATATAGCTATTTAAAGTGATTATATTATTTTTTAAAATTGAAAATAAAATCTAAAATTTTATTGATGAATTTATTGGGGAATAGCATGAAAAAGTTTTTATAGAAATGTGTTTAAAAAGTTTAAAAATTCACAGTTTCAAAAAGAAAATATATTTTTACAAACCTATAATAAAAAAAAAATTTAATTTTGAAAAAAATCAATTAATTACATGGCCAATAGTTTAAAAAGTATCAATAGACTTAGAGCTAATTTTCTGAAAAATAAATTCTCTAATTTATTTGATTGATTGAACATCTCTAAATCTAAAAAGGGTGGTTGCTTAAGAAAAATAGCTTCATTTGGTTTATTCTTTAATTTAGAACAAACATAAACCGTATACTCATCTTCTGTAATAAAAATAGGGTAAGACTCGAAGTCAGGCGGACATGTTGGCGTTTTCATTTGGTTTAAACCTACAAAATTATTTTTAAAAATGAGTCCCGCAAATGGTACTGAAGATCTAATTATATCTGGTGTTTCAATATCCGACTGACATATATAGTTGTTTCTTTCAATTTGAATTTGTTTAAAATTTTTAGGACAACTTTTATCATTAGTAACAAAGTTAACTATATCGTTCGAAAAGCCACCGCCAAAATAAATAATTTTATCCGGTCTTGTTATACTTTTTCTGGTGCAAAATATAAGTTCTTCAATTATTCGTATGCTTAAAATATTTCGTTCGCTAATAATTATTGTAAAATTTTTAAAGTCTTGTGGACAAAAATTCGTTGCTTTAACTTGATTAGCATATCTTCCTCTCGCAATAGATCCACCATAGAAATATTCTTCTTTTTTTAGATTATTATTACACATAGAAGGATTATGAAAATTAGCAGTATTATCATAAGATAAGTAAAAAGGACTCATACAACCGACAATTTTATTTCGAATGTAGAATTCGCCAACAATTCTTTTGAAATTAATTTTAATTATGTTCAAAATATCATTTGAAATATCATTAAAATATTCTCGAGTAAATACTTCATCTATATCATGACCATCGACTTCTACAATAGCCAAATCAATATTATTTAGAATAGAATTTTCCCAGTCTTTTACGCCTCCACTTGTTGTATATCGACCACCTTGTGAAAAAATTGTTTCATAATCCGATTTGGATGCCAAATTATTAACCTCAGTTCCGCTCACCGAAGGACTAATACCAAAATCGACATTGAATTTTTTGTAAAAAAAATTAGCAGCTAAATCTCTAATTTTACCTGAAGATAATAATCGCCTATAATATTCACTTTCAACATTTATTTCGGCTTGTAAATATCCTCCTATTAGAGACTTTGTAATTACATGTGTACCATAATCACGAATTAAATGTTGAATTAATTCAAAAGCTCTTGGTTTATTATTGTTTATAATATAATTTTCAATAATGTTTATTTTTCGTCTAAAAGATAAATCTAATGTACAATTAGTAATATGTAATGTATTGCGTTTGAGTAAACGAGTACTTCTAATCATTACTGAATTAAATTTTTCCAAAATCTCTTTTTTTTTAGTATATTGTGATGAATAACTACCGCCTAATAATCCATGAATATTTGCTTTTGAATTAATTGTTTTTGTTTCAATTTTAGAATAGCTGTATAATGTTTCGAATTCTTCCATTTCAATTTTTCCAGATGATTCATAAATTGGTTGTGTATGACTACACGAAGAACTTACTTGAAATATTGGTCGCTTAAATTCGCTGTTCAAAATGTTAAGACCGAATCCATTGTAGCTTAAAGTCTGACTTTTAATTAAAATAAAGTTAAGTAGCAAAATAAAACTAGTTCCAACCATTTTTTTAAACATTATTAAATAAATTTAATTTTTTTTCTTATACATTTTTTGAAGCTCTTTTTTAAAGATAAATTTATCTTTATTATTTATTGTTTAAATTATAACGATAACATTTTTTAATCTTTCGAATTTTTTTAAAAGATGAAATGATCCTAATTTTGAAAAGAAAGTACAATCTTTTTGAATATCTATTGACGCCTGGCTTTGAAAAAGACATCTAGTAAATAAAGCAACATTTTTTTCAAGTAAATTGCGTTGGTTGATTTCAAAATTAGAGATTGAAAAATGAATTGTCAAAAATTGAATTACGAAATTAAAAATTTTTTCAAAATCATTTTTTGAGCATTTGGCTTCGAAGAGTTTTTAAAAGACGTTAGATGCTTATAAAGAAAAAATATAGTTTGTCAAGCTTTAGTCGTTTATTGAGTCGATTAATTCAAATTACATATGAACAAGCCAATAATTAATGGGAAAAAATCAGCCATCAAACATGGACGAAGAGATAAATGACGTCGAGAATCTATCATCATTAGCCAAGTAAAAAATGAAATCAATCGAACCATAAAACCTTGTAAAAGCAATCATAATGAAAGACTTTGATTCAAAGTCAAGTCATTACTTTACTTTACTTCAGTATTTAATTGAAAGTCAAGTCAAAACTTTACTTTATTTTTAAAAATAAATCTAATTAAAGTGTTTACTTAACTTTGACTTTTGACCAACTCTGAGTTTGATGTCAATAAAAAGTTTAGTCACATCAAACTTTCCAAAAGTCGATTTTAATGTTGCTTTTAAAACACCAACAACAATTCGAAGCTATTATCCTTTTAAGGATAAACTGAAAGTGGCTAAAGCATAATCGCTTGTGGTTTATAAACTACAATGTAATTCATGTGAAGCGAGTTACATTGGAAAAACTGAAAGAGTCTTAGGCCATCGAATCAAAGAACACAAAACAAGCAATTCATCAGCCTGTTTTCAACATATGAAGAACATTGTTAGCAGTGAGGTTTGAAAATAAAATAAAAAGTGGGGTTTGTGCAAGTTATAAAATTATTTATAACTTGCACAAACCCCACTGCTTGAGGTCATTTTAGTTCAAAAATTTTTGTTGAGATTTTACATTTTAGGATTGTACAAAGTTAGTGTGATTTTGTATTAATTTCAAAATTACTTGTAATTTTTGTATATAAATAACTGCATTGAAAATTTCTAATTTTTTAGTTTTAAAAACTAAACATTTTTTTTAAGAAAAACTTTACTCCTTGAGAATGACAACTTCGTTTGTCGAGCATTGTGAAATTCAGTTCAAAAAGTTCAGTTCAATTTTGAAAAATCGAAATAACTTTTTTGACGTTGGTCTCATAATCGCTCTGCTTATGAAACAAAGTGTAACAAACTATGTTACATCATTGGGCAGACTCTGCAAAATACTCTGCAAATTAATTGCGCAGTTATCAAAATCTTTTTCAATGGTGTGAATTTTGCAGAGAATCTGCACAGTTTTACCAGAAGTTGTCCAATGATGTAACATATTTTGTTACACTTTGTTTCATAAGCAGAGCGATTATGAGACCAACGCCAAAAAAGTTATTTCGATTTTTCAAAATTGAACTGAACTTTTTGAACTGAATTTCACAACTTCGTTTGTCGAAAGGTCGGAGCTTGAATAAAATATTTTATCAGAAAAAAAGAACTTTGTTTTTATTTTATTTTATTTTTTTTTTTTATTTTATTCCCTGTTTTCAATGCAGCACTAAATTCCGAAAACTCGGTATTTATCCGATTTTCTGATTGGTCAATTTTTTTTTCAACCAATCAAAAAATTGGATAAATACCGAGTTTTCGGAATTTAGTGCTGCATTGAAAAACAAGGGAATACGGTAATTTAATAAATTTAATAAAAATATAATAAAATGCTCAAAGAACAAATAAATTATTTATTATATAATTTACTTGCTTTACTCTTGCTTAAAAAGTTTCAAAGTAAGTTTCTTATAATAATAAACATATAAATAAGTTAAAAGTTTTATGATTAACATTTAAAATAAATATTTCATAACTAGCACAAATAAAAATTAAATAATATTTAAAATACAAACTAACGTCTTTATTTCAATAATTTAGGGCTATTACTGATGCTACATTTACAAATAAAAATTAAAATTAACATAAACTAAAAAAAATGGATACACTATAGAGCCTCCCCTAACGCCAAATCAAGATAAAATATGCGTTAAGGGAGTTTCTAAAGTGCACCCAAAACACCTTGTGTAAATTTCTTTAAAATTCATGTACTCAATTTGTTTCAAATTAAAATAATTTTATCTTTTGTTTTGAATTGAGCGAATCGAGCGAATAACAGTAAAAACTTCAGTTTACCGCTCTATAGTATTTTATGAATCAAGCATGTTAATGAAACAGGACCGTAATTTTTTTGAGATAACCATGTCCAGGTTTAATGAAATAGAGTGACAATAGCTTGTTGTCATATAAATGGAAGTTCTCCAATTCGATTTGTTAAATGACTAAAATTTTCTTTGTTTTAATCAATCTAAATCAAGATCGAAAATATTATTTAAGAAAAATATTTTTTTAAATTTGTGGTTAATGTTAAAAAGAAATTCATTTTATTTAAATAAAAACACACACGTATCCAATTCGCTTCGATTTCAAAATAATAATTTTGATTTAAATATTAGTAAGTAATCTATAAACGAAGCGTTACGTTCAAAAATTCAATTTGATAAATATAAAAATTAAATTTTTATATTTATCAAATTGAATGATGATTTAATATAATTGTTTTTTCTTTTTTTTTTTCCTATTGAAAAAAAAATGAGATTGACACTTAACTTTACATGATTTTTGAACGTAACGCTTCGTTTATAGATTACTTACTAATATTTAAATCAAAATTAGTCATGGGATTAAATAGTATTTAATCCCATGACTATCTGATAAAATTTCCTATCTATTTAATAGAGAGCTAAAAAAAAAATTTTTAAAAATTAAAAAAAAATTAAATGTTGCCTATAATTTTGATATTTTTTATTACATTAATTGACTCGAGTCCAAATAAACAATGTCCCTATCCACTATGTAAAACCACTTATATAAATTCTTCATTTTGTTCTATTTATTGTTCAGAGAACACAATACCAGATCCTTGTTTGGCTAAAATAAACCAAATCGACGGTTTTATTCTAAACAACGTAAGCTATTTAAAAAAAAGATGCATTCAATAATGTTGACGTTAATTTCCTACAGTTACAAAATAGTGATTTGAAAAACGTTTCCGAATTGGCTTTTAGAGGTATTAGAAACTTAACCAAATTGACTTTAAATCAAGTTAAAAATATCCACTTGGCAACTTTTATTTTCTATTTTATTTTTTGTAAATGAATTGCGCAATTCAATTTTAAAATTTAACATTAAATTGAATTGTAAAAAAATATGGTTTATTCTTTTGTGTTTTGTAACAATTTTACCTACAAGTTTGAAATTTCATTAGAAAAGTGCGATGTTTCAAAATATTTTTTTGAAAAAAATATTTGAGTGTTTTTTTTGCAATGAAGATGTATAAAAAATAAATATGCTCGATCTAAGTAACGTATTTAGTTATAGTAAATTTTCCAAATAATTTAATTTTAAAAAAAAATTAAATTTTTTTTTTAAATATTTGATAAATCACTATAACTAAATACGCTCTTTAGATTAGACAAGGAAAATTTTTTAAGACTATTCTAATTTCCTGATAAAATCCCCTATAAAAATTTAGAATGAGATAAACACCCTTAAAAATATAAAAATAAATTAAGATCCTCTGAATTTAAAATTTGCTGAAAATTTGAAATATTTTGAAACATCGCACTTTTCTAATGAAATTTCAAACTTGTAGGTTTAATTGTTATAGAACACAAAAGAATAAACCATATAATTACGCAATTAAAAATTTTTGAAAATGTAAAATAGAAAATAAAAGTTGCCACTTATTATTTGATGATAAAATAATAAGTGATCTTAATGGAAAAATAACCACGTTAAATTTAAATCGAATTTATTCATTTAAATATAATATTTTAAACGAACTTATATTTAAAGTTGACAAAATGTCACTGAAAGAATTCATTTTGGATAATACTAAGCTTGTAGATGTCAATTTAGATTTAAATATGAATAAAAATTTAAAAAAATTACTTCTACGCTCGGATCAAATTGAATCATTCAGAATCATTTTGAATCAATATTTAGAATCTATTGATTTGTTTAATAATATTATTGAAAATTTCGAAATAATTTCAAAGGTAGTTCATATTCTAAATTGATTTCTATTAATCTTAATAAAAATTTGCTATCGACAATTAAATTTCCGAATTTACAAAATTTGTCTAAATTAAATTTAGATGGTAATTTGATAAGAAATACAAGTTGTCTTAACTTAGATATTCTCATTGGTCTTAATGATTTAAGCTTAGGACATAATCAAATAGAGAGTATCGATTTTATAAGCTTAGAAAAATTAACAAGATTACAAATAATATTTTTAAATGATAATTTATTGGTCGATTCGGCCAATTTTTCCAGCTTAAAATATTTATTGTCGCTTCAATTAGCCGGAAATAAATTAAAAAATATAATTGCTCATAATTTTAGAGGCTTAGATAGTCTCTTAAGTTTAGATTTAAGCTATAATAATATTGAATTTGTACAATTGAATATAACTAGCTTGACTTATTTGTCTCTAAAGGTAAATAGAATTAAATTTTTCGACTCTGAATTATTAGTGAGTTTGGAATCTATTATTTTAAGTAATAATTCTATAAGTGAATTATTGGATTTAGTCAATTTTCAATCTTTAAACGAGATTTTCCTTACTAAAAATCGAATAAAAAATTTAAGGGAAAAGTCATTTGACGCATAACAAATAATAAAGTATAGTATAAAAAAAAATAAAATATAGTATAATATTTTTTTTATTATTTTTAGCATGAAAAAAAAGTCACTTTAGTATATAAAGTCAATTTATAGCATAACATTAAGAAATTAACGCATGAAAAAAGGAAAAAAAAAAGTAAAACAAGAATAAAGATACATTATACAACCAATCTTACTCAAGGGTTGCTTTTGCTTTTGCTGTTCGACCTCTTTTCTTGATATTTTGAATGTTTTTATCTATTGGCTCTATTGTTGTCATTTTTTGGGGGTTACTTGGACCTTTTTTAACATATGATAATTAGGGGGACTCTTTGCATCAAAAACATTATTTAAAGGTTCATTTTCAATAATTTTTTCATTTAAACGATTATTTAATACAACAACTTAATTTCGATAAGTAATTTAATTTATAAAATTTTTTTAAACAGAAATTTAGGACATTTTTGATTTTTTTTATGCTCCAAAAGCAAAAAAGATATACTAAAAAAAACTTTATTTTATGCTATACTTTTTGTTTTTATACTATAAAAATCAGGAATTTTTTCATACTCTAAATTTTTTTTGTTATACTATAAACAATTTTTTCATTCTATAAATTTTTTTTCATGCGTCAAAACACCCCCTCCAAAATTTAACTTACAATTTAGAATTATTTTATAATCATTCGAAAATTTATTTATCGAATAATTTAATGGAAAATCTACCAATATTTCCCAAATTTGAAAATTTACTCGAAATAATTAATAATTTAAGAAATAATAAATTGAGTATTATTGAAAAGGAGACTTTTAAAAATTTAAACAACTTGGAAATATTAGATTTGTACGGTAATATGATATTTTTAATTGATCCTTTAGCATTTAGTACGAATAGAAAGCTTAGAAATTTAAATTTAGCTGATAATAACTTAAGCATAATTCCAAAATTAAATAAACTTGAAAATTTAGAATTTATTTATTTGACAAATCAAAGTAATCGAATCGAATTGTTTGACTATGACTTTGATTTATCAACAAATAAAATTCTACGTATTTATTTGATCAATAATAAATTAGAACATATTCATTCAAAGGCATTTTGTTCAAAAAAAAATGTTAATTTAGAGCTTTATCTAGACGATATTAATTTATTACATAATTGTATGTTGAATCAATTCAATGGAAAAAATGTAAGTGTCATTAGTATAGAAAAAGCAAATTGTTTAATAACAAAACAAGCCGAAATTTGAATGAAAAATCAGAATGTGACAATTTTGATTTAGTTGTTGATTGTGATAAAATAAAAAATTTAAAATACGATTGTAATTCGAATAATTTAGAGTATTTTGAACAAAATTTTTTATGTTCGATTCATCGCACTTGGTCTGTAACCTGAAAAAAAATTATAGAATTTGTCCTACCAAGGCACTATGTCCCAAATAATAAACGGGTTAAATAAATTTATTAAGGTTAAAAAGATGTTTAAATCACTTATTGCTCATTTATTCAATTTTTCTATATTGAGTAAACAGCTTCCGCATAATTTTCGTTCTTTAACCAATCGCAAAGTTTTTTGAAAAATTATTACAGATAACATTTTTTTTTAACAAATAATAAAATTCTTTTAAAAAATTTCTATTTATTGATTTTAAAAAAACGTTTAACACAGTCGATCGATATATTTTACTCCTAAAACTATCAAAATATGAATTTGATCCATCAGATATAGATCTTTTAGCAAACTCTTTCAATAATCGCAAGCAGTGCGTCAAAATGGATGATTGTTTATCTGATACAAAAATACTTGAATTAGGTGTACCTCAAGGAACTTCCTTGGTTCATTGCTTTTTTAACTATACATCAATCATCTTGTGTTATTTCTTGCCGATTTTAATATAAAACCCTTCGCCGACGACATAACGCTCATAAAAACAGGCTATCACCTACTTGAATTAACTACATCAGTTGTTGAATCATCAAAAAAATTACTCAATTTTAATATTAGGCTCTTAATTAAATGTTGAAAATTCTGACATTTTTTTTAGAAGTCCAAATTAATACACAACCATTCGAAGTAAGTCGAACAAATAAATGCAAATGGCAAAACAAGAAGAGTCCTGGTAAATTATTCTTTTAAAATAATGAGTAAGCGTATCAATTTTTAAAAGATTATACAGATAATTTTTGATGAAGAATTAGAATTTCAAAGACTGATGATGGACATAAAGATTGTTAAAATGTAACATCCAAAATTGTCTCTCTAAAATGTTTTTTCTTTTTCTTGATAAGTGCTTCTGTATAGAAAAGTTACTTATCACATGAAAATTGAAGCTGAACTGCAAAACTGTCTAAATGCATACAAATTTTACGTAAATTCACTGGAATACATGGATTTTCTGATTGTCGGAGAAAGTTTCGTCAAACTTAACGGGTGCTCAAAAATGCTTGGCAGTTTTTTCGAATTAAAAAAAAATTATTGTCAGATCTTGATAAAATTATAAAAATCTAGTATCTTATACAGAATTTTATCTAGTTTCAGAAAATAATAGTCTTTAAAAAAAAATTTTTTTTTTTCAATATGAACTATCCTCGGTTTTGACCACCACCTTGAACCTAAATTGTCCTCGAAGGTTATGAAAGCCTTGATAACCTTTTTTATATTAAGACTATTATTTTCTGAAACTAGATAAAATTCTGTATAAGATACTAGATTTTTATAATTTTATCAAGATCTGACAATAATTTTTTTTTAATTCGAAAAAACTGCCAAGCATTTTTGGGCACCCGTTATTATAAATTCCTTGATCCGCCGCTGAAAGATTAATGTTTCATTATAAGAGGACATAGACTTAAATATCATTTGTCCCCATCCTTTATATGAAAGGCTTTCGAACGTAATATATTTTAGTTTAACTTTCATATTAAAATTGAATTTGAAAAATTCTCATTAATTAAATTTAGACCAGGGACTTTGTTTCAAATCAAAAAAAAATTGACACTATCAATTTAATATTTTAAATGGTAAAATTACGTCATAAAAAGACAAAATCCCTCTTATTAAATGCAATTACTTTAGTTTTTTAAATATCTCAATTTTTGTGAACTGAAACATTAAGAAAAAAACGTTATTAATTAATAATAGCTTAGAAAAGTTTGATTACTAATAATTATTTTAAAGATGTTAATAATACTAATAAGAAAAATGTTTTCCTTTTAGTATCTTCTAGAATGTTACATTTTGAAAATTATTATTTTAAAAAAATCATTTGAGTATTTAATTTATCTCAATTTAACAAACGTCATGTATAATTTTTTTTAAACATGATTTTGTTGTATCAAATCAATCTTATAAAAGCGCTAAACATTTATTGGCCAATTTTGTCTCTTTAGTTTAATCATTTAAAAATTAAAAGAATAAAAAAATCAATAATAAATTTTTTTCTTTAAAATTGAAGAAAAAAAATTTATTTAAAATATTATTTTTTATCGAGAAAAAATAATTATTCATAAAATAAAAAGATAACCTACAATTTCTTAGTACTGCAATTATGATTTTAATAGAAAAAAACATTTTTTTAGGGCTTTTTATCCAACAAAAAAAATTTATATTTTGTGTCGTTCTGCTTTTAAAAAAAGGAAGAAAGTTTTTTCTAATATTGCAAGGCTTCTTAAGTGATGAAGACGTTGGGCGTAAGATAGATGTTATAAACCTAATTTCTTTCTGTGTCAAATTATATTGAGAAATTTTATACTTTTAGGATTAAACATAAATCTACCAAATCATTTTCTTTTAAATTATTTACTTAATATTAAGTACGACAACTTCTAGTCCAAATCATTGGGAAATGATTTTAAAAAAATACAGCGCTGCTATGATATTTACGTAAATTATCCTAAATTTACCATATGTTAGATAAAATTTAGTAAATTTACGTTTTTTTACTTTGGTAAAATTACAATGATTTAAGTAAATTTTCGTGAAATCTAAATATCATAGCAGCCTTGTATATGAGAAAACTTTTCTAGATAATATACAGTTTTTCACTGTATTTTATATTTGAATTTTATTTATTGAATTTGAATAAGTTATTCAAATTCAAACAAAATGACTAAATAAAGTTCTTATTTTAAATTGAAGGGAGTTGTAGTGTCTTAATAAATACAATCCACTAATTTGAATATTGGCAACTTTTTTTTAATAAAGCTTTTTTCTTTTAAAGTTTAAATCAAAATAGCCCAAAAAAATTATATAAGTATTCTAAATTTTAGCCGTATCTAATGATTTTTAGTGCATCTAATATTTCGATCTAAAATCGAATTTTTTCAAAACAAATGGTCGTTTTAATTTCCAAATTCAATATAGCAAATTCAGAATAATTTTAAAAAAAAAGAAGAGTTTATTTTGATTGCTATTAAAGATACTTAATACCCAGTCAACTCTTTTTCTAATGTTACATCAACGAATATCGACTAAACATGGTGTCACATAAAAATACTAATGTTTAGCTAATGTAGACTCAACGTCAGAGGGGTTTTAGTGCAAATTTATTGATTAACATTAAAGT
>NTPY01000600.1:2195717-2212647 GCA_002922825.1 Brachionus calyciflorus | reverse complement strand
TTTTATTTAATATTTATATTTTTTAAAAATTAGTATAAATAAGATTAGAATTTTAGTTATTTTTCAGATCTTGTAAAAAATCTGAAATGTAAAGATTTAAAAAAAAAAATCTTTGAGCTTGATTAACTGGCTCCTAGGTAATCGATTTACGATTACCTGGTGATTAAACTAATTAATCGAAGATTTTTGATCGTTTAGGTAGATAAAGTTAAATACACTAATGCAACACCGATGTTAAAATATTTTTTGTATCATAGCAGCCTTTTATAAAGACTCCAATATTCAATGAGAAGTTCTAAAAAAATTTGGTAATGACCTTTACAATTGCTAAAAAAGTTTCTAGAAGATAAAAGGAAAACTTAGAAATAATGGAATAAGTGAAGAATAACACGGAAACGGTCTTTATTCCAGATATTGCATACATTTTATATATATTCTGAATCCTCTCGACGAGCTGAGCACGAATTTTAAGTCGGTTAGAACAAAGCGCCGCCCATTTTCGGTCTTGCTAAAAAATACCTGTTTTTTACCTTAAAGATGGCATCCGATCATAAATATAATATCAAAATCGGATTCCTTGGCCAAAATTACTTTAATTTGAAAAAATATTTTTAAACCAAAAAAAATTTAATAAGTCGAACAATTTAATCAAATAATTACGATACACATATACATTTTTCAAAATTACAACAATTAATTAGTTAGCACACTAAATAAATAGAAAATAAATAATTTTTCTATTAAAAATTAAAAATATTCATTCTACCTGAAAAGTTTTATAAACAGGTTTAAACATCATGAGTTACCCTAACCTTATGCCTTACCTAAATCCCTAAATTAAAACAAATCTAACCATAAAAGTAGCCATACTTCATGATGCGATACAAATTTTAGGAGAAAATTCTATTAAAGAAATCTAACGGCATCATGAAGTATGGCTAATTTTATGGTTAGATTTCTTTAATAGAATTTTCTCCTAAAATTTGTATAAATATACCAAAAAATTAATAAAAAAGAGTAAAGTATTAAAAATATTGCAATAATTTGTATACTAATAAATTAATTTAGTTATTATGAAAAATGTATATGTGTATCGTAATTATTTGATTAAATTGTTCGACTTTTTAAAATTTTTTTGGTTTTAAAATATTTTTTCAAATTAAAGTAATTTTGGCCAAGGAATCCGATTTTGATATTATATTTATGATCGGATGCCATCTTTAAGGTAAAAAACAGGTATTTTTTAGCAAGACCGAAAATGGGCGGCGCTTTGTTCTAACCGACTTAAAATTCGTGCTCAGCTCGTCGAGAGGATTCAGAATATATATAAAATGTATGCAATATCTGGAAAAAAGACCGTTTCCGCGTTATTCTTCATTCATGCCGAAATAATTAACTAGAAAACTATTCTCAATTGTATTTAAATCTTTTTTTCGCCAAAATCTTTCATATTTGCTTTCAAAATTTTTAATAAAAATCTCTTAGAAAAAAAAATACTAGTTTTTTAAAAGCATTAGTTGTTTTTCAGGTGAAAAAATCGACTTTTCTTTTTTTTTAAATTTATTTTTTCACGCTTTTTCTGATGCTTGTGGACATTGAGATAATTGTCCTGTAGTTACGTTCATGGTCTTGCGTGAAAGCTGAGACAATTTTCTATTAGAAAAAAGGTGGTCGGAATGAGTCCGGAACTTTTCGAGGCGTAAGGTATGGGTCCATAAATAGACATATTTTGTTTTAGTTTTTGGATGAGTATGTAGAACGAAAGAAGCATTCGATCGCTTATATCGCGTCTTGTGTGAAAGCTCGTAAAATTTTGAGCTAGGTAAATGGTAGTCGGAATTTAACAGAAGTGTTTAAAGCCTTGCTGGGACCGGTCCGTGTTTTTCAAAAAATTGGTTCTCCGTGTTTTAGTAACACACCTAGATTTCTGTACCAAAAATGTGAAACTCCGTAGAAAAGTTTCTACAAAGTTATTAATATCTTTATATATACAGTATGTCTAGAAAACTTAGAAAAAGTCTGTTTTTTATTTTAATTTTCTAATTTTTTAATTTATTTCTGCCGTTAATTTTTTCAAAGAAGAAATCAAATTGTTAAAGTTTTCGACCTCTGTCTCATCTTTCAAATTATCTAAAATTTTTTGTCGTTTTAGTTCTTTGTTCTTTTTTCAGACCATTTTTTGTCTTTTTTGAGAATTTTTTGATAATCTTAGCTAAATAAGATGTAATGATAGGTAAATTGTCTTATTTTTTGGCAAGCTTGGTCTCAAATTAAAGATAATTAAGTTATCAAATTCGGGGGAAAATTTTTTTGTAGCATCGGATAAATTTTTTCAATCGAGTTTAAACAAAAAATTTTCCATTATTTTGCTCTGAAAATGACAAAAGATTTTCTTAATTTGGCATTTATCCTCATACTCTGCATTCATAAAAGACAAAAATATTCTTGTTTCGAAAATGCGTGAGGTCCTTTTTTTCAAAAAGATCTTTTATAAATCTTTTCCTGCATTAATTAGGCCATATTAAATATATGACCAAATTATTTAAAAAAAATTTTTAATTTAGATATTTTCCAAATGAAAAATGGAATTAAATAATTTAACAACACGGCCAATAGACAACACTACAAAAGACAAATTACTATTTGATAATACATTATTCTTAATAGAAACTTGGTTGACTATTACATTGTCAGGTGTCTCTTCACTAACAATTTTAATCATTACTATATTGTACATTGTGGGTCATGTAAAATCGCGTGATCACGTTAAAGAAACTCGTAAATTCATAATTAAAAAACTAATAAAAAATGAATATTTGGTCATTTCATACATTCTTTGTTTATTAGCTTCTCATATAGCATCAATTTTACATAAATTAATAAGCAAATATTATGTTTATAATTTGCAAAAAGTTAATTCATTATGTTTAAGTATAGGAATATTAACGCATTCGCTATGGCTATTGACTCTATTCCATTCGAATGCAGTCTCTTTTAAAATATATTTAAAGCTATCCAAATCTTTGAATGGTAATTTAAGTGATAAAAAAAATTGGCTTAAAAGTGCCACTAAAATTTTCTCTTATATTTATGGTGCAACTATTTTGATTATGTCATGTTCTGTATCAATTCATTTTGGCATTAGTGAATCGAATGTGTACGAACATGGACAATCAGATAAGATAAATAGTTGTTTTCTAAGTCAACCTTTGTATTTAATAGTTTTTTTTGCCTTTCCGATTCTAATTATTTTATCGGTAAATACAACTTTATTTTTAATTGTCTATTTGAAAACAAAAGCGACTATAGACAATTCGGAAAGTGATGAAATGAATAATTTATTTTTGAAATTGGCCACCATTATGGGTTTGTCGTGGTTTCTATATGTTTTTGGTGTTGTTATTATTGAAATATTTCCCAATCACTTGATGGCACAAATAATTGTTTTAGTGACATCGTGTCAAGTTAATTTGCAAGGTTTTTTTATAGTAATAGGTCTTTTTTGGAGTGCTTGTTATGAATTGTTATTTAAGAAAAAGACTAGTAAAAATCGCGGAGTTAACAAAAATAATAATGCAAATCCGAATAATAATAATAATAACAACATACAAAACAAGTTTTATTTTAATAATAATATTACTGTTCTTTGATTACTATTTTTTATTTAATTTTTAAATAATAGTTTATGAATTTTATGAATGTTCTATTCATTGTTTATCAGAAAATATCAAAAAGACCTAAAAATTGATGAAAGCTAAATTTTTTTTAAGAAAATTTATTTTAAGAAATAAAAATTGTTAATTTTTTTAAAATAGAATTCAGAACAACTTTTTTAAGATAAATTTACTGAAGTTGAAAAAAATTACTTTGACATAAATATTTTCATCTCTTTTTCGTCATGTTTTGAAAATCAAGCCTGAATTAGTCCTTTATTTGAATTTGAAGAATAAATCTTTTTTTATTCTACGTAAATTTACGCCTTATTTCATTGTAAAAATTAAAATTTTTCTTTTTTTTCTAATTTAGAAGACAAGTATAAATTATGTAAACACACATAACATAGCGATATTAGCATTTTGTCTTCTAAATTAGAAAAAAAAAAAAATTTAAATTTTTACAATGAAATAAGGCGTAAATTTACGTAGAATAAAAAAAGATTTATTCTTCAAATTCAAATAAAGGACTAATTCAGGCTTGATTTTTGTCGATTTCATTCTTTGACCTTTTGTATGTAAAATTGAAGATCAAAAAAATCTAATTAAAAAAAAACTTGCCATATCAATAGATAGCCCTGAATGTCCTCTTCAAGAAAATATGGTTGGTAAACCCATAGCACCTCCCATGTTCCTTTTATACCTTCCCAAAGTTGGTCTCCCAAAAACTTTGCCCAAATGAGTGATGACTTTATATCTATGTACCTAAACTTAACTTTGGGAAATTTTTTTAGGGCAAAACTTGCTCTTAATGTAAATGTAATTTTTTTTGCGCCCAACACCTTTTATGGTTCAGATTATGACTATTTAAATACTCAATAATTTAAGAAAAAATTGTGATTTTCCTATTGTCTGGTGATGCGGGCCATGCTCCGATTTTAATTTGACCATTTTTTTCTAAAAGAGCATGGGATTTTACGCTAGATTAGTGAAAATCAAATGTCGCTGCCGATATTTGCTTGATTTACAGGGATTTAAATAAATCTCCTATGACCAAAATATCTTAATTTCAAATAATAATTAAAAATTGCACATGTTTTGTTGAATCGAGACATATTATCGCCTTATTTATTTTTATTTATTTATAATTTATACTGCACCTCATAGGCGACTTAAAAAAACCAAAAAAAAAGAATTTTAATAAGATAAAAAATAAAAAAAAAATAGTAAGATTAAATTATTTAAGTTGCTGATTTATTCAGCACATCGTATAAAATATCTTTATAGTATTTACAATTTACTTGATCTTTACAGAACAAGTCACATAAATGTACAATTTTTCTAAAGAGTTCAGCTTTGTCTGTTTGAGTAATTTTTGATACATAAAATTGATCTAGTGCATCTATACAAACTTTACCATCTTCAGTGAAAGGATCTAAATCAATTATTTTACCAGCGTCTCTTATTTGTTTTATAAATGAGCCTTCAGGGCATTTGAATTTATTATAATAGATATTTAGATATGATAATAATTCGTCCATGGGATTAAGCTTTTTTATTTGATGATAAAAAAGGAAACCAAGGTAAACCAAGCTGTGTACTTTTTGAACTTTGATTCCATTTAAGTAAAAATCTCTAGATTCATCATTTTTACTCCAATTTTGAAATATAATGACCGATTTATATATTATCAAAATTTAAAATTGAAATAAATAAATTCGAAAAAAATTTCTTTAAAACGAGGTCGAGAGAAGCATTATTGCAAAAAAAAATTGGGTTGAGATCAAAAAAACACAAAAATTTGAATTTAAAAAATTATACCGTAAACTCTTGCCTATAACTCTAATCGAAACATATTGGATTTCCCAATCACTTTCTATCGGAGTTATAGGCAAGAGTTTACGGTAATTCTTTTTTACTAATTATTCAAACCTTTCAACTAAAATTATGGCTACTACTTATAATACATCATCAAGCAGCTGTACAATATTTCTGTTCACTACGTGGAATCCGCTGCTAACCCAGCGGACGCTCCCTCAAGATCGGGAGCACAGCACTGGCGTAGCCAATCTGACGCTATTCCAACACATGAACGCCTATAAATAACTGACGCCATTTATTTTATTTTATCTTTTTCCACTTTTGTAAAAATAAACATTTTACTTCTTATTTTTGCACTAAAATTACTTCATTGATATAATTTTGATTAAAGGTAAATTAAAATTAATTAATACGAATAAAACTACTATTTATAATGTATTTATATTTAATTACTATTTAGTCCGAATTAAACGTAAATTATTAAAACTCAAAATTTCCTAGTTGATGAAAATACCATTTTTTGGCTTTCTTTTTAGGTCCAGGTTTTGTCTTACACCCTACATTAATATACTTAGGGTCCAAGCTTATCCGATTCAGGTGAAGCAGCATAAAAACTATATGTTTACACATAAAGTACTTTAAAAAACTATAACAAGTGCAAGTTCTTTCAGTCCAATCTTCAGACAATCTAACAATTTTGATAAAATTAGTAAGGCTACAGCATTTATCAAATCCTAACTTATCGAAGCATTCAACACACTCGGTGGTGTAAAAATGCTGGCGCCTACCATAATTCGAAGCCGATAATTTCTCAACAATTTTAATCTTATTAGCCAACAAAATGTAAAATTTTGGTGATTGTGTGTTGAAAATTATGTAAAAGTGTGATTAAATAACAAACATGGCTTATCACATAAAGAAAAGCTTTTTTGACTGAAAAAAAGCCATTTTAAATTTTATCATTTAAGATAATTTTTGCACTGTTTCTATTTTTTTTTTGTTGAATACATAAAATTTGAGATATTTATAAACAATTTTTCTTTAGAATTTTATCAATTTTTATAATATTAAAATAGAAAATAATTAAAATTTTTATGTTGAGACTTATTTTGAATAGCTTTTGATTAGGCCTTTGACTTTAAAAATAATAAAAAAATCATTTGATAAACAGTCTTTATTAGGTTAAAAATTATATATCAAATCTTAGCCCATTAAATTATCTTTCATTCTAAAGTCGTATCATCTTTTTATTATTATAAATATTCCTATTGCAAAAGTTTAAACAAAATTATTTTGAAAATGTTATTCGTTCTGTGCTTATTTTTTGTTTCAATACCCTTTTCCATATCACAAACAAGCCAAACTACTATAAGAACAACAGCAACAGCAAAATCAACAACTACTCGCAAAAATGATTGCGTTCAACTTTCACCATATTGCACGTGTCTTGGCGGTCCTGAATATATTTATTGCAATAATTTTACTAGTTTTTCCCAACTTGATTTTACTTTATTAGGAGAGAAACGCAATATAACATACATTACTTTTGTTCCAAAGCAACCACTTATTTTAAACAATTCTCTTAATTTAAATGGAATTGAATTAAAAGAAAATGTTGTTTTTAACAACATCATTGGAATCGATCTAAACGAAAATCCATTTATAAAATGGACTCCTAAGGACAATTTAAGTTTGCAATTTTTTAGTTCGAATTTTTCACAGCTAATGCCCTGTGATAAAAATCTAATTAATGAAAATTTCAAACCTATATTTTCTTCATTTAAAACAATTTTATTTGGTTATCGAAATATTTACTCTGCTCAATTATGTCCCTTATTGTTCTACAACTCATCACTTAGTTATTTAAATATTAGTGATTTAACTTATACTGGTCAACCATGGTTTTCCGACCTACAAGAACTAAGTACTATTCATTCGAAAATTGATACCTTATTAATTCTTTCTGGACAAAATACTCGTATAACTAAAACTCTAATGAATAGATTAATTTTTGAAAATTTAAAAACAGTATTAATATCGAATACAATTTTGCAGAAAATAGATGATGATGCATTTTCGGATATTTTCAATATGAGATTTTTAAATTTTAGTATTATTAATTTTGAGAAGTTTTTTAAGAATTCGACAAATAAATGGATGCAGAGTTTAAATACGAAAATTCGTGTTGATTATTCGAATCCAGAATGGTTAAATGCAAATCAAAATAATTCCTTACTAGTTAATTTAAATCCATTGTATTCGAGTTTTTTCTTTTATTTTACTGATGAAGATTATGAAAATTTTCAATATTTTCCACATGATAATTTTGTTTTTGCAAGAATTAGCATGCTTTATCCGTTAAAATGCTCGAAAACAATGAATTTTCTACTTAAAAATTTTGAACAATATCCACTAGATTTAAGTAATCTAAATACGACTGCTACTTATGAATGTTTGGCTAATTTACTTACAAGTCCTACATATTCAAGCACATTGTCTACAACTCCAAATAGTTCTATCAAATTAAGTGAAAATTTTAAATTCATATTTAGTTTAATTTTTATTTATTTTTTTGCTATTAGTATTTAAAATAAATAATTTATAGTTATTAATTTAGTTTTTATTTATTAAATTTTAACAAAGTAAGCACAATGGTAATTAATAGTTTTCATGTTTCCAAATCGAATTCATAACTGACTCAATTTCTTTTTATCTACAGAGGATAATTTGAATAATTTACTAACTTTATAAGTAGATTTAAAATTTAAATAAGATAAATAAATTTTTGGTAAAGAGTAATCTAGTACTAGGGTAAATTAATACCATGAATTAAACACTAAATAAATTAGTACTTGATACATTTAGTACTAAAGATAAATTAATACCAAGGGTAAATTAATACTAGTGTATTTTAGTAATAAGATAAACAAATACCAAATTTGTAAAATAAGAAAAAAATAGTTATTCTTATAATTTTCATATCAAACCTGGTGTTATATTGAGTAAAACACCTAATTAACCTAGCTTGTGGCCGTCGAAACGCTACTTTAATTTAATTTACTTTAATTTTATATTTCTCCAAAATTGGAGGTTAATTCTATTCAATAAATAAATAAATAAATATCAAACAAAAGGTTAGAAAAAAATATAAAATAAAAACAATTACCGTAAGCTCTCGTTCATAATTACATGTAATAATAACTAGATTTCAGCTATTATTCCTATGTAAGTATATTGGAATTATATCCGAAATCTAGTTATTATTACATGTAATTATGAACGAGAGTTTACGGTAATTAACTATTAATTTAAGTTAATTCTTTTTGACGTAGCGCCAAATATTCTACATGCATACGACATTTGCTTCGAAAAAAAGACGTGAGTAATTTCCTCTTTCAAAAAATAATTCATAAGATGTTGAATTTTTATAGCTTTTTAAAGATAAGCTTTTTTTGCTGATAAAAAGTGATAAATCAATAAAAACATTATATCAAAAATATGGTAAAAATTAGTCTCAATAAATTAAATTTTGACCACGGTAACGCTCATCCCTTTTTTCGAAGCAAGTGCTCTATTAGTTTCTTTTCATTTTTTTTATTTGGACAAAATTTTTTTTGTGACAGGAGTGGGGATCTGAATCCGGAATTTAATGAACTTGGTTCGCTTAAAAACTTAATGAAAACGTTAATGAAAATTCCAGACACAACATCAATTTAATTTTAAATTCCCCATCCAACGACTCGAACCACTGTGTCATCTCTGGCCTTCTTTTCATTTAACTAATTTCTATTATTATTTAGTTTTCGTTAATTTTATCTTAATTTTTAATTTTGGTATTAATTTACACTTAGTACTTGTTTCTTATTTAAGCGTTTGGTACTAATTTACCTCGTATTAAAATCATGGTATTAGTTTCATTTGGTATTAGTTTACACTCAATCAAATTTTTCTGTCCACTCCATTATGTGACCAGACCTATTCACCTCAATTATGTGAATAGTATTGGTCACCTATTTTTTGAGGCCTAATAGGTGACCAACAATAAAAAGTTCGTAAATTTCGAAAAATTTTTGATATTTAAATACAAAATAATGTTCGATTTTAGTTTAAAAAAAAAGAAATGAAAGAGGAAAAAATTCGGTATCATCATCCGATTCGGTATCAGTTTCCATATCTGAATCTTCATCTAAATTGTCTAAATCCGTGATAGCCGATTCTTCGCCCTCGTAAAACCCGTCAACGTCTGGAGCATTATCGTGGACGTAGCTGTTAATGGAATATTTCTACTAACACCAGTTTGTTAATATGTGTATGACTGCGGACTACCTAGATAAATTGATGTATCATCCATGTTAACAATAGCACCTCGATTCGTGTTAGCATTAATATAACGTTCTGAGCAACCAAATGACAATCAGATGTAGTTATTTTAAGTAGGGAAAGATTTTTTCTTTCTAAAAAACTTCTGAACCAACCATTAGATTCACAAAAGTCGTCAGGGCCAAAAATAATAATCTGTCTAACGAACCTTTTTTTTAAACAAATACCTTCCGTCCTTTTATTTAATATCCATTCATATAAAGTGTTTTCCATATCTGGATAATTAGCTTTATCATTCCGATGAATTCTGAAACGATGATGTTTTTCGCCTGGGATAGTAATTCTTGCTTGATTTTATTGATCAATTGATTAATTTACTCATCAAATAAATTTCTTCAAAAGAAAACTAGTTGCCCATCACTAATCCCAGATTAATTTTGAAAATACTCAAGCTGAATGTTTTTTAAGATACCATTTTTAATCTGAATAAAATATGAAGCATTTTAATTTAACTAAATTTGTTAGACCTCGAATTTTCAAACTTTTTATTTGAAGTCTGAAAGAACAATCGGTTTTAATTACTTCTTTAAAATTTAATACTACTTACTTAAAACTCTTTAACTTAATTACTTATAACTTATATCACTGTGTTTATATATTTAAGAATTTTTTAAAAATCTAAAAAAAAGTTTAAAGACTGCTTCATGTGCTTGAATTTTAGAATTTTTGTTGTTGCTTTTTTACACTCGTTTAACTTGGAAATCTTAACAAAAATGTTTTAATTTGAAAGTTTGTTGTTTTTTCTTTTTAATCTAAATTGTAGGAGTAGATTTTAAAATAAATAAACTTACCATGGTTTCATTTTCAAGAAAGTTGTTGCTGAAGTATTGAAATTTAAAAAATGCATTTTTTCTTTCTTTATTTTTTTTAAAACCATTAAAGGTTTCCGAGAATCTAGGCCTTTTTTTTTTATAAAAATTAAAAATTGATAATTTTGATAAATTCCAAGTCACAAAAGAAGCCAAATCTAAATCCATAGTTACCAGATTATTTGATACGACTTACATGTGTCAATAAAATTATTAATTTTTTTTAACTTTGAGAAATAAAATAATACCTATCTTTTTTTGAACTAATAGTTTCTGAGCAACAAAATAACCTTTTTTTTTTGTTGCTAAAAAATCTGACTTCATCTTCTGATTTAGTTTTAAAAATAAAAAAAAATACTCTGAAAAAAATTAATTTGTCTAAAATAAAATTTCAAAAAAAAATGCCTATACCTAAACGAAAGCTAAAGGATGATGAACAAAGTATTATGTCTGATGGTAAATTACCAATTAAAAGTGTCCCTGGTTTGATGGGCGAAGGAGAAAAATTTTTTCGTGATCAATTGTATGAAAAAGCCATACAATGTTACTCAGAAGCATTGGAATTAAGTCCGGGAAATAAAAATGCTCTAGTCGAAAGAGCTGCATGCTATTTAAAAATAGGAAAAAATGACCTCGCTCTAAAAGACGCAGAAGAATCACTTAAAGAAAATAAAGATTCGACTAAGAGCCTTTATCAAAAAGCTGAAGCTTTGTATGCTATGGGCGAATTCGAATTGGCTCTTGTATTTTATCATAGAGGAAAAAGGCTTAGAAGTGATATTAGAGAATTTCATCTTGGTATAAGTAAAGCTGAAGAAGCTATTAATAATTGTGTTGGTGATCCCAATTTAGTTAAACTTGAAATCAAAGGAGATTTGTCATTTTTTGACAAACCTGACGAGGTAAGCTCAAATAAAAACAATTTAAACTTTGATTTAAAAATTCGAAATAAAAAAAATTTTTTTTTTAATTTAGGATAAAAAGGTCAGTTTTAATAGAAATTTTAATTTCGAAAAAAAAAATTCTCTCCTGGTTATTTATTTTAAAAATTTTCTCTTATAAATTTTTTTCTTAAATAACCTCAGACTATAAATGTGTGTCGCGCTTAACTAATTTTTTTTTTATTGATTAACCGGCGATTTAAGTAATTCTAAGTAAGTAAGGTTATTTTTGCATCATTATTTGAAAAATTTTGGTTTACAAATTCCGAAATTTGACTCTGTCAATAATCTTTTTTTCAAGCAATTGTCCTAATGGTTAACTGAAGTTTGTGATCAATTCGCTCGATTCGCTCAATTCAAAACACTAAGACAAAATTATTTCAATATAAAACTATTGAGTACATGAATATATAGAAAAATTAATTTTTAAATTGCAAGAAAATTTGAAATTTTTGAATTGAGCGAATCGAGCGAATTGATCACAAACTTCAGTTCACCTCCTAATCTTTTTGCTCTCTTCTCTAATACTTGATATTCTTTTAATTTCAAGCATGTTGCTAAGCTATTATTTATCTCGTTTCAAAACATCCTAAATAAATGGATGTGTATTTTGCCTTCATAATGGCAAAAGCAAATTATTCCGATCTCTTTGAATTATTAAGATTTGTCCAACTTTTTTTTTTCTAAAACAAATTTTGCCGATTCTCTAAACAATTTTAAGTGATCGGAGTAACTTTCTTTGGTAGTTTTCAGTAAAAAAACCGTTAATTTTTTTTCAAATTTAAAATTTTCGATATTTATGTTGAATAAATTTTTAAAAATTTGTCCGTAAAGAAGATTTGTGATCAGTTTACAAAAAAAAACACGGATCTACGTTTTAGTAATAGCCATTAATACTTAACTTAATTATTTAAAAAAAAAAGTTTAACAAAATACAGTGTAACCTCGATTTTGTGACATGTTAGGGGAGCATAAGATTTATGTCACAAAATTAAATTGTCATAACTTCGATTTTATAACAATTTTGTAACAGTATCAAATCACAAGAAAAAATACATTTAATTAAAAAAATATCAGAGAAAATGAAACTTAATAATTTAAATATTTGTCTAATAGTTTAATATTTCGTACCTTTTTCAATTTTATCAATAACCTTCTTTTTGTGTCGATATAAATTGCTTATCTCGACATCTTGAAAATTCAAAAAAAAAGCGAGAAAAAATTAATGATAACTATTTTATGTCATAAGAACGAGTAATGAAATTAATGAAAAAGATTGGGCTAAGATCTTTTGTATGTCGTATTTTTATGTCATAAAATTAAATTGTCACAAAATCGAAGGTCATAAAATCGAGGTTACACTGTAGAATTTTGTCATTAATTAGTAAAGTAGATTAAATTAGCAGTCCTTTTCTTAACCTTAAATAAATCGTATGTAGTTCATGATGCTAAAATAACCCATAAATTTCAATAAAGGAAAACAGCATGAAAAACCTTTTTATAAATTATAAAAAAGAAATATTATCAAAAAAGATTCTATTTTCGTAGAAATCCAAAAAAAAGATGAATACTGGATATCAAAAGCCTTTATCAATAAAGCCTTTAAATGTTCAAAATAGAGAGAAACGAATTGCTAAGACTGAAAATAAAAAAACTGTTAAGCAATTATTAGGCGAATTATATGCAGATAAAGTTTATTTGGAAAATTTACTCGGTGATAATCGTAATTATTTATGTTTGTCAAAAGATAATGTTTTGAAATTTTCTAATATATTTTTCTAATTTCAAGATGTTACACGTGCTAATACAAAATCTGGTGATGCAATTTATGGCCTAGCTAATAATGGTCTTAATTATCTTGATAGTAGAACTGATTTCTGGCGACAACAAAAGCCAATTTATGCCAGAAAAAATAATTTATCTAAAGCATCGACAAAAACTCCACTTGATTACATTCTTAATCAACTAGAAATTATCGATAATCGTAATTTTTTTTTATAATTATGATTTTTCATTAACTTTAGAATTAAATATTTTTTAAATTAAAAAATAAGTTCAATCTAATGGAAAGTATTCTGAAAGCTTAGAAAAATCAAATAAATTAATGCATTATGTTAATAAATTGAGTGATACACAAGTACCGGATAAAAAATCTATAATTAGCAATTTGTATAGTTTTATTGGAAATGCTCATTTGGAAATGGGAAAATATATTCTAGCACTTGATAATCATCAAAAAGATTTAGCAATATCGAAAGAAACGTAATTTTCCTAAAATTTTAGTTGTCTTATTTTAGAATAATTCTTTTTTAAAAGAGGAAATAAAGAAGGAATATCGAGAGCTTATGAAAATATTGGTCGAGTGTATGCACGTAGTGGTCAGTTTAAAAAAGGGATTGAAGCTTGGGAAAATAAATTACCATACGCGGAAAGTGATATGGAAAAAGCTTGGCTATTCCATGAAATCGGTCGGTGTCATTTAGAATTGGGAAATTACAAAATGGCAGAGGATTTTGGTAAAAAATCATTAGAACATTCGAACAATATTCCAGATGACGTTTGGATACTTAACGCTACTATTTTAATGGCGCAATCACAGGCGAAAATT
The DNA here is from genome assembly GCA_002922825.1 of Brachionus calyciflorus. Classification (NCBI taxonomy): domain Eukaryota; kingdom Metazoa; phylum Rotifera; class Eurotatoria; order Ploima; family Brachionidae; genus Brachionus; species Brachionus calyciflorus. Next base: position 2,198,435 of record NTPY01000600.1, on the reverse strand, counting down.
GGAGACGAAGAAAATTTAAAAATTGCTATTGAGAATTTTGAAAAAGCGCTAATAATGACAGAAAAACTCAGTAAAAATTTTAATTAAATTTTAAAAACCTTTTCTTTTACAATGGTTCAGATGAAAGCGTTACTTCAACCGTCAACCCTAAATCTGAAAGTAACCGTATTAAATTAATAAGTAATTATTTTGTGTCTTGCTGTTTTTTTGTAAATCTCAAAAAATACGTTGACTTTGAAGAAATTCTTTCATTTAAAAAACATTTTTTCTTCATTCATAAAAAATCGTAGAAAAGAATATTATGAAGATAAAATTTAAAGTATAAGGATTCTTTAATAGACTTAATTTTGTTTAATAGAGGATGAAGCGGGAAACAAAGCCATTAAAAAAGCATTGGAAGCAGCAAAAGAAAAACTTAGAAAATTGCAATCTAGAGAAAAGGATAAATTTGATAACTCAGATTCGGACGAAAAAAATAAAAACAAAAACTCAGATAATAGAAAAAAAGATAAAAAAAGTAATGAAAATAAAGAAAAAGAACAAAATAATGACTCTCCAAGAAAGAAAAACGATAATGCATCAATTCAAAAAGACTTAAACAAAAAAGATGCTGTTAAAACAGACTATAAGTTTCAAATAAAAACAGCTAGCGATATCAGTTCAGGCATTGACGCCAATGTTTATATTAGCCTGTTTGGAAACGAAGGAGAATTGCTAGATTTACAAATGAAAAGCAAATCAAAGGATAAAAATACTTTTGAGAGGGGTAAAATTGATACTTTTGATTTGAGCGGTTTAAACAGTGTTGGAAAGTTAAAGAAGATATCAATTGGCCATGATAGTCCGAATTCAGCATGGAAGTTGGACTATGTCAACATCATTTTCAACAATACACTTTATAAATTTATTGCAAATAAATGGCTTGATGGCGATTTAAAGAAATCAAATGAAAAATTAACTTCCATTGAACTCGAGCCTACAAGCATTATTGAAAGTAAATTATTTAAAATTTTATGTAAATAATAACAAAAAAGAAATATCTTTTCACATTTCATAAAATAAAAGATATAACTGTTTATGAGATTGAAGTAAAAACAGCTGACGAAATAAGTGCTGGAACTGATGCAAATGTTTATTTGGATATTTTTGGAACAGATGGAGACATAATTAAACTTGAATTAAAAGAGCCTCTTGATAATGAGAATCCATTTGAAAGAAATGCATTAAATAAATTTGTAGTGATCGAAAAAAATATTGGAAAGGTAAAATATTTTAAGACTTAGTTATGCCAAAGATCAGATTTATTTTACTATTTATATTAAGGCTTTTTAAAAAAAAACCCTAACAACAGAAAATTCGTCTTTCTCGATTTTCTCTATCGTTATCAATAAAAGATTCAACTATCTTAAACTCAAATTATAAGAATAACTTCAAGGCTTTTAAGTTCTTTCCTCATAAAAAATCTTTTTTATTTTATTAAAATAATACCTAATCGAAGGTCATGAAAAGTTTTTCATCACCATTATAAAGTTTAAACTTTGAAATCTTTAAATTAGATCAACTTAAGCGCATAAAAAAAAATAGGAAAACTTTTCCGCCTGGAAACATTGGTTTAAAGCTCACTCAAGAAATTTATTAATTTTTTGGGATTTTTTTTTTAAAAAGCAACGTAATTTCTTTATAATAGTTTCAGATTTAAAATTTTTCTTTTAATTTATTTAAAATGTTTATAAATTTTTTTTTTATTTTATTAGAATAATTATAATCAAGTTTTTTTAAGAAATGTTATCAATTTTCGCTTCTTTTAGTTGTAATATTTTTTACTTCGTCTATTCTATATAAGGCATGGAACATATCGCATAAATCCACCTTAGTCGTGTATTTATTAAGATCTCTAACTGTATTGAAGGAAAATCGACTTTTATACTTTCTTTGGACGATTTACACAACCTCAAAACATGACCAATAGGTTTGAACTATAAATTTTGAATCATCTTGAGTTTTATAAGGTAAACCCAATGCTTTGTAATTTATTTTTCATTGTTTTTTTTGTGATTTTAGTTAAACTGTTTTTATTAATATTTTTTATTTCTGAATTAAGCCGATTTTCTGAATCGGCTTAACTTAAAGTATTCGAAAATGTGAAAATAATTTTTTGAATTTTTTTCATATTCGAAGTAACTTAGCTCAAAATTTTTTTTTAAATTTTAAAAAAATAATTAAATATGGTTGTATTGATATTAAAGAATAAAAAAATGTTTTTTAATTATACAGATTCAAATACATGTGTTTTTACTAGTGTTGCAATTTTGAAACATTGTTAGTTAAGGGTTAAAATTATTTCGATGGTTAAATCTAAAGATTTAAAAGAAAATTAAAGAGTTTTTGTTTAGAAATTTTAAAAGAATTACTTACATACTACCTAGGGAACAACCATGATGAGTGGTAAATTGAGAGAATCCAATATGTTCGTCCAATCCAATTTAAGTTATTGAATGACAAAATTAAAATTTTAATTTCGAGTCTTATCAATTTTGAAGAAAAATCATCAGATAGTCTGTTTTTTTATTCAAAAATATTCAAAATTTTTTCTAACTAAATACAGTAACTGCGCAGTTATATCACGTCATATTTAAATCACAATTAAGTTATTTCACAAAAAAATGCCGGAACGTATTTCTTCTATTCAATCTCTATGTAAATTTTATTTTCTTATGT
>NTPY01000600.1:2168936-2190862 GCA_002922825.1 Brachionus calyciflorus | reverse complement strand
TGTCTAGGGTGATTTGAGTTATTATTTAAATAATTTTGCGTATTAGTAGGTTTCACAAAAAGATTAAATATAATTTTGTAATCAAAATCAAATGATACATTTAAATCTAGAAAATTGACAATTTGATTTGTAACGAGATAAAGAAATTAAAAAGGGGCTTACTTTCTAAATGACACTCTTCAAATTTATATCAATTATTTTCTGTAAAAGCCGAACTTTGATTCGACTCGACTCCCAATACTATTCTATTTAAAACTGTTAGTATTATTATTGATATTCAGACATATTCACCCGATATTGAAGAAAAGAATAAAAAGTTTTAATTATTATGTGTTTTTTCAAATTGATTTTTGTTAAATTAATTTCAGAATTAAAACTTTTTAAGGCGAGTATACAATCAAAGTCCTTACTGGAAACAAATTGGGTGCTGGAACTGATGCAAATGTTTACATAAATGTTTATGGTGAAAAAGGCGAAACAGGCAAAGTTCAACTTGAAAATTCAACTACAAACAACAATCCATTTGAGAAAGGGAAATTAGATGTTTTTAACATAGAAACTAGAAACGTAGGTGAAATAAAAAAAATTAATATTTCTCATGATGGCAAAGGAACTGGCGCTGGATGGTACTGTGAAACGATCGAAGTAAATAACAAGAACATGACACCTAAATTGTATTTATTTTGAAAATGAATTTATTTATTGCATTCTAATAATTTTTATGTTTAGGTTCAAAATTGCAAGATGGCTGGATGAATCAGAAGGAGACGGAAAAATTGCAATTGATGTGGAACCTTCTCAAAAAAAATAAGCTAGTTTGAATTAAGCCTTAAAAATGAAACTTCTTTCTAATTCTTGTCCTATGAAAATTAAATTTTTTCAATAATTTTTTTGTTAAGACTTCAAAAAAGAAAATTGAATAAAAATTCTTTTTCGAATAATTTAATTTTTATTGAATATCTATTAAAATAATGTTGAATCTAGACAATAGCTTTATCTAAACTTGTTTTTGCTTTTATTAGATTGGCTAAATTATTTTTTATTCATAAAAAAAATGAAAATTCTAATCGGAAAGACTAAAATGAATTTTTCATTAATATAACAAATTTAAATTTTTTAGTAATCTCAGCTAAATAAGGTTTAAAAATAATAAAAGTTTTTCATCAAATTCGGCGATTTTTTTAATATGCTTTAATTAATTTGAGTCGGTATTTTTTTTAGTTTGTCTTTTAGCTTTTATTTCTGTCATCAAAAAAAATAATTCAAGATAAGGGCATTGTGAATTTTTTTACAATTTACAATTACAAAATATTCAAACTCCAATAAAAGATTGAAAAATGATGTTTGCAAAGAGAAAATTATACAACTTTGTGCAACTTCAGAAGTTACATAGATTAGTCTGAAATATTTCTGCAATTTGTGCGAAATTCGAAAATTCGATTTAATATAATTTGTTTTTCCATTATTTGATTTTATAGAATTTTCTTTTATAAATTATTCTTAAACAAGGAGGGGAGGAGATCCTCCCCTCCTTACCTCCGCTCCCATTTAAATATTTTAAAACTTGATTGGAATCAAGCTTTACATAGTTTAGGACATTATGATTCTAAAAGGTCTATTCTTCATTCTTTCCCATCAATAATTATAAGGAAACCCTTGCAATAAAAATAATTATTTAATGTTAGAACCGTAAGTTTTTTTTTTCAAATTTAAGAATCAAAACAAAAGGACCTAACTATTTTTGAATTAATATTTATATTTTTTTTGTTGAATAGAGAAAAGCGATCGTTTTTTAAAAAACCGGTTTACAAAAATGAATGGTATTTAAAAAACGATTTTTGTTTGAAAAAAGCAGGTTAGATTTGCACAATATTTGAACCTGTTTATAAATAGGTCAACGATCTTGAGTGGTAATTTCAAATTAGATTTTATGAAGATAATGTAGAAAAATATTTTTGTTAATTTTTTTGGTCTGTTCAAAATAAAAATCGTTATGTGATTCGAATACTCTTTTAATTTAGTAGCTAGATAAATTTATCACCACTTTTATTGTTTCGTTTTTCGTAAATTAGGCGATTTTAAAAATTCACAATTGCTTAAGTTATGCTTTTCAAAAAGTTTCAATCTCCTTTTTATAAAAATTTTAGATAAAAATATTTGGAAAAACATAAAATTAAACTTAACAGAAATTTTCCCAATTTTAAGAAACTAAACTGGTCATTTAATTAATTAAATTAAAATTTCTTAACTATTGATACCTCTTATATAAATGTATTTGGTTTATTTTTTAAAATTTTATTTAATAAGAGCTTTTAGGCTAATCTAATTCAAACTTTGAAAAAATAAAAGATTTTTTAAAAAAATAATCGCCGTTTATAAATTTCTGGAAGCTTCCTGAATTAATTTGAATATGGTATGTTATTGATTACTAAAATAATAAGACTTGTAGATCCCAGGTATAAATTTTCAATCGGCATAGATATATTAAACAATTGCATAATTTTATAAATTGCATAGAATTGACATCATTTATTCAGTATCTAATAATTTAGATGCCTTTTTCGTTTCTTTATTTAGATAAGTTATTTTTTCATCACTTACATCATTTAAACTTAAATTTTGACTCGTAATAAACAAAGAACAAAATATAGTCACCCATTTAGATTGGCAAAAATGCATAAAAACGTTCAATCCATCTAACAAATTATCTATATTTAAAATTTTTGAACAATTTTCGGTAGCTAATATTGCGATGAAAGCTTTTTCAAAAACCGGTTTAATAAGTTCTACTAATTTTGGCTAAAAATTAGTTAACTTTTTTAGGCTAAGGAATTTAAAATATCCGAAAGACCTGGTCTCAGATAACTTCCTTACTTTACAATGTAAATATTTTAGGTGAAAATAATATAAAGGGTATAAGTTTGTAGAAGCTTTTATTTCAAAAAAACTCGCATATAAGATGAAAAAGAGCTTCATTAAAGATTAAATGATCGTATATTAATCTTTTTAATCATTTTTTTCGACCTCATAAAAGCGTTTAAGGCTTGCTGGGAAGTCAGTGCAAGGAAAATAAAACAGGAAAAAACGTTAAAACACCGTTTAAATGCAGTTTTTTATTTGTTTCTAGAGAAAAATGTAAAAAATTTTTTTGATGTGCGAAAGATTTGGCCTATTATTGAAATTTTAATACTCTCCAATTTAATTTAGGTTAGTTAATAAAAAAAATTTGGATTCATTAGTTCTTGAAATTAAAATTTGTATTCAACTTGATTAATATTCAAACAAAAAGAAAGAGTCTTAATTTATATACACTAATTAGACGAACCTAAACCAGTTAAAATGAATAAGCGCCATTTTTTTTTACCAATAATTTGAAATAATCTACAAATTTTCAGTCAATTTTAATTAAACTTAAAAGGCGCCTTTAACCAATCAAATCAAAAATTTAAAAACTATGGTATTTTGCGATTGTCAAAGACAGTACTCAAGTCAATTGCTTTTAATTTCCAATTAAGAATCAAATCAATAAACTCGACCCAATCTCGTATACATATCTTTTAACATGGCGAGGATTCATTTTTTTGCAATTTTTTATGAAACTTTCAAAATTATTTTTAGTTTGGGATAACTTTTTACCAATTGAACTAAATAAAATGGAAAAAAAAATTTTCCCAGCAAACAAACGAGATATGCATTTCCTGTTAATTTGATTAAAAGTTGAAAATATTGTTCAATTTTTTTAATAATCTAGAAAAACAAACTTGCTACAAATTGGCTTAACAGAAAATTTGACCATCAAAATAATAATAGAATTTTAGTTTTTTTGTTTTAATTCATAAATTGTGTCCTTTTTTATCGAAAATGTTCGATTATTTGAATATTTTATATTATTTTGTTAATTTTTTCAGAATTTTTAAAGGATTTTAAAGGATTGCAGTTGATTATATTAAAAATCACAGTAAGCTATCGACACGAATCTTTTTTTTAATTTGATAATAAATTTAGGAAGAAGTTTCAAATTATGAATCTAATAAAAATTTTATTTATCGATACTATGCATAAAATGGTAAAAATAACGGTGCTAAAAAGGGAATAAGAAGGTTCGCTATATTCGAAATGAATAAACCGATTGGCAAATCTTACTAACATAGGAAAAGTGGGGAGTTCTTTGCATTAATTTGATTTTAAACAAAACAAAAAAAACAGCCATGATTAAAAAATCTTTGCAAGCTCGTTTTTTGGGGTAAATCTTTTATTTAAGAAAGAAGTAAGCTTAATTGAATCTTTATTTATAATATTTTCTAAAAAAGTTATAATTTGCAATTTTATTTAAGTCTATTGTTGAAAAATTTAATTACTCAATAATTTGAAATCATTATCTTACATAATTAATAGGTTTTGGACAACGTTTTTTAATATTTTATTATTATTAGTAGTCGAGTGTGTGTTATTTCGACAAGTTTGATTCGTAAAATTTTAATTAAACATATAAAACTTGATATGTTCACCTGGACAGGTATAATTTTAGACAAATTTTATTTAGACAAAAAAAATTAGACAAATGTCAATTAGACATAAAAAAAATTTAGACATAAAAAAAAATATTAGACAAGATTTTCGACAAAAAATATTTAGCTTAATTATAAGCAATTAATAAAGATATGTGTTTAAGATAATCTAACATTGATTCTTTCTTATAAGTTTCAATTATCGTAGATTATTGATCTTCTAATCAAACATAAACCGGCTTTCTTATATTAAAATTGCCTATACTAAGTCGTATATATTCATTTTCCATGTGTGATTGCTCTAGTTTTAAGCTATCAATTAGGCAAAGCAAGTGTGGATGGGATTTAATAGTTGATTGGAGTCCATTATGCCAACCTTCCAAATTGTTATTGGTATGCGGTAGACCTGCTTTAGTCCTTTCATAACAATTCCATTCAATTCTAAACCTTGGTTGTTTTCTACTAGGGACTTTAGTCTTACGTTTAACTCCAATATAATTTTCCTCAAAATATGTGTAAAGTTTTATTAATTCTTTTGGTGCGAGATCTTGAATCAAAACAAATGCGTCTTCAAGGTCGTCTAGTGGAACAAACGCTAGGCAAGCCAACATTTTACAAAACAATCGAATTTGATTTTGATCCTGAGTTAGGTCACAATAAGCAACTACTAGTCCGTTTACTTGAATTTTGTGCCAAATTGATTTTTTGAGATGAAAAAAGCATCCGTAAATATCAGTTTCTGGATAGACTTTTAATGGCATTCGTAATTGCAATCTCAAAATCACAAGAAATACTTAACGGCGCATTCGGAACTTTTGAGTGTAGAAATTCAAAAAACTTGTTATACGTTATTTGTTCTTTATTAGTAAACAATGCATATGCTAAAGGTAGATTTTTACGATGCTTTAAAACTTGGCATGTAAAAAGTTGTTTAAAAATTCCAGGTGCTGCATCAAAAGTTCCGTCACACAACCAATTTCGATACTCACTAAGTAGTTGAAAATTACGTTCAGTTGAAAAAATCAAAATTCGATTTTTTTCATTAATATATTCATCATAAACCAAAAAAACTTCTCCTTTGAGTGTTTTTGTAAAATTTTCATGTAATTGAAAATTTAAACTATTTGGAATGTCATATTCTGCATAAGGGTCAATTTTAGATCTATAACACACAAGCCTAGCTGCATTGTAACTAGGCAAATTAGCAGCTACTTCATCTGAAACATTTTTTTGACATTCTAATATAATTTTTCGAGGCTTTGTATCAGGTTGATTTTCTGCCATTTGTCTAATATGTGCTGTAACTTCTTTGACTTTTGTTTTAATTGATGGGTTATGATCATGTCCCCGAACAACAGTTATTGGTTTATTTTTACCCTGAGTTGATACTGCACCAGGACAATTTGGGAAATCAGTGTTATTACATCTCCATGTTATTTTACCATTGTTAGATTGATAGCTTACTTTATATTCATAATAAGAATCATCAACAAGTAAAAAACTTTCAGTACCGTCCTTTTTTTTACGAGAAGAACGAATCAAATTTAAGCTTATAATTTCAAATTGTTCAATTAAATTTTCCATATTTTACTTAAAGTGTGTGATCTTTTCAAGTGTGCTTTTTAAAGTCTAAATAATAATTGTCGAAATATTTCTTGTCTAAATTTTTTTCAATCTGGCCAATTAACATTTTACGAAATTAGATTTGTCTAATTTAACTTGACAAAATATTACTCGACGAATTAAACTTGTCTAAATGAACGGATACCTTAGTAGTCTTTTGACAACATTTTCACACTTAGTTACTATATTTTTTTAGTTTCCTCCTCTACCTTTTTTTGTTGGCAAAATGAATAATTTTATTTTTCACACAATTGTCGAAAAACAACAGGATTTGAAAACGTTGACGAAAAACCGTGAGCCCGTTAACTATAGTTTTTTTGAAAAAAAAAAGAATGAGACGTTGAGAAAGGTTTATCAATAAAATTTGATTAAATTCAAACCTTATATTTTTTTCTTTGATTTAAAAAAAATTAATCAAATTTTATTTTTTTTTCTATCCTTTAATTGAAAGAAATTAAATAAAAAAGAAAGTCGGTTTCTTGTTTAATGAATAATTGAGGATAAGTGTTTTTTTTACTAAAGAATTTTCCTAATCAACAAAATTTTAAGCTAAATTAGAATTAAATTTTTTTCAATTTTTTTTTGGGTTATATTTAAGGCCGGTTATGGCAAAAAAGTTCAAGTCGGTAAATAGATGGGGGATCTGGAATTTTGAATTAATTAACGAACCCTGCCAAAAAATCTACTTTTTAATGTTTCAAAAGTGTTCGATCATGTTCGAACAGTTTTTTGTTTGTGTTCGGACAGTGTTTTGTTTTTGTTCGTGTTTTCGTTAACTTATTTCAGCTTTGTACTGTACCTGATTAGTATATAAAAGTTGTATCGAGAATGAGTCAAAAATTGGAATAGTACAATCGTACTGAACTTAATGATTATAAAAAAAACATTCTCAATATAGCTAATGAATATATGATGAATTTCACAACAAAATACATCGTTTTTTAGGACCATAAAGTTTTTTTCTTTTAATCAATTAATCTTTTTTTCGTGCATACTTTATAATAATACATACATACTTTATATTAACGTGCATACTTTATATTAACTAGAAAATATTTAATTTTAATTTTTGTTTCATTGCTAAATATTTTTTAGATGCTCAATCGAATGAATTTGAAAAAATTTAAAAAACTTGATTTGAATATAAATAAATTGCATCAAAAGAATTGAGTTTACATAAAATAATTTGACAATTTCTTTTATAATAAAATTTTTAAAGCTTAAAAACTAAGAAAAAAATTCAAAGTATTTTATTTATTCTTTGTTAATTATCCAATGAAACATCTACCAAGCATTGCTTGAGCTCGTGCTGAAATTAACATTATAAAAATTTTTCCATGATGGTTGACTAGTTTCATTTTATTTACACATAAAAGTGCGCTTTTGGTAATAATCTTACACATTAAAGTCGATTTTAGAAAATTTTATTTTTTGACCGTTTTCAAATCAAATGAAAAAAATTTAAAAAAATTATGAAAATAAATTAAGGTAATTTTATCCTGATTTGTAAAATTTGAGTTTCTTTCAAAAGAATTAGAGCCTATTGTTTGGAAGCTGACGAGTAATTGTTGATAAAAAATAATAAGCCCTAGAATACTTATTTTTCAAGTCTAAATTTTAAAATGATTATATGATTGGTCTTAGTAACAGAATAGAGTTAAAATATAATATTCTTTCCATATATTTTTAACAATTTTTTATTTCCAAGTCGTAGAAAAACTTTAACTACTGAAATTTATTTTAACCCTTTAACTACCGGACTTAAATTTTTCAACACAAGATTTTTCGAATTTATCTCGGTTTATTCGAATCTTATGTCTAGCTTAGAATATAAAAATTATTCTTTAACTTTGTTACTCAAGACAAGGAAATAAAGAAAAAAGAAATTATAAGTATTGAAGTTCGAATATGTGAGATAAATTCGAATAATCTGTGTTGCAATTTTGCAACATTAGTAGTTAAAGGGTTAAGTTTACAGCATTCTCGATTAAGGTAAAACTTGATTGTGAAAAATATCTTAATGAAGACAACTGACGTCAGGCGTCATCTGACGTCATGTTTTTTATAATTCAATTTAGCGATAAACAAAAATTGCATTTCTAATCCTTTTTTTAATAAAAAAATTAAGACCAAAATTGTCAGACTTGACTGAACTGTTCACTTAATTTCATTTAACTCAATAAGATTAGAAATAATTTGAATTTAAATTTTTTGAATTTGTATCTAAAAATATCACTGTTGAAAGCTTAAATTTACAATCTCCAGAAAAACATTTTAATTCCAACTCAATAGAAACAGTACATAAATTTAGGGCTCCCACATTTAAAAAATAACAAATTTTATTAATTTACTTTTTATCAAAGTTATGTAAAGTAAAGTAAATAATACAGTAAAGTAAATTTTAAATTTACTAAATTTAAAATTCATAAATTTTCGACATTGAATCGCCTAATATATTATAAAATAAAAAACCCTGAACACTTGATGTCTTTTTGGAAAATACTAAGTAATTATGTTGATAAAAATAGAAATTTTCATGATAAAAAATTAACATGCCAATTTAGTCGAGAAAAATTTACTTAGCCGAATAAACTTTTCAACAGATAAAAAAGTTTACTCAACACAAACTCAAACTGTTAAGTTCATGAGTAATCTTTTCTCAGAAAAAAATATTGAAAATGATTGAAAAAACTTAATACAAAAGTTTTTTTTTAAAAAAAAATTGTAAACAGAAAATCTATAAAAATTTAAATTCTTTTACCAAATTGTGCAAAAGATTATGCCGATTAATTTTTTTTTTTACGTTTTTACCAAAATTCGAATACAAGAAATCCATTGTAGAACACACACATTTATTTGAAATAGAAATTATAATGGTAAGTAAGCTGAATTTAAGGTTTTGTCAAATAGGCACATTATTTACAATTGAAATACTATTCAAAATCTCAATGCTTTTAAAGTTTCAAATTTTACATTAAGTTTATCACTTTTTTTTCTCAATTAATATTTATTAAAATATATTTTAAAATTGAATCAATAATTATTTTTATTGTTTAATTATTTATTTCTTTAAATAAAGAAAATCATTGCGTCCAAACGTCCTCACCATGATAATAATTGTTTGACGATCACATGACATTCAGTTACGAGAAATTTATGATCATGTAACTTAGTGTAACAAGAAGTAATATAATTAGATTTGAATTCTAGAAGATTTTCATCATTGTTGCAAATCAAAAAATTTTTCTTTATTATGAATAACGAAAAGTCTCGGTTCGTAACATGGCGTAATATATGGTAACAAAATTATCTGAGACTTTATGTTACATCACTGAAGGTAACAAAGCGTAAAAAAATTTAAGCTCGACAAACAAATGGGATTCTTAAACAAATAAATAAAAAAAATATCTTTTTGCGCTACAGCAAAGGGACCAACTCTATAGGTATTCATGAAAAAGCAATAACTATTATTTCTTTTCAGCTGTGTAAAAAAAAATTCTTTAAAGTGAATCTAATTTAAACTTAATTGGAAAAGAAAATAAGAAAAATTGATTGGTTAAAATCAATTGTATGAAGAACGAATCATTAACAAACATTTCATAAACCACCTTATGATGAAAAGAAAAAAAAGTATTATGATCTTATCTAAATTTTTTCGAATTTATGAAAAATTCCATGCTTTATATATATATTAAGCATCAATATAAACATGATTTTAAATCTTATGATTGTTTAGTCAAATTAGCAATTTTATATATAATTTGATTTGATATTAAAAAAAAAATTTTTCCATATAAATGTATTCTCTCAAGTAGTGAATTGAATATAAATTTTTGTTTTATTCTAACCTGTACTTTTTTTTTTTCATTTATTTTAAAATTTATAAAAATTGGTAAAATTGATAAAATGAAGATCCTAAATATATATCTAATATTTAATTGTTTAATTTTGTCGAGTTTAATTTCGCTTTCAACGAGTCAATATAATAATAGAACTACAACAGATGAAGACGATTCAACAACAGATGTAACTGTAACATCAACAACAAGTATTCCTAGCACATCAACAACAGATGTAACTGTAACATCAACAACAAGTATTCCTAGCACATCAACAACAGATGTAACTGGAACATCAACAACAAGTATTCCTAGCACATCAACAACAGATGTAACTGGAACATCAACAACAAGTATTCCTAGCACATCAACAACAGATGTAACTGGAACATCAACAACAGGTATAACTGGATCATTAACAACAGTTATTGTTCCTCCAATAATAACAGTCCCACCTGCAGTTATTACCACAGTCCAACCTGAAACTACTACGACAGTTCAAACTTCATCCTCAACAACAAGTGTTACAGGAACTACTACTACGGTTGCAACTGGAACTACAACTACAGATGTAACTGGAACTACAACTACAGGTATAACTGGAACTACAACTACAGGTATAACTGGATCATTAACATCAGGTTTAAGTGTAACTACAGCCACCGCGACATCAGTATCAAGCTCAACAATTCAACCAGATACCAGTTCGAATGGTATTTCGTCTGATACATCACAAAAACCTCCTACAGTAGCTTCAACCAGTAACAAAGAATTAACAACAACTATAGAAACTACTCCAACTACACGTAGACCTGTAATTGTAATAACCATAATCATAATCGTTATAACTAGATTTCGGATTTTTGCTTTTGTAATTACAATTCAAATTGGTCGGTTACAAAGACAAGCTGTTTCTAACAATTTTTCTACAAACATGGAAAATATAGTAAAAAAAAATCATGCAGTCATTTTTCGGTTATATCCCAAACAAACTATTGCCAATTTTAGATATTTTATCTGTAATTTTATCTAGAACGAAATTCGCTTAATTGTTTAGTTGAGACTTTATTTATTTAGTTGCTAAAATTTTTTTGTTTTACAGAATTTCTACTGAATTAACGCTGGACTGTGCTTAAAAAAAATTTTTTTTTTTTAAATTTTTTTTCAGTTCGGTTGCTGTTAATTCGGTATTTAAAATTAAAGATAAAATCTTTGAGTGGGAAAATTTCGATAAAACCGATGACTGTAAATACGAAATAATAATTTCTTTTTTAAAAATTTTTTGTTTGTACCAAAAAGGTCAAAGATAGGTTATTAAATCAACTAGGCTCTAGTGCAAATGTAACTGCACAAGTAGTTACTCAAAATGGTCAACTTTTTATTGATTTTGAAGTTGAAAAAATAGTTGTTCAAAATACAACAACAAATAGTATTAATAATACAATAGCTTTTGACGTATTGAGTGTTTTGAGAAGTGATGAAATTTTTGAAAGTTTTCGAAATGAAACACTAAAAGAAGGTTTTAATTTAACTAGCACTAGTGATAATGTTCAATTTGAAGGTAAAATATTTTTCTAAATCACTAACCGAAACCCAATTTATATTTTTTTGTGTTAAATCAAGCTATTGAAACAGTAATAACACCTGAAAAAATAACAAATAGTAATTGTACTTTTAGTGGTCCTTCTGGTCAATCATGTAACGTTACAGAAACATTAATAACCACCACTTCAATTAGTCCAACCACGACTAGCGTTCCCAATGATACTTTATCAACATTTTCTTTCAGTAGCGGAACTTCAAATTTTCAATCTACTAGTAATTCACAAGTGTCAGGACTAACTAGTTTATCTACATTAACTACGAATCAAGAAGGATCATCGATTACAACAAAAACGGACTCAACATCAATCAATACAAAATCGGATTCTGCATCTATTTCAACAAGATCAGACTCAGCTTCCGTAACAACAAGATCAGATTCAGCATCTATTTCAACAAGATCAGACTCAGCTTCCGTAACAACAAGATCAGACTCAGCTTCCGTAACAACAAGATCAGACTCAGCTTCCTTAACAACAAGATCAGATTCACAATCTGTTTCAACAAGATCGGATTCGACGGCAAAAGTTGGTTCAACAACTCAATCATCAATCTCGCCAAATACAAAAGAAACTACTCGAGTTCAATCTACTCTTTCAAGTCTAACAATCTTTCCTTTATTGTCTAATACAACAACTGCAGGAAACCAATCAAATGCTACCGTTAAGTCTAGTGCTAGCTCATTTAAGACTTTATTTTCTTATACAAACAGCATTCATTTTCTACTTTTGACAGCATTAAGTTACCTACTAAATTAGAATATAAAGATCTGAAATTCGATCAAACAGCACACATAAATGTGTTTTCAATACACTTTAAAATCTTGTCAGCACAAATCACTTTATGTTACGCCACACAAATCTTTTTATCATAGTTTCTTTTTCTGTGTATAGAAGTTTTTTTTAAAAAGGTATTTGTGGAGTAACAAAAAGTGATGTGTGTCGATAATTTTTTACAGTGTATTGAAAATTATTTACTTATGTTTTACCAACAATTAACAAGTTTTTTTATTTTTTCTTATTTAATTTCAAATTTTAGCATGAAAATTTAAAAAGAATTAAATTGCGTAATTCAATAATTAAATTCGAAGAAAAAATTTTGGCATGTTTAAATTTTTTTTAAAGATTCTTAATTTTTTGAGAAAAATCAAAAAATATTTTTCAAGCTATTTTTCTAAATTGATTTTCAAATAAAAATTTAATTTATGATTTTTAATATAACTTTTGCCATGGATGTATGAATATAATAAGCCAATCAGAATTCGGAGCTGTAATTAAAAGAAGCCTTATTAAATCATCTTAAAAAAATAAAGGTTTCTTGTCTTCATAAACGTTTGACTAAAGTAAAAACTTTTAAAAAAATCGAGGTTAACAACTTGGGTAGTTTTATTTCTCATGACCGTTTGAGTGCATAAATATTTGTAGACAAAAAATTTTTAGTAATACAGTTCATCTACAAAGTCCCCAAAATCAGTCAAATTACCTTTTTATACGTAATTTTACGCACGTTTTCGTAGTATTACGTAAGCTTATATTATTTTACGTAATAAAAATATTTACGGTAAAAATATAATAATTTCTAAATTGGTTTAAAAATTCTGAAAAAGATAATAAAAAATATAAAACTTGATTTCTTATATGACCAAAGGGTCATATTCATCAAATTAAGATACAGGAAGCAGAGCTTTATATATGCGAGTAACGAGTCGTTAGTTTTGAGTGTTTATGTGGTTTTCTTAAAAATTAAATTAAATTTTTTTGTTTTAATGAAAATTTATTATTACTGTGTCATATATCGATTAAAAATTAAATTAAAATTACGAAAAAAATAATAAAAAAAATTCAATAAAATAAATTCTTTAGTTTGGTAATACAGTGGATTCACACTTATATCATCTCATTTGTCTTTAATGACGCATAGTGATAAAAATGAAAAGTGATATAACTTTATAAAGCTATTTTTTATTTGAAATTTTCTCTTCATAATTTCAGTTTTCTGGGGGTAAAACTGAAATAGTGATTTCTTTTAATGATTAAACTGACTTAAAAATACATTAAACTGTATTTAGGAATTTCGTTCTTAATCTTTTTGGTGATATAAGTCAAATAGTGATAAAAGTGCATAGTGATATTAGTGTAAGTCCATTGTAGGGTTGTGCATCGATTACTAACGAAAACCGAAACCGAAAACCGAAAACTTAAACAATTTTTAAACACAGCATACACAAAACCGACACAGAACAGAAACAAATTCGACAAATAACAACTTTAAAATGTTTCTTTTTCGTTGTTGTTTATGTTTATTTATCGATCTGGTTTTGTTTCTGCTTTGGTTTTGTTTTATGTATGCTTTGATAAACAGACCACCTAATAAAGACTTTTTAAAATCCTTTCATCGATTTAATTGGAAAAATACTAAATTTACAGAGCTCTACAGAAAACAATATAATCCCATATTTGATACCTCTATTTAATATTTGATATTAAAAGCCAAATCTTACTATTTTACTCCTCTTTTTTATTACACAATTTTCAAAGGTGCCCAAAATCATGAACCCTAATTAGAATTTTAGTGTTTTCAAAACCTTACAACTCCTCTAAGTAATAGGAGATTTTAAGTCAAACTTACAGTACAAATTAAAACTAACTTGTACGCACTCTTCCTCGACTCTTCTTCGACTCTTTCTCAACTCCTCCTCGACTCTTCTTCAACTCTTCCTTTCCTGAGAAAGGAAAGGAAAAGAAGAGGAAGAGTCGAAGAAGAGTCCAGGAAGAGAAAAGGAAGAGTTGAAGTAGAGTCGAGGAAGAGTTGAGGAAGAGGAAAGGAAAAGAAACGTACAAGTTAGTTTTAATTTGTACTGTATTTATTTAGTTGTTAAACTAATACCTAATAGGGATTTAAAAATTTATTACCTAATAGGGATTTAAAAAGCATCATTTTATAAACATGAATAAAAAATTGTCAAAGTTTCAATTTTTTCTTTTTTCGGAGGAATTTTCTTTTAAAAAATTCTTTTCCATATTTTTTTTTTGAGATTACAAAAGAATCATAAAACCGATACCAAGTATGATCTAGAATTAAAAGTTCAATAAGAAAAAAATTTGGATTTTATTATCTTATAATAAATAGAGTTGTTTGATTTTTTGTCAACCACTTTATAATCGTACCTTTTCCGTATGATAGACTTACTAAAATTAAAAATAGTATAAATTTAATACCTATGCTAAATGAAGAAAAGCGATTAAATGAATTAATAGAGAAAAACTTTTATTTTTTAATTGAAATTTTCTCTTCATAATTTCAGTTTTCTGGGGGTAAAACTGAAATAGTGATTTCTTTTAATGATTAAACTGACTTAAAAATACATTAAACTGTATTTAGGAATTTCGTTCTTAATCTTTTTGGTGATATAAGTCAAATAGTGATAAAAGTGCATAGTGATATTTTTTGCATAGGGCCTAAATCTGATGGGCCGTCGACCCCGGGTTTTAACTTCCTGATTTATTAAATTTAGTTAAAACCTCAACAAACAAATAACAGTAAATTCGAAAATTTTTAAAATTGTCAGGTAACTGAATATCTTTAGTCAAGCATGTCTCAAGCAGAGCGTCTTTTTTGTCATAAAAAGTTTAAAAAGTTTGCAAACATAGTTCAGCTGGAATTTTTTGCTCTGGTTGACTATAGATGTATATAAAGTTATAAAAAAACAATCAAAATAATTTCAATTATTTCCTGGCTTTTCACTTTTTCCTATGACGACTAAAGGTAATTTTGCCCTTACACGCACATACAAATAGCGTAACACGTTCTTTCCTTTGCTTCCCTAATCTACACACATTATCCTTAAGTTTATATGTTTTATTTGGCAAGAGTCTCCAAAAGAGTCCCAATTCATTATCATTAAAAATGTTTTGAGGTTCAACATTTGCAATTATTTCTTTCAGTTTTCATTCCAATTAACTATGACTTGTTTATCGACCGAACCACTCACACTATGGATTGTTTCGAATAGAATGCTCTTTCGTGATTTAAAATTAGCAATGTAACCATTACTAGCTTTAAAGTTATGATCGCCATTTTCTTCTGCTATTTCTTTAGCTTTTAGTTTTAATGTTTCTGAATTAACGGCAACGCCTTTCTCGTTACAATTTGCAATAAAATTTCGCAATCCATTATCGATATAATCAAGTTTCGTTTTTTTTAAGGTTTTTTTGAATGGTGAATCGTGAGATTCAAAACTTGCAATAATCTTGTCTTTGTTTTGCAAAATACGTGACATATTTGACGAATCTTTGAGGTTGAACTTTTTACATATTTTTTTATAACTTGTGCCCTTTTCAACTTAGTCTATTATTTTTTTTTTCGTAATAACATTAAATGTCTTACGAGTCATTATTTTCAAAATGAAATAATTTTTTTTTATTGACAAAATCAAAACATAAATCAAGTTAAACTATTACTCACCTGACCTAAATGTAAAATTAACTTGACAAAAGTAAATATTGACTAAAAAAGGTTGACAAATTCAAATAATTTTATAATGGAATTGTAATCCTTTTCTGACCGTAATTAAAAAATTGCTGATAAAATTAAAATTTGACAAATTCAAGGTTGACAACATCGAGGTCTGACTGTAACTAGAGAATATTTTTGATCTATAAATTATTTAAATGTCATTTCAAATATTCTAATTTTTCATTTTTTTTTTATATCTAGAGAACGAGTGCAATTAATTTTATGAAAATCATACATAATATAGATATTAATATTGTCAAACCATTTTTTTTTTAAATTTTTGACCAAAATATTTGGGTTTATCGATTTTTTTGATATAACTCTGGTAAATTAATACCGATTATTTTAATTACTACAGCTCTTTAATTCGAAATACGATAATCCGAATAAAATCCATATTCAATTCTAGAAAACAAGATCCCAACTTTGAGTTGGTTTTATCTTAATCACGAAATTTGAAAATTTTAGTAAAAAAGTGGAAAATTTAAAAAAATAATTTTTGCGTTAAAAATTAAATTAATTAACTCTAAAGTGACTTTTAAATAATTATAAAGTTTCGAGCTTTAAAACTAGATCGTCTTCTAATCAGAAGACTAATTATTTACTAAATCCTCAGTTTGGTTTACACTTAAATCTAAGCTTAAATATTTTTTGAATATTTTTCAAAGTCAATTGATCACTTGACTTAAGCTTTTCATTCTAAATTTAAAAAAAGCTGAAATTTAGTCAAAAATTTAATTCATTATTTAAAAATGAATGTAAGTCAAATGTAGCTAGCTAATATTTAAGCATTGTATCAACCATGATTTCGCGAAAGAAACAAAACTGTTGGACCAAAAGCCTAATACAGTCAAAATTCGATTATATGATATTCGCTTATTTGTAAATTCGATTATATATAATTTCTAAAATACGACCTGTCCAATAATTAGTCTTTTTAAAAAGGAAAATTCTTTTTAGGAAAAAAAAGACAGGCTATTTTTTTAAAGATAATTTATCTGAATATTATACTTTTTTAGTAAAAGAAGCCATTTTAACCATAGTTTCTTTGTATAATCTTCCATTAATTGTTTTCCAATTGGATTCCAATATAATTTTTTTAAAATGAATATTTAATTAAAAGGATTATGAAAATATACCTGACAACATACGCTAAAAATTTATTTCGTAAACAAATTCTATCTTCACTAAAACTAAAAACGTAATTTTTTTTCTCGAAAAAAATAGAACAAAATAACTTGAAAAAGGTTATGGTTTAAAAAATAATATAAAAACCTTTAAATATTTAAGTTTAATCATAATCAATACGAATTCATATTTCTTATTTAAATAATTTGTTAACTATAATCAAATAATTTGACCAAAATACTATAAAAAAAAGACTAATTTGATGTCGTTCTCTGATTCGATTATGTGTAATATTCGATTATATCCAGGCACAAAAAATTTTGATTTACAAATAATCGAGTTTGACTGTATATTGAAAAAATTTCGATATTTGTAAAAAATGAATTTAAAAAAGTAAAGCAAACATTTATTTGCTTGATTAAAAAAAAAATTTTGTTTTTCGAATATTTATTTTTTTTTTTTGAATTTAGAAAATTCCTTTTGCCAAACAATTACATCTATTCGGACACATATCTTTTGTAAAACTAGATTCACAATCAATTTTACTTAAATTAAAGTCCGAGCATGTTTGATTATCATAACAATTAACAGTTGTCGTTGATGTTGTTGGAGCACTTGTTGTTGTTGTTGTCGCTAAAATACACTTACATGAATTTGGACATTGTGCAATGGTAAAAGTTGAACTACAATCTATAGCATTTAACTTAATACTCGAACATGTTGGATTATCAAAACAACTTGGTTGTGTTGTAGTTGATAAATAAATACTTGCAGCTTTGATACATAGACAAGTATTTGGACAAAATTTAGAAGTAAAATCTGATTGACAATCGTTTAAATTTAAGCTATAACTTTTACATGTTGGATTATCATAACAATCAAATTTTGTAGTTGTAATTGTTGTAGGTGGAGTCGTTGTTGTTGTTGTTGTTGTTGTTGTCAATGGAGCTAAACAACCACATGTTTTTGGACAAATTGAACGAGTGAAACCAGAATTACACTCTAAAGGTGTAAGATTATAATTCGAACATGATTGACTATCATAACAAACTGACGTTTCATATGGTGGCTTTGGAATCGGTGTATTTACTCCATTACATCCATCAGTATTACATAGATCATAATAATTTCCATTTTCTCCTAAATAAATTCCTTGTTTACCACCATATTGTTCTATTGTAGGTAATCCACTTGAGCAACTTCTGTACAAAACTTAAATTTTTTTTCAAAAATGCAAGTTTTATTATAAGAAAAAAAATTTTTTTGTTGCATACCATTTCCTTCATTAGGATTGTAAAATGTAACACTAAAAAAATCAAAAATTTTATATTTTTTTTTATTTAAACTCTTTTTAAAATTTGTTTTTTTTTTTACCAACTCCCGCTACATTGTACTTTATTATATTGAATGTTGGTTAAATTAGCATTGCTTCCACATGATTGCCAATTGGAATTGCATTCATAACAGTAGATCGCCTCTGAAATAAATAGAATGATATCATACATTTTTTAATTGTTGGTTTAAAGCAAGAAAATTTTACCTAATAATTGATATTTTAAAGATATTAAAGCTACTAAGAGTAAAGTTCTCGACATTTTTATTTTGAAATTAAAAGTAAAGAATTTTCTTTTAAATTAGAGTATTTATAAGGATAATTGAATGTTTAGTTTAAGATTAAATTATATAATTTTTAAATTGATTTTTTTTTTGCAATAAAAATTTTATATCAATTTCAAGAAAAGTATCACAATTCAAAAAGTAATTATTTTTGACGTAATAAATATATATTTTTTAAATGCGCATTAAACTTTATTAATTTAGAATTTGTAAGGTAAACACTTGTCCATGACAGTCATAGCCATTTTTTTTTGATCTTCAATTTTAAATAAAAAAAGCTAGAGAATGAAAGTTATGCTCTTGACACAAATCAAGCCTGAACAAGTCTCTTAGATATATTCGGAGATAAAAGGTGCTTTTCTGTAGTGTTAAATAAATTTTGGACCTGAACCGATGAACCATTTCGTTTTAAAAAATAATTTTTTTTAATCCAAAAGACAAAATGCTAACATCGCTACAGTATGTCTAGAAAATTTAGAACATCTCAAAAAATTAATAAATAAATTTTTAAGAAATGAAAAATTGAAATAAAAAGCGATTGTTTTGGAATACTTACTACATCAGGCAAAGTGTTAATTTTGCTCAAATTTCAAGTTTGCTATTTTTTGCTCAAAAAAATAAAAATTTAAATACGCAATTACTTGCACGGTGAATTTTTTAAGCCAATCCTCTTTTCTTTTAATTTCAACGAAAGTTTTAAAATGTAAAAAATTAAAGGATTGGCGTTTAAAAAATTCACTGTGCAAGTAATTGCGTATTTAAATTTTTATTTTTTTGAGCAAAAAATAGCAAACTTGAAATTTGAGCAAAATTAACACTTTGCCCTACATCATCTTAAAGATTACATTTTAAGCTTTCTTATGATGTGGCAAGTTTTTTTTAATTAGATTATTTTGATGCTTGATTTCATTCAAAAAAGGCCAAGAAATGGAAGTGATGTTCTAAATGAATTATATCTTAAATCAAGCTTATTATATAGCGATGTTAGCATTCTGTCTTTAAAAAAAAAAAAAAAACAAAAATTTGAATTTTAAAAAGCATGGGTAAAATGTAACAAAAATCAAAATTTCGGTTAAATACAAAATAGAAAACCAATTTTATTTTTCAAATATAAATTTAGGACTAATTGAAGCTTGATGTAAGATATAACTCGTTTAGAACATCACTTCCATTCCTTGGCCTTTTTTGAATGAAATCAAGCATCAAAATAATCTAATTAAAAAAAAAACTTGCCATATCTTAAACTTGTCATATCATATCTTAAACATAACTATAATTGTCCAACAAAAAAATTTCTGAACACTCCAAAACTCAGATAAAATTTAATAAGAAAAATTAGTCTACAAAGTTTTGATCACTAATTTTTTTCAAAAATTTTACAACACCTTGAATAGTAAATTTGGTTAACCAAAATTTTGGTTATAAAAATTTGGTTAACCAAAATTTTATCTATCTGCTCATAAGTCTAACAACTCTCATGATTTAAAGACCTTCTATACTAGTAATTTAATGTAACTAGTTTTTTGCATAGTTTATAAACTTAATTAAATTGTTTCTATGTTCTTATAATCATTCCAAATAATATATATGTCGTAGGAAATAAGCAAAATGAATAATTTAGCTTAAATAAAGATAATTTAAAGTAAATATTCTCTTATTTTTTGAGTTTTAGTTGAAATATTATCTTACACTTAATTTAAGTTAAATTATAGTATTCTAGTAAATGCAAAATAAAGTTTTTTTTCGATTCAAAATTTCAATTCAATTAATTTTAAATCTATAAAATACGTGAATAATTAGCAAAAAGAAACTTGATAAACATTAACCCACATGATGAGTTATATTTGTTTTAATTTTTCTGCATGATCATTGAAAATCGATTGGGGAAAAAAATTGATTTGCAGAGACTTTTCAATTCAAAAATAATCTTTTTAAAGGATTTCAATTCAAATTATTTTTTGATGCAATTTTATTTTGACAAATTGCAAGATTATTTCAAAGTATTAATCTTCAATATTAAATTTTGCATTTTTTTATAAGTTAAAACTTGAATTGAAATTGTTGAATTGAAGTCAAACTTTATTTTGCCTCTAGTAAAATAAATCTTATTTAATTAAAACAATTGAATACTGATTTTAAAATTAGGCAAAAAAATTAAAGCTCTCTATCCAATTTCGTATTGGTATATGAAATATTATTTTATACTCTTCTGGCTGTGTATAGTTTCGACGTTAAAAACTTGACGAGTAATTTTTGGCGTGATAGAAAACTTGCCGCCATTTATTCTTGACTTGGTTTAAAATGACTAAAATATAATTGACTGAAATTTCGACTTCACCTGACGTCAATCGAAAAATTTAATTTGGAAAAGCTGAATAAAAGTTTTTTTGTTCAAAAAATTGGTCAAAAAAATCTCAGAGAGGTATTTATAGTTAATTTTTTATCTAATATTATCTAATTGAACAATAAAAAAGAAATTTTTTGAGATATCCATACTAAATCTAACTGAGTCACATAGAATTTTATAAATTTCTGAACGAAGAAAATTTTTGTAGATGGAAATATTTTACAATATCAATGTTTGTATCTAAAGCGAATTTTTCTTAAACTAATTTTTTTACTTAGAAAAAAATTGAAAATAGATTCGTCAAGTTTTTAATTAGTCAATTTAATATTTAGTCAAGTTTTGGCACGTCGATTTTTTTACAAGTCGAATTAATAGCCGTCGAGTTTTTATCACGTTGAGTTTTTCCCGTCAGTTTAATTGACGTCGAAAATATAAACGTCGAAAAAACAATACACCTACTATTCTAATTCTTATATTTTTACCAAAAGAAAGAAGGTTTAGCGCTCTTTTTCCAAAAAATTCTTATTTTTGTGGAATTTTGTAAGTAAATGCTTATTTCCATAAGAGAACCTTCTCTAGTAAAGTTTAATTATCTAAGATCAACTATTTTTTATTCTCATAACAAACGTTCGGTTTTCGAATACTAAATGTAGCAAACTGATATGTTGAAATTTTGAAAAAATAAATTTTTGCTTAATTTAAATTAATTTTACTTAAACAATCAATTTATTTTTTTTTTTTTTTTTT
>NTPY01000600.1:2095735-2166904 GCA_002922825.1 Brachionus calyciflorus | reverse complement strand
TGCTTTTATTTTTATTTTCTAATCTTGTAATTTTTCTATTTTATATTTTTATCAAAAAGGATAAACTGAAAGAAGTCTGTAAAAAATTTAGTTTCTTTTTTACAATTTGTAATTTTTTTTTATTTTTACATTTTCTTTTTGCTGAAAGAAGGGCGCTAAACCTTCAAGCAGCTAGCCTTGCGGCTATTTTTTAAATAAATTAAATAAATTAAATAAGGTATGTTCTTCATATTCGTCTTCAGAATCAGAGTCAGTATCTAATAAAACTTTAGTTTCCTCGTCATCACTTGAATCTGAATCATCAGGAGACTTATCTTTATTTTTATTTTTTCGAAAAGAAAACAAAGGGACCAATTGTTTTACATAAACATCAATATCGATACTCGATTCAAGCAATAGTTTCTATGATTTATAAATGTCTGGGTGTGCTACCGAAACGTTTTAATTTGATTTTCTTGCATTGGAACATGCCAATCTGCTTCCGGTATTTCACTCGATGGTTGAATGATATTGTGTTGATTCGACGATATGTTTATAACTTTATCGTCAAAACCTATGGTAATTGATGCCTTACATTTTTTATGTTTACATTGCCAGTAATTCGAGTCTTTGTTTTGCTTTTTTTTTGCAAAAATAAATCCACCAGACAAGACTTCATAGCCCTTTTTTCCATTATTTTCATCAGCGTCATATTCTGATTTATATTGATTGCTTTTAATGTAATCAAATTTTATTATAGAGATGTCCATGTTTCAATTTTAATTTATTTTTATTTTATTTAATTGAGTGTCAATTTTAATTCAAAAAATACAAACAAGAGAAAAAAATACTTTTTTATGCTCTCAAAGAAAGTAGTACTTTTTTCTCGATCGAGAAAAAAGTACGTTTTATTTGTCTTTTAAAAAAGGTTATTTTTTTCTCTAGAGAAAAAAATACTTTTTTTTTGCTAGAGAAAAAAGTATAGAGAAAAAAGTACTAGAACAGATATATTTATGACTTTTTCGTTGAAATTAAATTAACCTTTACCCCTATCTGTCAAAAATGACCCGAAAAATTCAAAAATAAAAAAATGTAAAATTTTGAGGCGGTAAAAAATTCTTTTAATTTTAACATATGAGCGTGAAATTTATATCACAAGAAAGCTAAGTTGATGAAGAATTTATATGTTTTCATAAAATTAAGATCAAAACCATTTTTTAGCCGGGTTTTTGACCCATTTGAGCCTTAAATCTATTATTTATATTAGTGATTCAGAATTTTGATTAAAGATGGAACATTCAAATAACGGAGAAAATGCAAAGTTAGTCATTAATAAAAGAATTCGCACCCAAGAGTAAACAGAATCGACTCAGTGTTTTAGAACGTAATCGTGAAAGATCAATTGATTAAATTTTACCTTTTTCGAATTAATTAAATTATTTTTTTATCGTAATAATTTCTCTAGTATCTAATTCCATTTAGTAACAATATTTTCGCAACAAATTCTAAAATTAAAATATAGTAACAAATAAGCTTAGTAATAAATTATATAGGAACAAATTCCAGGTAACAATTTCCAAATCGTAACAAATTGCTATAACCCTTTTTTTCAATATTTAAGTTAAATAATTCAACTGTTTTGACTAATTTATCACATTTATTCAATCAATTCATGTTCGTACAGCTTGGGAGTTTAGGACTTGTAACTGTTGTGATTTGTTAAAGAATTACAAGTGTGATAACATTATAGCTGTCAGCACGCGTTTAAGTTTATAATTTTTATTTTTTTATTTTTTTTAAAATATATTTTATAATTCTTTGTTTCTTTTAAATATTTAGTTGATTGATGTTCTAGTGTTAATATAAATAAATTGCGTTGATTAATAAATAATTAAAATTTAAAAGCATAGAATCTCAAATGAAAATTAAAGATGATATAGTCTTATTTATTTCAAAGTCTATTAAATTAAAGAAATAAAAAACCTTGCATTCATTTCATGATATTTTTCATTTAAAATAGAAATAAAAATGACACAAATGACACAATACCATATACGGATCTAATTATTTTATTTTATAATTTAAAATAAAACAAAATAATTTTTTAAAAAAAGAATAAATTTTTTCGAAAATTTCAAATTTTATAAATCAAAATTTTTTTTTGACTTCTGAACATTTGAAATTATGAAAAAATTTTATTTGATTTTTAGCTTAATGATTTTATTTATGGGGAAAATGAAAGCATATCGAATCGATAATAAACAATTTATGAGACCAAATTGTTTATTATTTTGCATTGACTCAAATAGCTTTTTAAATGAAGAAACATGCAAATGTGAATGCTTAGATGGATACACTAAAACTGATTTCAAATGCATTCTAAATGAAACAGATAAAAAAATGGATGAATTATCATCAATTAACAAACAACCAATTTCAAGATTGTTTAAATTTTTCTGATTACTTATGCCATTACAATACTAAAAAATTTTAAAATTATTCTAATTTAAAACTTTTTTTTAAAATGATTATATTCATTTTTAAATTTGGTCTTTGTGTTTTTTTTTGTGCTTTTCTCTATTTGTTTAGCTGGTTAAAAACTTTTAATTTGAATTAAATAAAAATTTTTAAAAAATGTAATTTTGTATAATAATAATTAAATAAAAAATTCAAAATTACTATGTTTATATTTTTTTTCTTTGAAAAAAATTTTTTAAGGAATTGCGGTAATTTTGAGCGCTGTTGGTGCTTCTAGGAATAAAAATGCAGACCAGCAAAATTTAATTTAATCAGATATAGGATCAGTACAGTGGTAAGCATTATTCAGAAAGTACCAGTTCCAATGTGAATCAGTATTCTCTCAGTCATTACCAGTACAATACCATAGTTCCTAATAAATTTAAAATTACTGCGAACACACTAAATGAGACATAGCTGTCTCAGAGTAAGAGACACTGAGACCAATCAGAAGCGAATTTCATTTTGAAAAAATGCAATATATCTCTTGAGTCTCTATTTCAGTGTGTTTGCAGTATTTTTTAATTAACTGGGTTAATGTTCCCTAAGGTCTTAAAAAATAAAGAAAAAGCGATGAAAATTATTGGATGAATCATCGATGAGTTGTGGGAGCGATTTAAAATAGCAGCAATTAAAATATTATGCATCAAAATCGCAAAGGTAAAAAATAGCTAATTAGCAAGCATGTACATTAAAATAGCATCATTCAAAATAGCAAAGAATTAAAATAAAGAAAAAATTTAATTCCTTTAAATAGCACAAATTAAAATACCCAAAATAAATAGCAAAAAAAAATCAATTAATACTTTACTTTCTTATCTTTGAAAATTTTCACTTATTAAAGTACGGATAAGAGAGCTGATTGTCAATCAATAGATCAAGATAATCGGAAAGATGATTTTTAGAAAAATTAGCTATTAAATTGTTAAAATTTTTGTAATAAATTACAATTTTTTTAAATACTCAAATAATATATTTTTTTAAATTGTTCAAAATTTCCTAGATTGACATGAAATAAAAAATTAAAAAAGTTGCTTTTTTAATCTTATATGCTTTTTTTTAATTTAAACGCATTTATATGTTTTTGTTTTAGCTTTGGGAACTTTTTTTTGGCCCGTAGGCAAGTTTATTAGCAAATAAAGATAAATTAAAAAAAAAATTCTTAACAAATAAATTTTCAGTTAGTATATACAGTGGTTCTGAAAAAAAAGTAACGTCAACCGTAACCCTTTAATTCTGTTAATTCGCCTTAATTTTCAATTTTGAGATGTTTGAGCTATGGTTACGGTAAAGAGTTACTTTTGACGTTACATTTTCATTAGAATCACTGTAAATATAAGAAAATCTTAACGACTTAAACGGAACATGATATACATGATCTTTATTTCAAATCTTAACAAACGACTATTTTTAGGCCAAAAAATGAAAGTTAAAGTTAAAGTTCTAGTTTATCTGAACTTTGGTGTTATACGAGTGGGAACTTGAATCGTTTTTTATTTAATCTAAATATTTAAAAATACAGCGATTATTTTTTTCAATGGAGCCAATCGTTTAACATGGTGTTAAAAAGTTAGCTAACTATAAAGAAATAAAAAATTCCCACGCCAATTTATTCGACGGTAAAACGTAACAAGAATTAAATTTTTTCGCGTCTTTTTAAATGTCATTGTTTTCTTACCTTAAAAAGCAAGATAATTAACCGATTTTTTTTCCTTTTTATTAAAAGTGCGTAGAATTTATTCATCTTCGATTATAATTTTAATTAAACAACAACAAATTTTTTCACATACGTAAGAAGTAATTATCTTAAGGAAAGCGAGCGAAATGTAAATTCCGATTTGATATAGTGATATTAGTATAATACTAATAAGTTGTTAAACTGATAGATTGATTTTTTTTTGTTTGTGTGAAACTTTTTTGTGGCAGGAGTAGTGGGGACTTGAACCCAAACCCTTGAATCAACTAGGTTCGCTAATTAATTCTAAATTCCAGACCCCCATCCAACAACGACCATTGGGTCATCACCGGCTTTATAGATTGATTAATTTTTTTAAACTTTATGTTGTCAGACTGAGACGCTTGAATTGATTAGATTCCCCGATTAATTCAAATCCTAGACGATCTACTTTACACCTCGGTCGCGCTAAAAATCACTTTTGACTCTAAAATTTTATTTTGTAAATTTCTATATTGGTTTTTAAGAAAGAAGAAGAAATTTTCGTAAAGTCTACTGAGAAAAGCAATCATATTTTCTTAATTTTTATTTCTTTAAAAATTTTCTAATGGAATTTGCTAAAAGTAATTTTTAATTCCAATAAAAAACGAAAGAAAAACTTCAATTTAAAAAATTTCAATTTGGACTTCATTGAAAAATTAAAAAATATCCTTAAGTAAGGGGAGTGGCGGGTGTTATTAAACTTTTTATAACACAATGCTATGGTAGTCCAACTTTTTTGAATACAAAATAAGTAGAATATTCTTTTTTTCAAATTTTCACTGTCGAAATTTCTTAAAAAAAATAAAAATTTTGAAAGGCTTTTTTCTAAAAAAATTTAAATTTTTGCAAATTCTAATATTGAAAAAGTAAAAACCGTATTTGCTCGACATTTAGAATAATTCGAATAATTTTTTATTATATATTAGATAGTTTTAAAGAAATAGACCTTTTTGTATTCTTAATTCAAATCATTTTTCAATGGATTGTGTATTAGAAACTAAAAATTTTATTCTTTTATTTCAGTCACTCAATTGGATGTTATGTGCCGGTATTTTCTTAATTTCGAATAAATACGGTACAAAGATGTGAATATTGTGTTACAGTGTATCCGCGATTTTATGAACCACGGTTGTCAAGCATTAATTAGTTCACAAAATTGAGATTTCATATAATCGGATACCATTTTACATACATTTACATAAAAGTGAGTTCAAAAGGTTGAGTTATTTTTACTTCATAAATTCGAAGATACGTTAGATCGGGGATACGCTGTATTGTTAATTTCAGAATTTTAGTGTAAAAAAAGTTTTTTAAAGAAAAACTCTTTACAATATTTAAGAAGAGGGTGGGTGGGGAAAAATAAATAGTAATAAAACTTTATTTTGCCGTGGGGGGGTTAAGTTTTTTTTTTATAAGGGATCTTCTTTTTGTGCGGGTGGGTCAAAATAACTGAAATTAAAATTTTAAAAACATGTTTAACGTTAAAATTCTACTTTAACTGCTTTACGGTCAAAAAAAATTTTGATTTTTTAATTATCTAGAATATGGAAAAAAATTTGATATGAACCAAAGGAAGGAAATATGAGTGAAAGAAAGACAGCTTTCGAAACAGTCCCGCAACTCTAACTACAACTATTAAAAAAAAATCACTCAAATTAGATAATCATATCTAAATACTAAAATTAAACTTATACTTAAAATCATAAAAAAGAAAAACTTAGAACACATATATTAGAACCCCAATTGAAACGGGTTTTTCTAGTTCAATTAAAAATATTAATCTTTTATTTTTTAAATAATAAAAATTGATTGATAAAAAACCAAACTATTTATACTATTTTTAGAAATTAACTCTAAGGGAGAGGGTCATTGAAGAGGTGGTCTGATAAGTCTAATAAAATAAATGACCACTCATTTTTGATCAATGCTATATAATTAAATAATTATTGTACATTTTTAGCAAAAAAGGTTCGAAAAAACATAATAGAGGGTTGTTTTTTAGTATTGACAACCTTTTTCTAAAATCAATTAAAAGGTTGGGAAGAGAAAACAGGCTAAAGGTTGGTTTTAAGACCAAAATGTTGTTTTCATAATTTTAAGGTTGTAAATGAAAATTTTTCTAAATCTTTGTATTTTTTTAGGAAAAAGTTGTTTTTTTTATTCAAATCATTATGCAAAGACTTTACTAAAATTAGGTCAATTATGACAAAAATGGTTTATTTTATAAGTTTAAAAATTTTATTTAAAAAATATAATGATTAAATAATAAAATAATGGAAAGAATAAAATATTTAACAAAACACAAAAATTATTAAGATTACAAAACAAATCGAGTCGTTACTTAAGTTTTTGAATTAAAATAAGTAAATTTTTATTTTTTGATAAGATTAAAGTAAATAGAATCGAATTATAGAAAATGAAAATTGATTAAACATTTTTCGCGAAAAAAATCAGAGTAAATAGGCAATAAGTCATTTTTGAAAAAAATAAATGAATTTTTTTCTCTACATAATCCATAAATTTAGATATGTGTCCAAACTAAAAAGGAATCTAAGTGTAAAGGATCAATTACAATAACGACCATGATTCATTAACAGAAAATGAAATAATGGTTTTAAAATTCAAGATTTTAAATAATCTAGTTTGATTAGAGAATAAAAAAATTTGTTTTAAAAAAAAAATTTTTTCTACTAATTCAAAAAGGTACTTTTTCCCCGAAAATTCTAAAAATTAAATTAAGGGTACTTTTTCCACGATTTCAAAAAAGTACTTTTTCCCCGAAAATTTGGAGAGTGGAAAAAGTACCCGTCACGTTTTTTTATCTGTAAAAATAAAATTTTTAGGTTATTTTTTTTCTTGAATATTAAAATATTTACTTATTAAAATAATAAAAAACAAGAATTATGACTTTTTAAAGTTAGCTCCCAGCTAAAACGAGAAAAAGCGGTCATTTTAACCGCCTGGTGCTTCTAGGTATATAAGCTTGAATTTACGGAAAAATATTAACTTTATAATAATCTAACATTCAATTTTTAGAGTTTACTTCAAAAAATGGTCCTAGACAAAAAATTGAATATGGTCCTAGGCATGATATTCTAATTTTTTGGAAAGCTAAAGCTCTTTAAAAAGTAAAAAGCTGTCTTTTTGACCGCCTGGTGCTTCTAGTGTTAAAAAATATAATAAAATGCTCAAATTTCAGTTATTTTTCTACTCTGATTTTTTTTTTTATTTTCTTAAATTCCTTAAGGGTATTAAAAATTAAAATAGATATTAAATTATTATTACTTATTTGGTTTAAAAGGTGTCATCGCATTTCAAAACATTAGCAAATCCGAACATAAAAAATAAAACATAAAAAAAATATCACATGATCATTTTAGAAATTTTATATTTATGTAATTAAAATTTTCGTTACTTCGTTTTTGAGTTTTTTAAGCCTTTTTGGCCGGTTCTTGCGTCTTATCTTAAAGTTTGACTATTTTAGAGCTTTTAATCAATTATTTTGTTTTTCTTGTTCTTGATTAATGTTTTCTTATTTTCAAAATTAATGATTTCCTTGAAAAAAATAGAAACTTTTACGGATAAAAACACGAATTGTACCGTCATACGATAGTTTACTATCAAATATAATTTGGAAGGATTTCACACCAAATGTTGAATGAATAATGTAGAAACAATTACCGTATTCCCTTGCTGAATTATGCAGCATCATAACTTAAGAACTGGATTTGGACTTTTCTACATAATTGATTTGACTTGTGATTCATGCAACAAACCAACGTATTTGATGGTGCATCATTTATTGGAATTTCGGGTTTTATGCAGCATCAATCATTGGCTCGAAAAAGAAAAATTCAATGAAATTTTTTAAAATTTTTTTATTTTTAACTTATGATGATGCACTAAACATAGATTTTAAAAAAATTATAAAAAATTCATTGAATTTTTCCTTTTCAAGCCAATGATTGATGCTGCATAAAACCCGAAATTCCAATAAATGATGCACCATCAAATACGTTGGTTTGTTGCATGAATCACAAGTCAAATCAATTATGTAGAATAGTCCAAATCCAGTTCTTAAGTTATGATGCTGCATAATTCAGCAAGGGAATACGGTAAATATAGATAAGTTTATTTAATATAAAGCATTTATTTCTAATTTACTTTTCTCTTTAATTGAATAATTAATTAAAATAATATGAATTGTTCTTCTTCTCCACTTATTAAAAAACTCAGGTCTAATAAAGCATATAAACCTCTTGAACCTTTTAGTATCAAAATTAAATCAACTTTCAATTGATTCAAAGTACTGGTCAAACTTGGAATTTATTTCGTTCACAAAGAGAAGGATATAAATTATTTTCACTTGGATATACCTATACGGTGGATAAACCTAAATTGTCAGAAATTGAAAATGCATCTAAAATCTACTGGAAATGTTCTATAGCATCTTGTACAGGGAGAGCTATTTCTAGCGTATTAAAGCCTCCATTAACAATCACACAAGGTCATATTTCAAATAATCATAAAATGCAACCAGCAAAACTTGAGGAATTAGAAAGCTTAGCTCTTATTAAAAATCAAGCTTTGAACTCAAATGATAATCCAAGAGCTATAATTAGAAAAACTCAGCTTAAACTTCCAAATGAATGTTTAAGCATGGTTAAGAAAGAAGCAATGAAGCAAATTATTCGTAGAAAAAGAAATTTACCAATAATGATAAAATTGTGATCATTTCCCCGTCCTTTGGACAAGCAGTCGAGCTCCTCGAAAGATGTATTAATTATTCAAAAGAATGGAAAATTTATTTTAATCCGAAGAAATCAGTTTGTTTATCACTATCGAGCTCCGCTAAAATTTTAAATATTAACATAATAATCGATGATGGTACACATATACCTAATGTTATATTATTTGTAACTTTTTTATATATACTTTTTATTTTATTTTTTGTTCTTCTTTTTTACTATGATATAATATAACTTGCGCATGGTACTTAGACATTTTATAAATAAATAAAAATAAGCAATTTTTTGAATATTTGACTTTTTGATTTCTCTTTTGATTTTTGCTTTGACTTTTAAATCTTGTTAATCTGAAAAATCCATTGGTATTACAAAAGGGTTTATGCTTAATATTTATGGAGCTAAATCGCGTTTATTTAAAAACCTGAATATTATACTGATTGAAATTTCAGACTGACTTTAAACGTTAAAAAGACGTTACGTTTTTTGAATAAAAAAAAAACTTCTAAAGACGCGTATTTAGACGCTTTTAAACTCTTTTTTAAAATGCGTTTCTTTTTTCTCGGGATAACCTCAATCGACTGTCCGAACTTTATTACACTTATTATTCAGAAAAAATTTATATTTGCTTTGTTTAAGACAATTTCAAAAGCATTAAATTAAAACTCATGTGCTTTTTGAAATATTAAAAATTAAACTTGCATGCATCTTCATTTAAAAATATTGCAAATTAAAAATTCCTATATTTGATTTTTTATAAATTTTCAATTAAAAAAGTAAATCTCGTTTCTTTTCTTTTTTTTTTTTGGTAAATATAATCGAAAAAATGAAAGTAAAAATGCTTTGTCGCGATCCGAACGAATACGTTCGCGAGACCAAAAAAGACATTTTCAAAAGTAACAACGTTCAACTCATCTCATTTTTTTTTCTCGATTTTTTTTCTAAATATTTTGAATTTTAGTGCCTAGAAATTACGATTCATCTCTTCATCCACTTGAGGTCCCACGCGAATACACTCGAGCTTTAAATGCCACTAAACTCGAGCGTGTCTTTGCAAAACCATTTCTAGGTAGTTTAGACGGTCACAAAGACGGTGTTCATGCTTTATGCAAACATCCCAGTCAAATAAGCATTCTACTCTCGGGTGCCTGTGATGGAGAAATTAAAATCTGGAATTTATCCGATCGAAAATGTCTGTCCACAATTATTGCCCACGATGGCTTTGTCCGCGGTATTTGTATGAATCCTTCAGCTACAATGTTCTTATCGTGTGGTAATGATAAAATTATAAAACATTGGAATTATGATCCGCTGGCAAAAACCCGTGAGGCTTTACAAACCATAGTAGGCAAAACTTTTTATACATCAATAGACCATCACTTTAAAAAACCAGTTTATGCTACTAGTGGTGAACGAGTCGAAGTATGGGACATAAATCATTTAGAGCCTATAAAAAGCTATGCTTGGGGAGTTGATTCGCATTATTCAGTTAAATTTAGTCCTGTTGAAAATAACATTTTAGCCAGTTCGGCAGCAGATAGATCAATAGTTTTATATGACATACGTCAATCTGTACCAATGAGAAAAGTCGTTCTTGCAATGAGTTCCAATCAAATATGTTGGAATCCATTAGAGGCTATGATTTTCACAGTGGCTAATGAAGATCATAATTTATATACTTTTGATATGAGAAAATTAGACTGTCCTTTACAAGTGCATAAAGATCACGTCGGTGCTGTCATGTCTCTAGATTATTCACCGACTGGTAAAGAGTTTGTAAGTGCTAGCTATGATAAGACTATTCGAATTTTCGAGGCCAAAAACGGTCATTCTAGAGAAGTTTATCACACAAAACGTATGCAACATGTCATGTCGATAAAATGGTCTTTGGACAATAAATATATAATATCGGCAAGTGATGAAATGAATATACGTTTGTGGAAAGCACAAGCAGCTGAGAAATTAGGTCTTTTGAAACCAAGAGAACGAGAACAATTGGACTATAGTGAAAAATTAAAAGATAAATTTAAAGTTTTTCCACAAATTAAGAGTATTAAACGACATAGACACTTGCCTAAACCAGTTTATAATGCTATTAAAGAAAATAGAATTATTAAACATAGTAAACAACGTAAAGAGGCCAATAGACGTGCGCATAGTAAGCCGGGTAGTATACCATATGTCGCTGAGAAAAAGAAAAGTGTTATCGATGAACAAGAATAGTAAAATTAAAATTTATTTTTAATTTTTTTATTTTGTAAATAAATAAATAAAAAATAAATTAGACTTATTTTTTTGTCAAATCCAAAACCATAAAAAAGGAGACTCCCCAGTAAAAATGTTGTGTTTATAATTTCTGAGAAAATATTAAGTACCGGAAATGCTAAGTGTCCACAATATCTTCAGATATAACTTTCTATCTTAAAATCGCAATCTACATATGACAGTTTTTTTTTAATAAAACTTTTTTCCTTTTAATGTTTTTTATTTGAACTAAAAAGTTAGAAAATTTATGTAGTCAAAAAAAGGTATCATTGCAAAAAATAACTATTCTAAAAAGGAACTTAAAAAAAAGCACTTTTTCATGAAGTTGTAAAAAAGAACTATTTTAAATAATAACTTAAAAATAAAGAACTATTTAAAAAATGATTAATAAAAACTGAATTAAATTGATAACAGTTTATTTTAAGACCATTTAAAAGACTCATATCATCAATAAAAGTCTCTAATGTAATTACACCGCTGTTTAACTTTAAAATATATTGATTAATTTTTGAATCTTTTTCCTTATAAGAAAGTTTTCTTTCTAATGATATTTGACCAAATTTAAACAACCTAAATCTTGTTTTTAATTGATTTTGTAATCGGACGATTTGAGTTTATCGATTTATTAAATCTAGAATGGAACCCCTTCACATAATTGTTAATGCGAGGTCTTATTGTGGCTGAGTGATTACATAAGTTTAAAGGATATGCATCAATTAACCATGTTTTCTTAAAATAATTTAATATTTTATTACAGCTCACTTGCTCAGGCTTACAACTTTTAATTAAATAAAACCTTGCTAAACTAAATTTTCTGGTACAAAAGCCAGATATTGAATTTTTTACCTTAATCCTCTAATAATTTTTTTTATGATTTATTAATAATGATTTTTCAAGTGCTTATTTGAAATAATAAATTTTTAAAATCATAACATTTAGTCCATTTTTGAACGGGTGAATATTTTTTTAGGCAAAGTAAAATTTTTGCTCATTTTTCAATTTTCATTTTTACTAAGAAAATTTAAATACGCAATTCGAATTCGAATTTATAAAGAGCCTTTAAATTCTCGATTATTTTTTCAAAATTTTACATTTTTCTACGGGTTTTACTAAGGTTGTGTCATCTGTAAAAAGCTCAATAAATGCATTATTTTTAGATATAACAAATACAAGGAATATGCTGTCTCAACTTTAATCAGATTTCGGCTTTCATGTTACAAAAGTCAACTTATCTCGGAAAATTTTTTTTTAAAAAAAATTTTAATAATTATTTTTATTTTATAAATACATACAATTATAATTGTTTCAAGATTAAACAATTTCTTAGTTAAGCTTAATTAAGAGAATTGTTAATTAATTCGTTAATCTTCGATCCTTACTTAAACCAATACAACTCCATCATTTATGGAAAAAAAAATTTAATTTATTTGTGATAAAGGATAAAAAAACAAATTGCTTATTTAATTAATTTTGACCTTAGTCACTTTTGAGAGATTAAGATAAACACGAATTATTAACATTCATCAAGCCTTGATAAGTGAAAATCGCGTATTTCAATTCCTTTTACTTTTGATCACAAATGCTTTCTAATCCGTCAATTTTTATTTTCTTTGTCAAGAATTATTTATATTTATAATAAAAAAAATAAATAAAAATTAAGTATTTAATTCGAATTTAGTAAATCTTTGGTAAATTAAATGTTGATTTAGGTTGTTGCAAAATTAAAGATAAATATAAAATCAAACATATCCTAGGAAGTGTTGTTTTTTTTTTAAACAATATATTATATTTATTTCATTTTAGTTTTCGAACTTTTCTTTTAAAAGAAACTGAAATAATTTTAGGATCCTAAAATAAAAATATATAAATTTTCTTTATTCCACGGAATCATAGGGATTTTAATAGTTTAAATAAAATCAATTAGTTTAGTTTAAGAATTTATTTATGAATCCGAATTTTTTAATAAATTTTAATGATTTAAATAGGAATCGTTTTATATGAACTCCGGTCGGTCCAAAGTCTGTAGAGAATTTTGAGAGCTTTCAGGAAAATTTTCGAAGGAATATTAAAAAAAGAGAAAAGACTAAATTTATTTTCAGAAAATTTACAAAGTCAAAGTTAAGTAAAGACCTTACTTTCATTTTTGATAATAGAGTTAAGTTTTGACTTGACTTTGGTTAAGATATTTTTCAAAACCAAGTCCGAACTTAACTGAAAAAATTAAATTAAAAAAAAATTTACTCGAAAATTAATCTGAAAAGTCTAATCCTACTATGACTAGATAAAAATATTTTTTAAAGTCAAAGTCATACTCGAAAAATTATTTATGAAAGTAAAAGTTAAACTTTGACTTGACTTTTTTTTTTGACTCTTGACCAACTTTCTTCTAATTTCTAATTCTCATAACCCTTCAATTATCATTCCAACAACTGAAATCAAGAAAATCTGACCTAATTGTTTTTAGATCTCGGCAAAATTAGTTTCTTTAAAAAGATTACAGTCTTGATCTCAGTATTTTTAAATAATATTAAAAATGGAGAATTTTTTTCCCTCAAAAAGCTTATTGTCGCTTTTTTCTAATTAAACAAAATATTTTCATTAAGATAAACAATAAATAAAAAAAAAAGCTAGAGAGAGCGAGAGAGATCATAAACCATTATTAAGTAACAACGCTAAATCCAACTCAAGGCAAAGCTATTCAAACTATTTGTTTGAATATAGTCTTTTTTTTTAATTAAAAAAATTAAATGATCTTTCGAAAAATAGCATGAATATAAAAGTTTTTTGTTGTATTATATTGTGCTCAAAATTTCAATGTTTTCTATAAGAAAAAAATAATTTAGTCTCACGATTTTGATGAGTATTTAAATTAAAAAAGTTTTCATTCTTTTTTAGAATTTTTACAATTAAAAAAAAATGAATTTTAGTCTAAAAGTAATAGTTTTTGTTACAACAGTTTTATATGCTGGACAAAAAATAGAAGCCTTGAAATGCCATGCTACTATTGGCTCAACAGATGGCTCATTAAAATACGATAATGTACAAACATGTAAAAATGAGCAAACTTGTGTCGTAAGAAAATATTCTGAGTTATTTTTTAATTTAAAAAAGATGTAAAATATTTTTTTTTTTTTGTAATTGTTGTAGCATGCACCATTTTTACAATATGACAATGACAAGACTTTTTGGGTTGGTGGTTGTGCTCCATTGAAATTTTGTTATAATGAACTAATTGCCAATGAGTATATAGAGACAACAATACAAACTTATTTACAAAAAAGTATTAAAGTGTGGCGAATTCAAAAGAAAAATTGTTGTACTACAGATTTATGTAATAATCGTTCAGGATCGATTTATGCCATTCAATTAATAACTCTTTTGAGTCCGATTATTTTTTTGGCTTTAAATCTCTTTTAAAATTGTGTCTGTCAAGCCATTTATTGCTTCTTTTTTTATTTTTCTTCTGAATTTTATTTTTTGTAAAAATTTTAATAAAAAGTATCTTCCTATTTTTTTAAAATGTGATTTTTAAGTTAATTTTTGTCTTAATTTTTAAAAATGCGACTCTCGATAATTGTAGTGTGCAGAATTTATAAAGGCGGATGCGTCATAAATTTGAATCGGTGTTTAAATTGTTTTTTTTTCGAAGAAATAATATTCAAACGTTATTCAGCGTCCATTTTTACACTAGAATGTCAAAGCACTTATTTTCACTAAAATAGAAATAAATTGAAAATAAAAAATTCAAGTAAAATTTCGATGATAAATTCGAATTCAGCATCAAAAGTTTTCAAGTTCTCAAACCAAGTATCGAATAAAATACTCAAAAAGTGAACGAAAAAAAAGAAATCAGAATAGATAGTTTTTGCTCTTTGTTCAATTTTTGGGTTAATTTTTAAAAAAAAGCCGTACTAATAGAAATGATTCTAGTTTTATAATAGAACTAAATTTTAATTTTTTTTAGAGTAAAAGCGGATTTCTCGATAGAATAAAAACCAATATTGGCTTTACTCTTAGTTTAAAGGTGGCATCTTTGTAAAATTCTAAAATAATAATTGTTAAAGCATGGTTTCGATGGTATTAAAGCCACATAGTATTAAGCCAAATTTGGACTTAGCTATTAGATTACTGGCCAAGAGATTACTGTATTATATTTCAGATTTTTGATGGCTCAACTCAAATTCTATAGTCTTGAATCCTTTAAAAAATTACGAAAGTAAAAATTACTCTAAAGAGTTTTTCATTTTATGCTGCATTAATCATTTTATGTTATTTTTGGAATTATCGAATAAAAATTTAGACGATTCTCAAAGCAATTTTAAGTGACCAGAGTTATCTGACTCGGTGGTTTTCAGTAAAACTGCCAATTTAACTAAGTTTTATAGATTTAATAGAATGCCTTTCGGCCTGTCCATCCATCGCTCCCTTTATTCAATAGATGTTGTTAAATCAGCTACTAAAATTTATGAATAAATTCACCCCTTATACTTTTGGATATCTTGAACAAAAAACTTACCTCGTAATAATTTTTCCTAGGAAAACATAATTTGGCAAGTTAGACTATTAGCACCAAAAAGATCGTCCAAAATCCAGTTAAAAATTTTTTGTTTCTAGGAGCTAATTGGGACTTTCAGAGCAACGAAAGAACTCAAGAAGCTTCTTCCGCTATCTGGTCCTTACTCATAGAAGTCTAATGCATAATATTATACATTTAAAAAAGAAGTCTATATTAATGTGAAGTTTTGACTAAATGGATCGTATGTCCGCCTAATGAGAGCTAAGAAACGCGTCGTGGTTTCGATTAGTGATGGGCCCTAACTAAGCTAAGTTAGCTAAGCTAGCTAAAAATAAGCTAACTAAAAATTAGCCGACTAATTTTTAGGTGATAATATAAGTTAAAAATTATGGATCCTTTTTTTTTATTTTTTTGAATAATTCGTTTTTTTTAATGGATTATTTTTTTTTAAAAAAATTGGCTATAGTCTAATATGTGAACTTTAGTTCACCTAATTTTGAAAAAAATAAATAGGTGAACTTTTTGGACAATTAGTTCACCTATTTTTTTTAATTAAATAATTGGTGAACTTTTTTTTTCATTTCTAGAAATCAAAACGCCACAACATGAATTAATTGATAAATTTCGAAAATTAGTAGATATATTATCTTTTTATTTTCGATGTAGTAAATTAAATTTAGTTGGAAGAATACCGTTGCTATTACCATAACCGTTAGAACTTAAAAAATATCCCTAAAAATCTTAGGGAAAATTTTATTTTACCGTATCTCCTCAAATACAAAATCAAGTCGCTATCTTTTGAAGACCTTAAATTTGAATTTTTTTTCTGTTGCAAAAAAAAAACTTAAAAAAAAGAGCTTTTATTTAAATCTTTTATAGAAAGAGATAGTCAATGTTGTTGTTAATTTTATTTTTTATAAAGTTTTTGGAATTGAAATTTTAAATAAAACAATCTTTTAATCGAAACTTTCAACAAAAAAAAAGCCTGGCGCTTTTATTTGAGTAAGCTTGTATTTGAGAAGATATGGTAAAATTAGTCAATTAATTAAATAATTAAAAATTTTGATTCTAATTAAGATTTATTATAAAAAGTTCACCTGTTTTTTTACCTGTAAAATTTGGTGAACTTAGTTCACCTACCTTTTTTAAGTTATTTGCATAAATTATGATAGTTCACATACAGTCAGACCTCGATTTTGTTAACCCCTATTTTGTGTATTTTCGATTTTGTAAACTTATTTTGAAAAAACAGAAATTCTAGCAATACTTTACATGTATTAAAATTTCGATTTTGTAAACCTCAATTTTGTGAAGTTTCGATTTTGTAAAGTTAATTTTTTTTACAAAAGTTAATTTTTATTGCAAAATTACCTCCATTTTGTCAACTTTTATTTTTTTAAACAATAAAATATAAAATGTCCGAAATAAATTAACAACAGAAAGAAGATTTGAGCGTGATGACACGCCCACACGTAATACAAAAGAAATCATGTTAAAAGAATTACTGATTTTTTTAAATTAAATGGCTAATTATTTTTTACTATCGAGAATTATTAAAAATTACTTATTTCATTTAATTTTTTATGGATACTAATACATTAACCTCAATTTTGTAAACAAAAGTTTACAAAAACGAGGCCTCGATTTTGTGTATTTTCGATTTTGTAAACTATTTTTTGTTTTCCCTTGAAAGTTTACAAAATCGAGGTCTGACTGTATTAGAGAATAGCCAAAAAATTTATTAGTCATAAATTTAAAGAAAATATTTTTGGACCATTACAAAATGAATTTATCGATAAAATTCAATAAATTCCTATCCTTAATATTAAATAAAAATAAAATTTATTCCCAATACACTCAAAGAAAATCCTTTTTTTTAATTTAATTTTATTAAAATAAATTAAATGTCAGAGTTTATGAGTTTCTGTACTTCGCAGATGTGTTTTTTTATTTTATAAAACCTTTTTTTTAAGAAGAAAATATTAGCCAAGCAAGCTTAATTTTAGCTAACTAATTTTTAGGTAACTAAAATTTAGCTAGCTAAAAATAAGCTAACTAATTTTTAGGTAGCTATATATTAGTTAGCTAAAAATAAGCTGGCTAATTTTTAGTTAAACCCCATCACTAGTTTCGATCATTCTTTAGCCTCATTATCTTACATTAAAAACAACGTTTCTATCTTTATTGGTTTAAAGTAAAAACAAAGACCAATTTATAAGATATTCATGTTCTAATAACCAGGACAGGTTAAGTCGGAGAGGGTATCAAGAGTAGCACTAATTAATGATAATGCAAATATGAGAATAAAAAAACGAATTCGTGTAAAAAAAGGATATGTTCATCTCCGTTACAGAGAAAGGCATTTGACTCACTTGTAATCTAAAACTTTTTATTTGTAATTTTTTTTGTTTTTTTTCTAAAATAGTGTTTTAAAAAATTGTTCTTAAGTGCACTTAAGAACAATTTTTATACAAATAAAACATGTTTTATTTAAACAAATAAAACATGTTTTATTTGTTTAAAATAAATAATTTCCGTAATAAATTCAGTCAGTAAAAGTTTCTTTGTTTTTTATTTTAAAACTTTCAGGAAAAGATTCGTCCAGTAATAGATTCCTTTTTATTTTTCAGTAATATATTCAATCAGTAATAAATTCATTTTTATTTTTCAGTGATAAATAAGAACAGTAATATTTTCTACAGTAATATTTTACTCAGTAATCTCCTTCATAAATAAATTACTTTATACCATATTTTTTATTTTCAAAAATTTAAAAAAAGAATCAATAATAAAAAACCAATGTTGCATTTTTGAAACAGCATTTAATATTAAAAAAAATGACAATTCTAAAAACAAAAAACATTTTGTTCTGGTTTTTATTATTAAACACACTCACTTATGCTAAAAATAATTTATTTTCAATATCTACATAAAATTGTTCATGAATCGGCTTAACTTAAAATGTAAAAATTCGAAAATGTAAAAATTAATTTTTGACTTATTTTTCAAATTCGAAGCTAAAATTTTTTTTTTTTAAATTTTAAAAAAAATAATCAATTATGGTTCTGTTGAGATTAAAGAATAAAAAAATAAAAAAAATAATGTATTTTAATCATACATATTTAAATACATGTGTTTTTTCTTGTGTTGCAATTTTGAAACATTGATAGTTAAAGGGTTAATGTTGCAATAATTTAATAATTTAAAAAAAATTTCTAAAAAAGAATACTATAAAAAAGCTTAAAATAAAAATTTTGAAATTTTGAATTTGACTTTTGTCAGCCTTATTTAAACCATTGCATAAATCATTACTACAACATTTCTTAGAATTAATTTTTAAATCATTCAAACGTACACCAAGCGTTGTCTGAATATATCCTTTTATAAACTCATCACCAATAAACTGAATTAAGCATAAATTTGATGATACACATCCAGAAGCTATATGCGATAAACCTCCTGTTGAATAATTTGCAATCTTTTTAAGATACAAATTTAAAATTAAATACTGTTTATTTGTTATAGTTTATAATATTTACTCCACAAGACTCATCAACATTACAACTTTGAACTATTTTATTTGTAGTATCACCACTACAATTAATACATGAGAAACAATTAAGACCCAAGCAACTCTTAATTCCTAGGATAACTAAAATTTAAAATAAAAAATATTCATCTAATCAATAATTCTCAACAAAAATTTACTTGATATTAAAAAAATTGGATATTTCATCTTTTTTTCTTTTAATTTTTAATGACTTAAATTTTGAATTATATATTTTTTTTTATATAGTAAAAAAGAACAAAGAAGTTTTCAAATCTGAGATCAAACTTTAATAAAAAGTTTACTTGGTAAATATCATTTTTTAATTTTTTTTCTTTTACGTGAAAAAGAAAATTTGACTTTAGAAATATTTTCTTAGATGACTTTTCACTATTAGTAAATTATTACGTCGTTTAGACTCGAATTTAAACAAAAAGTTTAGTCTCAATAGTTATTTATTTTACTGGTTAAATAGAGGCCTTGTGTCACATTGATTTGGAACAATTTATGAAGTAGACGAAAACTGTAAAATTCGCGCCAAAGTCGAAAATTTTGGTTAAAATCGAGAATATAAAAAAATCTTAAATGTCTTTTTTTTATCACAAAATCAGAAAATTCTTGTATATTTAAACCATAACAATTTTTCAATCGTCAGATTTGAGCTTGAAAGCTCTCCAAACCGTTGGTTTATTTAATTCTAATAATCTTCAAAGTATATATAAGAATAGAGGAGGCAAGTTTTCAAAAAAACGGAGCAAAATTAATAAAAAAAAATTAATTTTTTTTTCAGATTTTCGGAAATAAATGCCGGTTTTCAAAAAAAATTGTTCTTATGTGTTTAATGCGTATGAATAAATTCGAAATTTCGAGTTTTAGTGTCGCATTAAATAGCAAGGCATTAAATACAAATTAAAACTAACTTGTACGCATTTTGTTCCTCGACTCTTCCTTGAATTTTCCTCTGTAGAAAACATTCAATAA
Organism: Brachionus calyciflorus; assembly: GCA_002922825.1. Lineage (NCBI taxonomy): Eukaryota > Metazoa > Rotifera > Eurotatoria > Ploima > Brachionidae > Brachionus > Brachionus calyciflorus. The sequence goes on along the minus strand of NTPY01000600.1, from coordinate 2,146,637 downwards.
AAACAAATATTTTATAACCTATTTTTCTTTTCCTGAGAAAGGAAAGGAAAAGAAACGTACAATTTAGTTTTAATTTGTTGTGTATTTAAGATTAATATTGGCAAGTTTTCAAAAAGAAGAGACATTCGAGATTCAAAAAAAAAATTCAAAAAAGAAAAATTTTAACCGCTATTTTTAGCTCTTTTGTAAAAAAAAAAAATTTTTTCGAAATTTTTTCTGACTCTTTAAGACTCCGTTTTTTTGAAAACTTACCTATTGGTCACTAAACTTTCTTGTCTGGTCACTTTATTTATATTAGTAAGCTTTTAGAAGCTTTAAGACAACACTATAAACATTTTTTATTCAAAACAACAACAACAACAAAAAAATTATAAATTTTCTCTATTTAAACGTTGATTCCTTTTTTCGAGTGTTTTTTTCAATTCTTCAATCAACGGATCATGTTGTGGCATCAAGAATTGATTCGGAAATATTTTCGTTTGTTTACATTTAGTCAAAGGACTAGGACATTTAGGAACATTTACAACAGCTTTTGTATCGTTCTCAAATTTATTCTCCATTTTAAAATTAACTTTAACTCCACTTTCATTATTCTCTTCAATTCGCATCGTTTCCTTTTGACTTTTAAAATAAAAATTAACTAAAAAACTCATAAAATTATCCGTATCCAAATGACCAAGATGACTATTATTAGTAATATTTTTCGTAAATAATTTTTTATCCATTATTAAATCCATAATACGATTCATTTCGTTCATGTCTATATTTGTTTGAACGGCTTGATCATTTGTTTCCTTTTTACAAGTCTCTGTAAATGTCGTAAATGAAATGGAAGATCGAAAAGAATAATCTATGGGTGAAGAACTAAATAATTTCTTTTTTCTCGTCAGAGTATTATTATTATTTATATTTAAATAGCCTATAGAAGAATCATCTTGTTCAGTAAACGTTAAATCTTCTAATTTGTAAAAAGAAGAATTGAACGTGTTTAGTGAGAGATCAGAGCGTATCAAAGGTATTAAAGGATTTTTTATAATTTTATTATGATCCTCGTTTATTTCATGTTTAGTTTTGCTTATGTATTTTTGTAGGCGTAATTGGCGAAGTTGTTGATATTTTGTAAGTTTATCATATGTGTAATTTTGATGGGAATTTTTCGATATGAGTAGATTGTATGTGTTGGATGTGTTCAGTCGAATTTGATAACGTCTCGATTTTATCATTTATAACATTGAAAATATTTTTTATTTGGTTTTTAAAACAACAACAAGAACATAAGAAAAGTTGGACAAAATTTTTTTTGCAAAAAGGCTTTATTTTTTGTTAATTGATAACTTAATTTTAAGAGTGAATTCACAATAGGAACACAAAAAGAAAATTTTTTATTTTTCGACCAAATTTTTTTGTCATAGTTACTAATTAATTTAGAGAAATAGAAGATATTTATTTTTATATTTTTTTAGAAAAGAAGAATACTTGCTAATAAGATGTTCAAGTTTGTTTTCCACATTTAATATTATAGGGTGTCCCAAGTCACTAATATTAGTTTCTTTAAATTTTATTCCTCGATTGAAAAACGATTCCGAAAATTTTCTAAATAAGAATTTAAATATAAAATGATAATAGAGTAGAGTTTCAATAAAATTTTAGTTTTTGTGAAACTTATGTAAAGTTTATTTTCGATATAGTAAATTACGGTTAACTTGAACTCGCCGGGACTTACAAGGAAAGTTCAAGTTATCCGTCATGATAGAAAATGTGCAATAATAAAAAAAAATGATTCATCGAAATAATTTTGCGAAAATTGACTGTTAAAGAATAAAGTCAGAATTAGAGAGATATGGGCAATATTTTTTATTTTTTTCCCCAACTACTCATTTACTCTACGATTATACAACAGAAAGACTTTAATGTAACTGGTCAGTGTTGCGACCAGTTACATTAAAGTCAGTTATCGGTCAATTTCAGTTTTTCAGATTTATAAATTTTCAGTTATCAGTCAGTATCAGTTTTTTAGAAATCAGTTATCAGTCAGTTTCAATTTTTTTTAAAAACTGTCAAAAATCAAGTTAAAATCAGTTATTTAAAAAAAATAAAAGTTTAATTGTTTTTTACATAAACATAACATTTTAAAAGCATTAGATTAGAAAAATTTTTATAGGTAAATCTACTTCTATGTGGTCTCATCAAAAATCGAAAAATCAAGCCTTTATAAAATTTTTTTTTTACCATATGCAAGAAATGGAAAAAAATCTTGAGATTACTGCCTGGTGAAGCTAACCGATTACTTTCAGAATATACTTTTTTCGCTTATTATTTTTTCTAAATCTTATGGTTTCTTTATACAGTCGAACCTTGGTATAACGAAAGGGTCGGTTCCGAAAAACACCCTTTCGTTTTCGAATCGAAATTCTTTATATCAAGACGTCATTTCATATAATTTTCTATTTTGGGACGAGTATTAAATGTGTGCACCAATTGAACTACGCTTGGCGATTTGAAGTTAGGTATCAATTCACCAATGACTCAATTCAAAAACAACGAAAAATAAAGTTCTATTAATTAAATTTTGGAAAATGTTTAGATATGGAAAATGGTTCTACATTTTATGTAAAATCTAAATACTCATGATTTATTAAACCGNNNNCATAAAAATTTTCTCTAAATCCACTTTTTGAGTTCAGTTTTGTTAAGTTAATTTTTAGTCTTATTTAATTTTTTATTGCGTTGTTAAATTTCTTTAGATTTATTTTTCATGTTAATCTTTCAAAATTAACTGCGCAATTTCAGTAAAAAATATTGGTTAACCAAAAATTTGGTTAGCCAAATTTTCGATAACCAAAATTTTGGTTAACCAAATTTTCGATAACCAAAATTTTGGTTAACCAAATTTTCGAAACCTTATTTTTGGTTAACCAATTTTCGATAACCAAAATTTTGGTTAACCAAATTTTCGAAACCAAAATTGGCAGACTTGGTCGACCAAACGTTTGGTTAACCAACATCACTAGTATATTGTAAATGTTTATTGAAGTATTTTGAGGGAACGATCTGAAGTTAAAAATAAACACTAAAAATGTTACATTTTTAGTGTTTATTTTTAAAATGTTAAAGATATTGGACGTCTGCATAAAGAATCATGGTTCAAGTTCATATTTTTTCATGGAAAATTAAAATTAGGTGGTCGAAATTTTCCGTTTAAGTTCAAAAAGTTCGTCTTATCGATGTTGGGATCAACGAGAGTTGACTTTGAAGAAAATCATAATCAAAATTCTTTTAGACGAAATTCTTTTAGACGAAATTAATCAAATTTTATTAATTTTAGTTTCTTTATTCCTCCATTTTTAAATGACTATTTTGGAAACTATCTTAAATATTAGACTTTATTTTTTAGACATTATTCAAATTAGGAACTTATTTCTAAAGTAAATTAAACAAAAAGTGGCAACAAAAAAAAGGGACTTGTTTTACAAAAGCAAAAAAAAAAACTTTAAATTGGTAGCATTGTTTTTAGAAAGTTCCTAACAATTTAGTTAAAATTAAAAGAATAAAGAAGCTTATTTTTATACGCAATCCTCTCAATTTTTTGCAAAAACAACACCCTCTACGAATCATAGTGTTGTCAGACGGCCACTTTTGGCAGCTAGATCTTGTCATTGAGGAAATACGGTAATACAATAATAACCAACTTTAAAAAAAAATAAAAGAATTCACAAACATTTAATTTTCTTTAGTTTTTAGTCGTTGTTAATTTTAGACACTTTTTAATTTAGATTTGACAAAAAAATAAAGCGCCTTAAAAATGGTGACTCAAGACTAAAAGCGTCTTGAAAACTCTCCAAGATGACGTCTATTTGTAGCGCCTTAAAATAGTGTCTTTGTCGCTTTTATTTTTTACAGTGTAACGAAGTTTAGCTTAAATTTAAAAGCTTTCACTGTAAAAACTTTTTTTATGCGGCTTTTTTCCTTACCCTATTTCCTTAAATAAACGTAACCACAAATATAAGAAGTTGCTACTATTTAAGTTAAAAATTCCATTTTATTTGGGTTATTTTTTATTATTTTTTCTGTCTTTAATAAAAGAAAAATAATTTGAAAAAAGCAAGCTAAATGAATTTTTCTGTTTCAAATAAAGGTAAAAATGCTGAGAAAATTTTTTTTATTTGAGAAGCTATTTTTATGAATTTTCATATCTTTAATATTCAGAGACGACCAAAGGTTGCTTTCGCAACTTTTAACAGCTTTTAAGAGCTACTTTTAGCAAATTTTAGACAATTTTTATAAATTTCTCAAAAACTAATCAACATTTTGCGAGTTTTTTAAAGCGGCTCCTATATTTGACCCCGCACAAGAAAGATTTAATGTTAATATGTCTGAATGAAAATTAATTTTAGTATCCACAATGAAATTGTAAATGAATGGTATATTTACATTGGTATGGTTGCAGATTTCATTATTGAAGATCCAGAAAATATAGATTCCGAAAAATGGTGGTCTCAAAAAAAAAACAGGCTCTTGAATATGTTTCAATTCGCTCATATATAAATAAAAAGTTTGAAATATTTTGCATTTTTATCCCCATTTTTTTTCAAATAGACAAATACTAATTCATTTATTATTTTTATATTTTTAAATTTAATTAAAAAAATTAATTTTATAAAAAATTCCAATTTTTTTTACAGAATTTGAGTTTTTTTAAGCAACTTTTGTATCAACTTTTATAGCAACTTTCTGAAAAAAAAATCGCAACTTTTGGTCGTCTCTGTTAATATTGAATGCTCTCGGAATCTTTTCATTAGAATAGACTTGACTTATTAGGGCTCAAAAACCGCCAAATTTTAACCACGGTTTATGATTTTTAGAAATTTAATTTTGATTTCATTTTGTGTAAACTGACTCGATATTACCAAATAATAAACGGCTTTTAGGGATTAAAAAAATAAATAAATAAATAAAAAAATTAAATTTTGATTTTTTCAGATTTTTATTCGATTTTTTGGTTTTTAGTTATTGTCTTTTAGAGTTTATAAATAATAATAATAATAAGAGTTATCTCGGAAACAAAAAACTAAAATTTATAAATATTTAGAATGCAAAGTAAAGTCGAAAAAGTAAAAAAACAAAAAAAAAAAAAATTTTTTTGAGAAAAGAAAACCAAAACAATATATTAATAATTACCCAACAAACAAAAAAAAGAAGAAGAAATTATGGAAGAAATAAAGAAATTCCGTTCGACCAGCGCCCTTAGACATGAAAAAAAAAAAAACGAAAACAAACAACACCATAAACACAACACTGTAGAAATAGAAATAGAAGGAAAAAAAAATTGTTCTCGTCGATTCCAATTGTAATATATAATATAATATATAATAATAAATATTCTCTTTTTTGTTTTTTTTATTTTTCTTTTAAATTAAATAAACTCTTCCCTAAAATATTTTTTTATTTTTTTTCTCCAAATATTAAAAATTAAATCCGGTTAGGTCAAAAAAAAAATATAAATTTTTTTTTTGATTTTTTTTAATCTAAAAAAAAATAAAAAATTTTAACAACAAAAAAAACATTTTTTTTTTTTAATTGTTTTTAATACCTTGTTGATATTGTCCCATTTGAGCGTATTGTTGATTGGCTTGTGCTTGTTGTGCATTGTTTGAATTACCACCAGCTCCAGCCGATGGCATAACACCCCAGCCTTGTAGCATTGGATTTTGATAACCGGGATAGCCTTGCCAATATTGTGCAGCGGCTTGTGGATAGCCAGCAGTGGCTGCCCATTGATAATTAGCAGCCCAATTTTGATTTTGTGATTGACCACCCGGCGCAGCACCCCATGGATTATTTCCACTTAATTGATTTTGTAATGGGTTATTTTGTACAGCGGCCAAAGCAGCTGCTGTCGTTGCTAGACTTGCATTTCCGCCTTGGTATAATGACGATGCCATACCGAGTGTAGATGCCGATGGTGTAATATCAATATTCTCTTTACCCCATGAACATTTAGCTATACCTCCATTTATTTCCATACCATGTACGCCACAAATAGCGTTACAAGCTGCTTCTTTTGTCGCAAAACGTACAAAAGCATAGCCTCGATCCGGAAATGGATGTATGCCTATTATTTGTCCGTACATACTAAATGCATTACGTATCAAATCTTCACTAATGTTATTTAAGCCACCACAGTAAACTGTGGTATTAGTATCGCTCGATCTTGACCATACTTCATTATAGTCTAATTTATTACCGTATTTAGGTTGACCCGTTGGTTCGATCATACCACCTGGTTGCACTTTTCTAGTCGCCCAGTTTGTGCGTATTTTTCTAGGGCCCAACCATTGACCGTTCATTTGAGCTATAGCCGCCTCAGCGTCGACTTTATTCACAAATGAAACGAAACCATAGCCTTTGTGTACTAGAGTCTGTGGGTCTTTCATTATTTTAACATCGGATATTTCACCGAATGGAGAAAAGGCATCTCTTAATGTTTGTTGATCAATATCTGGTGCCAAATCACCAACAAATATGTGATAATGTTCTTAAAAAAAAATTTTTTTAAATCTTTTTTTGGTTTGTTTTAATTTTTTAATTACTGCTCGAGTCTACTTTGGTCTGATGAGCACCTGATGTCGTTGCCCAATTGACTTTCATTTCTTTACCGAGACAACTTCGTTTATTCATGGCTGATAAAGCAGCAGCGGCAGCTTGAGTCTCGGCAAATTCGATAAAAGCATAAGGATCATTACCTGGCTATTCGGCAAAAATAAATTTGAAAAAATTTTTTTTGTCAATTTTTGAAATTAAAAGTCTAACCTCATGGATAATTTTACAACTTTTGCATTCGCCAATTTGACTAAATAAAGCGAGTAATAGATCCTCGGTGACGTGCGGGCTCAAGTTACCCACATACCTGACAAAAATTAAAATTTTTTAGAATTCAAATTATAAATATTTTTTAATTTTTTGTTGTTGTATTACAGTGTGCGCGGTGATTGGTCGTCGTTTGTCATATTGAACATTGTTTGTTTGTTTTTTTAAGTTTAAAAAAATCGAAAAAAAAGATTAAAAAAAAATCTAAAATTTAAGAAAAAAAATTTTAATTTTTAATCTTAGGGAGAAGGCGATTTTTTTTGGTAAAATTAATGAGCTTGTTAATTTTGAACACACGACTTTATCTCCCTTTCTTTCTCTTTCTCTCTCTCTCTCACTCTTTCAATTTTTTTAAGTAAATTTTTATTTTTCATCTGACTTGAATTTCAAGCAAGAAAAAATTAATTTAATAAAAATAAAATTTCTAATGTACCACTCACGGTATTCTATTCAATTGTACGTATTTAAAGAAAGAAAAAAAGTGAGACATTAAATTTTAATTGAGAGAAATAGAGAGAGAGTGAGAGAGAGAGAGTTAGGAAAATTTTTTCAAATTTTTTTTTAGCATGCTTTTTTTTATTTTTCGTTTCAAAGTAGTTTTAATTTTCAAAGCAAAATCAAAGTGTTTTTTTCTCAAAACACTTTCAATTTATTAAAAAATTTTTGGAAATTATGTATTAATAAGTGTATGCTTTAAGTGGTAGTTAGTTTTAAGTTAGCATGTTTGAATTTTTTTTGTTGTTGTTAGATAAAATTGCAAATTTATTTTGGCTTTTGTTTAAAGATTTAATTTAAAGCAAAATTTAACAAAAAAAATTTGCCCAATGGGAGGATCGAACTCACGACCTTCGCGTTATTAGCACGACGCTCTAACCAACTGAGCTAATCGGGCCTTATTTTTCAAGTTAACTATTTCAAATTTTAGACCAAAATTTCGAAATATATTTTAAAATTACGTAATTTTAGCCTAAAATCAACAATCCAGCATAGGAAATATTTAATTTAATTAATAAAAATAATTTTATAGATTAATATTCAATTTGATAAGAAAATGAAAAACTTTAATCAACTCTGCCCAATTCCAAACTAGCTCAAAAATTATGGTTTTACGAACCCATACCTGCTAAAAAAGCCCGGACTTTTTTCGAGTTTTTGTTAAAGTAGATAGGAACAGAGATAGGGATTCGTGAAATGGGCTGAGGTAAAAAATGTGTTACCTTAAGATCAATCTGGATTCCAGAGTTCGGGAATCGCAATATTTTGAAAGACTTAAATTTGAGTCTCAGTCTTATGTTGTTTTAGCATGTTTAAGACTTCGGTTTGAGTCCGAGTCGAAAAAAAATTTTAAAAGCCTCAAAATTTTAAGTCTGAGTCAGCTACAGTCTGACCTCGATTTTGTTAACCCTCGAAATTGTTAACAGATTTGAAATGACGCTCATCAACATAATCCTTTAATTTTTTACTCGAATTTGTTAACATTTTGGACGTTACCGAGACAGTTAACAAAATCGAGGTCAGGCTGTATAAAAATTAATGTTCATATCAATGGGACTTGAAAGAGATGTAGTTTTCTTTTGATAATTTTTTAAAGTCTTAAAAAATAAAATGGAATAAATAATAAAGGCAAAATAGGATTTTTTAAAATAATTTGATTGGAATATTTCAATTTTTATTGTAATCAAACAATACAACCGTATTTCTTCAAATACAAGATCGAGTCGCTATCAAGCTCTACAAGAATAACATTTTGGGCCAATTTTTATTTTACAAGTTTGTGTCCAGCGACTCAAGTTTAGTTAGAAAAATCTTTTTTTGGATATAAGTTGAATATTTTCGGCAGTAAAATACTCAATTATTTAAAAATTACTGTCTTTATGACTTCAAAACGCTAAGGCTCCTCAAGTAAACAAAATAGATATAAAATCACAAAAATAAAAATTGATCACAAATTTTTTTTTTGATCACTCGTTTTTTAAACATCAAAGATCACAAACCGAGCAAGATGACAAAGATAACTATTTCTCGATTTTACGATTATTCCGAATTCTGGTTGATTTCTTTAGGGTCATTTTCTGAAAAGAATCTATGTAAGTAACAGGACTGTGGGTAGTTAAACCGACGTCGACGGCCGTTATTTGGATTGGCCGTCGACCCCGGTTTTAACTCCCCTGATCAAATAAAATTTAATAAACTTTCTATAAAGTAATAACAGTAATTTAGAAAAATCACAGAAACCATCAGGTCATATTAAAAGGCGCCGTTAATTGAAATTTTATAAATTGAAATATTAAAAGATAATTAATCAAAGACTGTTGTCAAGTCAATTTTCAAAAGTTTTTCTTTCTTTTATTTTACTCCACCAATTCTCGTTTGCCAAACATTGCCAGAAAATTTTCTCATTCAATTCAATAGAAAAAGTTTTTTTAATTTTATATATTTGTGGTTAATAATATAAAAAAATGAAGTTTTTCGGTTATTTTATTCTAATCGTGAGAAAATAATTTGTTTGATTAAATGTTTATGAAAAATAAACAAAATTTATTTGCTAATTAATTACAAAAAATAAAAAATATAATCTAAACATATTGAGCGAAATAAATACAGTATGTGCGTTTTTTGTATTCAGAAGGCATTTTTTCAATGAAATTTTTTTTCAAGTGGACTGATTTTTTTTTGGCGATTTAATAAGTCAAATTCAGTTTATATCCAAAATTTCAAAAGGATTGGATTAAAACTGACGGAAAGGGAGACTAAAATTCATATCGCTCTCATTATTTTTGTCAGAAAATTTTAATCGAAAAAAGGAGAAGCTTTTTTTTTTTCCATGTAAACTCTATTTTAATTAGCCAACCAGAAAATGATAGCTCGTTCGAAAGATGAAATGAGAAATTTTTAAATAAAAAAAAATTATTTCAAAATGTTGATCCATTCAAAAAGGACGACTTTTTAAATTTAAAATAAAGAAAAAACTCATGCCGTTCTCTTTCTTTTTGTCAATACTGTAGAACAGAGGAAAATTTTATAAGATTGCAATATTTTTTATTTTTTATTCTTTAGCTTAAAAAATATATACACATGCTTGAATTGACCAATTAGAAAAATGTTGCACTTTTAAAAAATTTTCCTCTTTCACTTAATACGAATAAAATTGAGCTATTTTGAGAACATGTCACTAATTACGATTATAAGATTAGTTCCCTGTCGTAAATCATTAATGTCACAAATTAAGGTAAATAAAAATTAAGTTAAAAAAAAATTTGGCAGGAAATATTCCAATTGTGCGAGCCGTTGGGGAACCGAGAATTTGAAAATATTAGCCAGCTTAGATTCAAGTTTCAAATCCTCGGACATAAACATCACTTAAATAAATACAAATAAATAGATTTTAAAAATAAAAAAAACAGCTTAAATAAAAAAATTTAAATATTAAAATTTTCTGAATCCAGAAAAAATTCAACGCTTTGACACATTTTGTTAATTAGTGGAGCATTTGAAATTACCTTAAAAAAAATACTAATAAAGAAAATTTTTTTTAATTTATTCTAAAGTTTACTTTTTTAAAATTTTTAACAAATTCAATTGACCTTCGATTTAGATTGAATTCATAAACTAATGCTTTACTATAAAATTCATTGATTTCTTTTAGCAAATTAAGATCGCTTAGACTCGAGTCTTAAATCAAAAGATAAAATTAGGTTTAAAGGCTATAGATAAAACTCATCTTAACTTTTGACCTCATCGTTAATGACAGTGACATGTCATTAACGATTAGTGACATGTCGTTAATGGTCAATGACATGTCACTAAGCTAGGAAAGTAGTGGGAATAAAAAAAATTTGTTTATTTTTCAATTTAGAAGATGTGAAATTTTTCATTAGATGATATTCATTGCTTAAATTATCTTTATCTTTACTTTAAAAAATTTATTTATTGTTTTAAAAAGAAACGTGAAATCCAGTGTTCGATATTTAAGAACATGTCACTAATACCGAGTACTCGCAATTAGTGACATGTTCTTAAAATCGAGACAATACGTTATTTTTAAATTGTGGTTTCAATTTTTTCATCCCCTATAAATGTTCCATTTTTTAGAAAACTTGCCAAATATAGATATAAATAATTAAAAAACAAGTAGTGGTGAAAGGACATTTAAATACTGCAGTGCTCCTGAATTAACGTCGTACCCGTATCCGTACTCCATTCATTTTTGCTGGAGTACGCGTACGGGTACGACGTTGATTCAGGAGCAGCGCAGTATATATTTTCGAGACCCGAATTAGCTTTTAATTCTAAGGTTCGTCGAAAAAAAACTTGTTTAGTAACCAATATTGTTTTGAATGAGAATTAGAATTCAATTAAATCCTCTGAGACTAATAAGTTTATTCTTAAATTGTCTGTCTTGTATCAATTTAGTCATTTTAAATGAGGATCATATTAAAAAAGCAAGTCTCAAAAAGGCTTTATCAATTAAGCACAGTATTTAAATAGCAAGGTAAAAATCGCCAATTAAAGAAAAAGCATTTATTAATTTAGCAAAAAAAATAGCAGAAAAAAAATTGAAGAAAATAAGTCTTAATTGATATATTAATCAACAGATTACAATATTTTAATCAAAATAAAAGCTAAATTTTTCAAAAATTCTAACTTTTTATCAGAATCATAATTGGAAATTAAACGCTGTAGACGTTCATCTTCTACAATATACTCGGGTCTCCTGCGATAAACTTTTCCTGTTTTCAATTGTATTATTTTAGTTTCAACTCTGTTTTGTTCTTGAATTAATGCATAAACTAAATTATAAATTATTGGGTGATTGGATATCATTTTAGTGAATGAATTATGCCAAGATTCACAGTAGTTGTTTGTTCTTGGTAGACACTTTTGAGTTCGGGAAAAAAACGTTCCATAATGCTATATCAAAAAGGGGTTCATCTCTAACTTTTACTCTTTTACTCTTTAACTCACCTAGAAAAGTATTTTCGAAATAAGTGTAAAATTTTTTTACATTTTCATCTTCAATTCTTAAGGTTTTTCAATTCCTCGAATGCTGGAATTACATCATCTAAAGGCAAAAAACCTAGCATTTGAGGCAATTTAAGACAATCCTTTATTTTTTTATTTTCTCGATACTCAACAGTAAGACCCAATTCCTGAATCTTTGATCTCATACATTTCCTGAAATGAAAGTAACATCCATAGAGAATAGAATTAGGAAAAATATTTTTGACTGCATTTAAAAATGCTTTTTCAAAATAAGAATTGAAACTTTTAGGAAATAACTCTAAGTTATCTCTTATAGCCTTTAGCATTCGTTCATAAATAAGTTGATTTTTACGAGGTAATAATGTAAAAAGAACAGGAACTGGACAACCTTCTACTAATGTATAGAAAGTATACATTTGTAAAAATAATTTAGGGGCTCCTTTAAATGTGCCGTCACAAAAAACGTGGTTGTTTTCGATTAACTTAAAGATTATTTTTGAATCAAAAATAAAGAATCTTTCTTTATCATCTTTGCCACTATCATAAATTAATAAATCTTCATTTTTAATGTTTACTAGTAACCGATCCGGTATATCTATCTCCTCAAGATTCTTTGGTTCAACTGGAAATGAAGGTTTATTCTTTTTTTTCTCTCTTAAAATAACAAGTCTATCGGCTTCATAAGATGGTAGTTTGGCTAAAACTTCTTCATTATAGTTAATATTTGCAACATTATTTAAAATTAATCTAGGTGGTTCATCCGCTAGTGACGCTTTAGCCTTTATAGCTCGACGTCTTTCTTTAAGATTAAATTCATCTTTTGATTCATCATCAGAACTATAAACATGTTCAACATTAACGACGATAAAATCTAATTCATCACCAACATTTTTACTCATTGTTTTACCGCTAGCTTTACAACTCGCATTTATACACCTCCAATTAAACGGAGGATTTTCTCTTTAAAAAAATTATTTAAATTTTCCATCTAAATTAACCTAAATGAAAAATTTTTAATATAATTGACACAAAAATGAAAAAATCAAAGCTTAATTAATGCTTTTCTAAACCAGTGCTTTTTTGATAATTTTTTTTTAAAATAGCTTTTTTTGTTACATGCTATTTTATTAATTTTTTTTTGAATCTGCTAATTTGAAATTGCTTTTTTTTAAGTCTGCTAATTAAATAATGTTTTTTTGATAGTTTTATTTTGACACCTGCTAATTTAACATAGACTCATTTTAAATGAAATATAAAGTCAATTAGTAGAAAATTTAAGGTAAACCGTCAACTTTTTTTCATAGCTTTCTTTCTTAGGATCTTAGAATTTAAATATATGGGTCTATTGTAGTATGTGACCAAGTGGTCACAAAATAAGTAACCAAGAAATACATGACCAACTTTGGCCACAAAGAATTTTTTTTGGTCACCTAATATGTTTTTGGTCCCATAAATTTTGAAGTTTGATTCTGAATTGGACAAAATTAATGCTTAGTGTAAAAATGAATCAAGAAATCTGAAATATGGTTTAAGAAACAAAGTTCAAATAATTGAATGTGGCTCAAAAACAAGTAGTGGTGAAAGGACATTTAAGTATATTTTTTCGAGATAATCGAATAAATTTGTTGTTGATAAATTGGTTCTTAAATTTAGTACATTTAAGTTGTCTTTGTTAACATCAACCTAATTTATGAAAAAGCAGCAAAGGTTTTTGATAAATTTAATTTAAAATTAAAATCATTTATGTTTTAAGGATTTTTTTTATTATTATTGTAATTTTTTGAAAATCTTAGTATTTCCTTTTGTAAAACAATTATTTTTTTATTAATTTTGAATAAATGAAGTGTTAATCAGTCTAGAAATAGATAAGGGCACTAGCCTGTTGATTGACCTTGAAACTTGAAGTTTGATTCTGAATTGGACAAAATTAATGCTTAGTGTAAACGTATCAGCTGATGCAAGATACAAAAAAAATTAATATATTAAACTTTTTTTTTGGAAAACTCTTCGTCATCAAGAAAAAATGTATGAGTCAGTTAAAAATTCTAGTGAATTTAAAATATTCTCTTGATATTGATCTAAATAACAGTCAAATAAGCAATGTAGCTAGCTCTGTCTTATGTCAAATACAGATCTTAAGTATTTGAAAAAAAGGCTTTAGAACAGCCCCAAAGATCTAAAGAAACTATTGAAAAAGCAAAAAAGGTTTTAAGTAATAAACGCAATCCAGTAGAATTTCGGAGTAGAAGTTCGGTTTGCGTTAAATATTTTGAAGAAAAAGAACTTAAAACTCATATGACTAAAATGCATAGAAATGGCCAAATATTTCAATAAAAATTAAAAAAAATTTTGGTCATGTATTTCTTGGTCACTTATTTTTTGACCAGCGTTGGTCACAAATTCCTAATTATTCATTTGGTCGCATACTACAATCGACCCAAAAATATGAAAGATTAATATGATTTAAATAATTACGATTGGTGTTATATTTGAAAAATTTTACTTTAAATAAAAAGCATAAAAATACTTGAGAAATTACCTTGTGAGCTTAATATGAAAGGCATTAATAAACCAAATTCTTGACAAGTAAAATTCATAGCTTTAATGCTGTAAGAAAAGTCAAATATGAAATTTGATATTTCTTTGCTCATTACTAATGAAAAAAGCTCTCGATTTAATAAAATATCACCATCTAGAAACATAAAAAAGTCTCCATTCATAAATAACCTATTAGTTCTTAGGCCTAACAAAACAAAAAAATGAGATGTAAGAATTCTTTTCAAATCTCCTACACTGAATGTTTGAAAACCAGGTAAATCGCACAATATTTTGTATAAAGTCCAAGCGTGTTTCTCTAAAATTCTCAACATTTTTTTTTTTACCATAATAATAAATTCCTCGCTGTAATAACGAATTATTATATTTCCAGATTCAATCATTTCAATTCCTTTCTTTTCATGCGAGTCGAATTCACAAATACTCTCTTTGAATAATTGACTACTTTTATCTCTTAACATACCCAAGACCATAATTTGGCTCTCTTTAGATTTATTTAAGATTTTTTCACTTAAAAATGTATTGAGTAAATAATTTTGCGGTTCTTGCCTACTAAAACAATGTAATAAATTTGATTTTATCGATTGTTCTAAGAATTTAAAGTCTGTCGATATACTTTTTTCTAAATTTTGATTTGTTTGATCGATTTTCTTTAAAATTTTCATTGAGTTTGGTATTCGACCCATTCTAATTCCATTAATAGACATACCGGCTTTGAGACAAGCATTCCATCGGCATAATTGGCATTTTTTGGTCTTTTTAGGATGAATTTTACAAGATAAATTTTTTTCAAGACAAATATAGGTCTCATGCTTTAGAAGACTCCTTCTGAAAAAACCCTTAATAAATTTATTTAGAGTAAGCTCATTTTAACTTTATTTCGATAAATTAACGAAGATTTAAAATAACAACATGTCCGTACTTTAGACCGATATGTGTTTAAAATTCCAAAAAATAAAAATAATTTATAACTATTAAAATTATTTATTCTAAAAAAAAAACAGATTTTTATCTCATGGTCCAATACCGCATATCTACTAAATTTATGATTTAAATCACACCGGAGCAAAGTAAAAACACACTAAAACTTAGGAATGGGAAATTTCCTAATAAAACCGCTAAGTTTTTATTTAATCGAAACTGTATATATCAACCTAAGATTCGATTATACAAAAAAAATTGCTGCGAACCTTTACCTCCTACTCTAAGACTTAAGCTTGAATTTTGGGTTAATTCTATATGGAAAACTTCGCATCGATACCATCTTATAACAATTTACTTTTTAGAAGATATGTCGTATTGAAGCTTTTTTCTGTTATAAGAAAATCAAAAAAACATTAAAATTCTGTTAGTTCTGTGACCTTAGTCTTTTAGATCTTGAGTGCATCTTTTATGTGTTTCCCTGTTTAAAAAATCTATCTAACCGGTCAAACTTTTCACATACAGCTTATATTTATATTTTTCATAATAAACAAAAATAATAAAGATATTTTTTAAAAATTAGAAAAAAAGCACCAATTAGCATCTTTTCTCCTTTTTTTCAAACTCAACCATTCGAGGAAAAAAAATTATTTGGCACCGTTAGTTGAAATTCTATTAAATTCAAATATTGGTAGCTTACTAATTAAAGACTTTTGTCAGGTCAATTCTAAAAAGCTTTCTTTCTTATAAATTTAAGTATACTCCCCCATCCCATTCTCGTATACCCATCGTTTAACATTGCCAGAAAATTTTCTCATTCAATTCAATAGAAAAAGTTTTTTTTAACTTTATATATTTGTAGTTAATAACAAATGCTGAATTCTAGGTTATCGCATATCAGCCTTAAGTGTTCGGTTAAAGGAAGGAAGACTTAATGTTTTGGCATAATTTTACTTACTTTACATGGTTCACATGTAGGAGTTCCAAAATACCAGTCGCTTCGTCCGAGCAAACTTTACAAGGACCAAATACGAATTTTGTTAAGTTGGTGACTTTTTCAGCTTTCTTGGAACTCAAATAAAATTCTCTTGAAATAGCTTCTTCTAATTTTTGTCTTTCATTTTCAAATAATTCTAATTGCATTTTTTTTCTCATCTAGGTTAAACACTAATCAGAAAAAATTTTAAATTTACATAAAAAATAGTATGCTTTTTGATTTAATTTTCGATTATTTCCTTTTACATATCGAATAAACGACTTTTTTTTTTAATTCAACCCTATGCAAAAATATTGATTAAAATTTTTATTTTTAAAATAATATTATACTTAAATTATGCACAAATGAAAATAACATCGATCGAAAAAAAAATTTTATTGGATAAAAATTGTTGAACTCTCTTTAGATAAATTTTAGAAATATCTTCTTCTAAAAATATACTAAATTTCATTCAAGTCTTTAACATCATCTTAATAGCCATTGTATTATCTTTGATAAGTTCTAGATCGGATTTTTAAAATGTGCATGCCAAAAACAATCAGAAGCAGTACATAAATTGGTCGGAATCTCATAAAGACTTAAGTGAAGAATGCTTGAAAGTAATAAAAAAATATTTCATATCAGACGTTTTATCCTAGGAGGGGAAAAATTACTAAAAATTTTCACCTTCATCATATTTTGATATCTACTCGAAAAAAAAGAATTAGAAGAAAAAAACAATTCTGAAATGTCTTTTTAATTATAAAACTCAAAAGAAAGCATCTTTTCTTTTCGGATTTCAATTTTTATTACTTAATTTACTTAATACATACATTTACTTAATAGATTACTTAATACGAGGTATAGACAACCGATGCCTTTTTCATCATAAAATCACTTTTTTGACACTTTTTAAAACTTTTTTCCCTTTTTTGAACCTTAAAAAGTGACCCTTTTTTCCATTTTTAGATCCTAAAAAAGTGACCCTTTTTTCACTTAAAAAACTTACCCTATACACTTCCCTAACCCGAATTCCCTAATCTCCATTTTTTATATTTTATTAAAACAAATTTAATTTATTTATGGTGCTTTCCAAATTTTAGGACAATATACAAAAAAGGGTCATCTTTTAAGCAAAAACAAAAAAGAGTAAAAGGGTACAAAAGGCTAAAAAAAAGTTCAAAATTATTAAATATATTTCAAAATATATGACAAGTTTTTTTTTAAACAGGCATAAATGCGCCCCCAATAATAATAAGCTTGAATCAAATTTTATTAAAATAAGTAATACGTTTCTTGATAAAATCTGCCATGAAGAACTCGAATTTATAGTCAGCTTCTTTCGAAATTCATTTATTTTAGGTCATTCGGTGGTCAAAATTTTCAAATTTTGAAATTGAGTGTCAAGTTAAATTTGCAAATATTAATTTTAAATTTTTTTGCAATTTTTTATGAAACTTTTAAAATTATTCTTACTTATGGGATCACTTTTTACCAATTGAACTAAATAAAAAAGCATAAAAAATATTTTCCAGTCAACAAAAGAGATATGATTTTCTTATTAATCTTCTTAAAAGTTGAAAATATTGTTATATTTTATTTTTAGAAAAAAATAAGTGTTACAAATCGGCTAAACAGGAAAATTGACCATCAAAATAACAAAAGAATTTTAGTTTTTTTGTTTTAATTCATAAATTGTGTCATTTTTAATCGAATATATTCGATTTTTTGAATAATTTTTATTATTTTGTTAATCTTTTCACACTTTTTAAAAAATTCATTTTTTCTTTTGTACTGGATTAGGTTAAAATGTCAACTCGATTTTGGCTAAGAGGGACCCTATCTGATTTAGCATTTACCAAATCAGGAATTATTATAGCGCCTTTTAAACGCTCTTCGAGTGTAAAAAGCTTTTGCATTTATGATGTTATATAGCGTTCAATACTATTACATTCTGTATCCAAAAGATTGATGCCATTAAACAACTTTTTTGATAAAACAAATTAAAAAATTTTTAAAATTATTTATTTAAGTTCCAAAAGGTAACATTTAAATATTATTTGAAAATCTGTAAATTTTTATTTAGACAAATTTAATAACTAAAAATGTTCTTTTAAATGCTTTGAAGAGCAAATTTGGTTTGTCAAAAAGAAAATCAAGAAAATCGACAAAAAACTTTAACATGCCTTATTTTTTCGGTAATTTCGGTCGTACAGTTACTAAGTAAAGAACATTTTTCTAAAAAATGATCTTTGGTTTATGACTATTAGATATTAAAACTTAGTTTTTCTGTTTGAGGTTCTTCACTGGTTTTTCGAGAATCGGATAAAATGTCCAAAATAGACTTGAGTGTCTTTCTTCTCTTTTAACTCATTTTTTAATTCTTGAACATCGAGATAAAGGTAAGGAATTATAAAGTTTATTAATTTTTCTTAAATTTATTGTAAATTTTAAATTTATTTATTTCCTTAACTTTATAATAGATGAATTTAAAAATAAATTCAAATAAAATAAAATTTTTTATAGTCCTAACCTTATTTCTCTTATACCAAACGAGTTTTCAAAAAAATTTTGTCAAATACGTTTCTAAAAAATCTTATTTAAAACATTGTAAATAAATAAATTTACTAGATTTAAAATTCAATTTACATTTTTAAAGGTGAATTCGGACGTTGTTTTTTGTTTAAATGGAGAAGACTCTCTTATAGGACTCTGAACGACAATTTCGTCAAGAGCAACAGCGCTTGTTGTTAGTTTATCGAAAATGCCAACACCTAATAATTATAAATTATTTAAAAAAAATAAAATGCTTATTTAATTGTAATAATCATGACTAAAATATTGAATTTTTCTTAGCAAAATAAAAATTAAAGCTTGGAATTGGAAATATTCAAAAACTAGACAAATTTTTTTTTCCAATTTTTAGCTAAAATTCTCTTATTATTAACAATTCTCTTGAATTTCTCCATGAGATATTCCGCGACAAATTTTTCGATTTTCAAAAATCTCATAGACTTCTCTTGGATAAATCTTAAAAATCTATCTACAGTCAACTCTCTTTAATCCGGAATCTTTGGGACCCAAAAAATGTTGTTCCGGATTAAGTTTTCCGGATAAACTTAAAATCGAAATTCTATGTAAAAAATAAAAATTCCGAAAAAAATAATTTTTATTTGCAAAATAATGTAAAATTTGAATTGTTTCATTTAATTTTTCGATTAAAAATTATTATGCTCTTTTGACTTTTAGAAAAACAGTTTTATTGTGTCATATGTCTTTTGGTAATTAACGTAAAATATATTTTTTATCTGAATTGTTTTTTATTGTTCATTTGACAACTCGTGATTTAGCCTTGTATTTTTTCTTAATTCCGAACAAAAAGAAAGATTTTACATAATAATTATACACTAATTTTTTGTTTTTTTATTCCGGATGACAAAACAATCCGAACAAAAATTCCGATTTAAAGTAAATATTTTAACATTACAGGTATTTGAAAAGGGGTAGGGACCGGAGAAAAAATTCCGAATACCGAATTGTTCGGATAAAGGAGTTCCGAATTAAAGAGCTTTGACTGTATTAGAGATCTCGACCAAGAATTTGACATGGGTAGTTAATTATCGAAGAGCAATAATTAAAAAATTTAGATGAAAGGCATTCGATGAATTTATCAAATTAATCAAGAATTTTTAAATTGGCCTATCGTGAGGAGCATGCCAACCTACAGTCGAGTCTGGATAATACGATGTGTTTGGGCGGAAAAAATGGAAATCGTATTTGACCAATATCGTATTAATCAAATTCTTATTTTTTAAAGGACGGAGTAAAAATAAAATGTAAACAAATTTTTTTTCCAGTAAAAATTGTTTATTAAAAATAAAAAAATAGAAATTAAGAAAAATATTTTTCGATTTTACTTTGAATAGTTTGATCTTTACTAAAAAATTGGTCCATCTTTGATAATTGATCAATAAATAAAGAGTCCTCGTTTCTTTGGGCAAAAAATGGCGCAATTTATCGATGCAGTCAGTAGCTTCTCTTTTGAAATTTGAACTACGTTTTCTATTGGCTCAATCTGTTGTTCTATTTCCAATTGTTGACAAAACATCCGAAAGTTTTCCGAATGGCTCTAAATCGTTATCAATGTTGGCATAAGCGGATTTGCTGAAGTCAAACGAATTCGTCATCTTGTTAAGCTTATCAAAAGATTTTTCATATTCGATCCAATCTGAATTTTCAAGATCTTCTTGTTTTATTTCCATTATAATGTTATCGGATGACATTTTAAATCCATCTTTTTTAAAACAGTTGAAAATAGCTTATATATTTAATTGCTTGAGCTTGAATCAATGGACCATTAAGGGTAATATTTTTATATGACATAACTAACTTGAACCAATGATCCAGGGCCTCTTGTATTTTAAAAAAATTTATTTTTATACAATACAAATTTCTTATTTATTTATTATTTAATTATATTTTATTATCACTAGATTTCATTGTTTTCTATTTTTTGTTGCAAAGGTCAATATCGTATTAAAAACGATCAATTAACACTGATTTGTTAGTTTTTTGTTTAAATAACCCATCGTATTAATTAGATATCGTATTAAGGAAGCATCGTATTAACCAATAAATTTAACATGTAATTATATGGGCAAACCAAAATTATAAAAAAAAGTATCGTTTTAAAGCGAATATCGTATTAATCAGCATCGTATTATCCCGACTTGACTGTAGTTATATAAATTTCAAAATTTATTTATTTTTTTAAGTTTTGTTCAGAGAATTAATCATAGAATCTGGTAATATCGGGATTGTGAATTTTGGTACAAAAAAACAGTACAAAAATAATCAAGCTTGAATAAATAATTAAAAAAACATCTCTGCAAAGAAAAAAATATGCAACTTAGTGCAACTTCATAAGTTGCATCTTATAAAAGAGTCTGCAAAATCTCTGCATTCTGCAGAAATAAATAAAATTTGAAAAAATAATTTTTTTTAAATGTATGTTTTAATTAACAAGGTAACAAATAAAAACCAAATTATCAGATTAAAGGCTTTTAAAAAGGAAAAAGTAAGCTAAATAGTTTTATTCCATTATTAAGAAAATTTAGAAATAAAATAAACCTGATAAATTTATCTTTAATTAAAGTTTATTTATTTCTGCAGAATGCAGAGATTTTGCAGACTCTTTTATGCATATTTTTTTCTTTGCAGAGATGTTTTTTTAATTATTTATTCAAGCTTGATTATTTTTGTACTGTTTTTTTGTACCAAAATTCACAATGCCGTAATATCTAAGTCCGATGTCAGTCGGATTATTTAATGGAGTTTTATCATATAGTGGTAAACGTGGTAAACGGTGCTAAAAAAATGTGTTTTGACGCTCGCGTTCAAAGTCGGGTTTGTCAATATTTTATTTTAAAAATTTCAAAACTGAAAAATAAAATGATTTTACACCGTGTCCATTACATTGGACAAATAGACTGCCTACGGCAGTGCTTTGCGCCTCGAGTGGTGCACGAGATGATGCGTTTGCTGGGTTATCAGAAGATCGAAAGTAATGAACACTAATAGAAAACAATAGTGGTGTCATCACTAGTGCTAAACGAGGCTAAAGAGGTCGCTGGTATGGCCGAGGTCCCACACATACTGATGAAGGTTAGGCGGAACTCTTTTCTTTGTTGTTAAATATTGGAAACAAATCAGAACTTTAAGAAAAAATTAAATTTTAAAATTTTTTATTAAAAAATAAAATCAACTAATTTGACAAAACCTTAAAAAAGAATAAAAAAGACAATTTTTCATAAATATAAAAACAAATACTTCCGAGCTAAATTAACACTTTAGACAATAAAAAAAAATGGATTAAAGCTTATTGGAATCAAAAAAAAAGTCAACACTCTCAATTTTTTTATTTACAATAGGAGCTTTAGAAATGACCTATTTAATTTAGAATTTTTTTAAACAAAATTAAAAAAATAAAACTTACGGAAAAATATAAAATTTACCTTTAGAAAATTATTCACAAATTCAATATTTCGTTTGTTTAAATTGAATTGATAACTTAAAGCTTGAATATAATATTCATTAATTTCTTTGAGCAAATTAGAATCGTCAAGATTCGAGTCTAATGAAAAAAGAGACAAATTAGTTTTTCACCAACATAAATACACTGAGAAAATAATTACTTTGTGAGCTGAAAAATAATGGAACAAGTAAACCATACTCTTGATTTGTTAAATTCAATACCCTCATACTTTGGTAAAAATCAAATACTAATTCTGATACTTCCTGTCCCATAACTATTGTAAATAAGTGTCTGTCTAATAAAATGTCTTCATCTAAAAACAAAAAATAATCATCATTCATAAATAGCTTTATTGTTCTAAGACCATATAAAACAAAAAATTGACATGTTAAAATTCTTTTCAAATCAGCTTGACTCAATCTTTGAAAGCCAGGCAAGTCACACAATATTCTGTGTAAAATTCCAGCATGTTTTTCTAAAACATTAAGCATTTTTTTCCTAACTAAATCTATGAACTCTTCAGTATAAAAACGACTTGTTTCCTTTCCAGAATGAATCATTTCTTGTCTCTTAACATGCTCAACACTATTATTTGACTCTCTTTAGATTTATTTAATATTTTCTCACTTAAAAATGTATTAGGTAAATAATTTTGAGCTTCTGTCCTCTGAAAACAATTTAATTCGTTTAATTTTATCAATTGTTTTAACAGTGAATTCTCTTTGTCTATATCGGATGATTCATTTTTTGCTAAACTTTGATTAGTTTGATCTATTCTCTTTGTGGTTTTCATTGAGTTTGGTATTCGACCAATTCTAATTCCATTAACAGACATACCGGCTTGGAGACAAGCATTCCATCGACATAATTGACATTTTTTAGTCTTTTTCGGGTAAATTTTACACGATAATTTATTCTCGCGGCAAACGTAGCTTTTGTGTCTCAGGAGACTCCGCTTGAAAAAACCCTTCAAAATTAAATTTCATTTAGGAATAATGTTTTTATTTTAGCAAATCGATCTAATTTATTAAAGAAAAATTTATGTTAGGTCAATAATCTCGTAAACCAAGCTTCGTTTTTAATTATTTTTTTTTGTAAATTAGACTTTTATTATTAGCGTTGATTTTTTTTCTTACTTTACAAGGTTCACAAGTAGGAGCTCCATAATGGATACCGGTTGCTTCATCTGAGCAAACTTTACAAGCACCAAATTCAAATCTTATTGAATTATTATCATTTTGAGCTTTTTTAATGCTCAAATAAAGTTCTCTTGAAATTTTTTCTTTAAATTTTGTCCGTTCGTCATCGCAATCCGAAATTTCACATTGCATTTTATTCCTCTGAGAATTAATTCTTATTTTAAAAAATAAAAAAAAAACAATATTTTATTTTTTTTATGATAAAATATTCTTTTTTTGTTTTTTAAAAAACCTTAGTTCATAATTTTACTTTTGGCAAAAATTCAAAAATAAATTTATTATGAATTTTACATTATTTAAAAGAACAATTGTTCAAAAGAACTTTGATATTGAAAAAATTTTAACCAACTTAAAAGCTGCTAAAAACAAAAATCAAAAAAATAATGACAATTTTGCAACACTAAAGATTAAAAATTTACTAATTACATAAATAAATGCAATGTATCTCAGGATTTATTATTGAAAATTCAATAAAAATAATTTTATCAGTAAAAAAATTTGATTAAAAAAAATATCAACTCATATCGCCCAAGCAATTTTTACTTTTAAATTCAATTATTTATAAAATGATAATAAACCATTGATTATAATAGCAGGAGACTTCAATAAGACTGATCGAACAAGATTTTGTAATGTAACAAAATAGAATTATAGTTTACCTAGAAAAGAGAAATGTTAGGATTAATTCTCAGACCGTTTGGTAAAAGTATGCATTCCATATATTTTTATGCTTTTTCTAAAATCAATTAAAAACAGCAGAAAATAAGTTTTTCTGTCGAAATATTACCAGACTGATCAATTATAGAAAAAATATGGCAAGTTTTCTAAAAAAGGGAACATTTTTAGGGGATTAAAAAAATATTAAAAAGCTTTTTTTAACCGCTATTTTTAGCTTTTTAAACATATTTGAAATTGTGGTTTCAATTTTTTCATCCCATATAAATGTTCCTTTTTTTAGAAAACATGCCATATGTAAAGTTAAAGTTTTTATACTTTTTTACTTTTTCAGAGATCCGGAAATTTCCGACAAATTTTTTTTACAAGAACATGGCCAGTCCTTTTCGAAACTTGAATCGATTTCTCGAATTATTTACAAATATATTTGATAAGATAAAAAAAGAAAATTTAAAGGAAAGAATAAAGGGAAAAAAAATATGATTAAAATCATATTGAACATGGTGTAATGATTTTAACTTATTTTATTAGCTCATTTAAGAGGGTTGGATAATGTTTCTACCTCAAATTATTCAAACAAAGTTTTATTGAGTCAGAAATACCATCATTTGATATAAGTTGGTTTTTTTAATTAATTTTAAGTGCTGATATATTTTCAGCGATACTGGGAGTCTCAATCTTAAAGTAATTATTTAAAAGAAAAAGGTCAGATGAAATGAAAATGATTTATAAAATTAAGCTATGAGAAGAATAAGTTCGATAACTTTTAGAATTTTTAAATTCTTGACATATTACAATTAGGTCCTAATTTAAACATCTGGGTGCTAGTCTAAATGGTGAGCTGAGCTCACGAAAAAGTGTGAACTTTTTGATAGCTCACCAATTAGTGAACTCAGCTCACCTGGATAAAATTACGTGATCTTTGAAAAAAAATTGGTATAATATCATTTTAGGACTTTATATAATTTAGGACTTATTTATTTTTAGGACATAATCAAAATAGGTTTTATCATTTTAGGACTTTAAAAAAAATGTTTTTAATATTTTAAGACTTTTTATTTATATTTTGAGACTTGATTGTATGATAAAAATACTCTTAAATTTCGTTATTTAATTTGTTACATTTACTAATGTTTTGCTATGAATCTATCATTTCGACTAAATTTTGTGTAAATTGTCTAACCACTGAATTAAAAAAAATGGCAATCTGCACGTATATTTTCAAATAAATTAATGCTTGAGTAAAGACAATTAAATAAAGTTGTATGAGTTGTTTATAAATATATACAAAGTTAAGTTTTTGAATGTTTTTTATGGATTAAGCAGCCTCAAGTATAAATTTGACTATTCAAGTTATTTGTCATCATTCAAAAATGTAAAAAATAAATTTTTTAATATAACTAACTTATATTGCACTTTTGTATTGACTAACTTAAAAAATTGACAATTAATAAAAAATTCATTTTGTTCAATAAAAAAAGTTAATGCACTGATTAATTAAATTTTATTTTTTTATCGATAATTCCAATAAAAGTGATAAAACCGACCAAATAAAACAATTAAAAAATGAAAATTCGGATCAAAAATAGCCCTTTAAAAAAATTAATTTTTTTTTCGTTTTTTTTAAATTGGGAAAAAAATTTTTTTTTTCAAAAATTCTACATAAAGTTGGCCTTTCTGTACTCATAAACCTAAAAAAAATAGTTATAAATTTTCTTTTTGACCGCTTTGAATTTGAAAAATGTCAAACTTATGCAAATTATAAATTTATTTTTAGTAAAAATCAATTTTTAATGCTATAAAAGTTTTTTCATGATTAATTAATTTGGAAAAAAATAAGAAAGATCACGTGTAAAAGATCACAGAAAATTGGTGAACTAATTTAACATAAAGTTCACTAATTTGTGAGCTATCAAAAAGTTCACACTTTTTCGTGAGCTCAGCTCACCATTTAGACTAGCACCAACATCTGTCTAATCAGATCATTTATGAGAATATTTATCGAATCGTTAGTACTTACATTTAGGGTAAACGCTTCGAGACCATTAGTATATTTTGAAAGACAATGAGTCTTATAGATTAAAGATTTGAAGAAAGGTAAGTAATTTGAACTGTTTTTATGAGAGAGAAATGAGAAGCTAAAAAAGCTTCTTATTTTTATATTGAGTCCAAAGGTTTTCTTTAAGGCATTCTTCAATGAGGTCATCAATCAAAGAATTGTAAAAGAAGGGAGAAAGAACTCAAACTTGTTTTACACCTGTTTCAATATTTCCCACCAATTTTTTTTACAAGAACAAATAAAATAAAAGCTAAGGCTGAATAAATTTTTAAAAGAATCCAGTAGGAAAGATGCAGTTTATTCAAAAGTTTAAACAATAAGCAAACTCTCCATATTTTATCGAGGGCCTTTTCTACATCTAAAGATGCAATCCTACACTTTTATTTAGATATTTAAAAACAGTCTCCTTAAGTACAAAAATAACGTGATTACAGGAAGTTTTTTTTCTTAAACCAAATTGATTCATCCTTATTTTATTTAATCCAGGAGAATTCAGCAAAATAAGTATTTAAAAAATTTTAGGAAAGCTGTTTGAAATCGAAAACAGTCTAATATTATTTTATATTTTACTACTTTTAGAGTTTTCCTTTAAAATTAGGGTATTTTTAGTGGTATTTAAGTGTTTTGGTGTTTTAAGCCTTAATAACTCATGTCTATTCTGATAAAAATATTCCGAAAATATTTAGAGTTAACCATGCTTTATAAAAATTGGTTTTAATTTTGAACAATTTGATTCCTAATGACCAAAATAAAGATTAATAAAGTTTCAGAAAAACTAAATTTTTAATGAAAAATGACTAAAAATAAGATTTTCTTACAGAAATACTTCAAAATAAAATAGTTTTCTAAAAAATTGAAACCATCTTCGCTAGATTTTGTCATTATGTATTTAAATTTTTATTCAGAAAATTTTCGGAATCGCTTACCAATTGAGGAATAAAATTTAAAGATACTAATATTAATGATTTGGGGCACCTTAGAAGACGAAATTTAAAATGTTTTTTTTTAATGGCTAAATGATTGGCCCGCACAATTAAAAATTGAAAAATGTAAAGTAGACTAAACTTTAGTTTTAGTACCGACTTAAAACCCTGGTTAATGCGTGGTAAAAAACCAAAATTTCGATTTTTAACCCCGGGTATGTTTGGACGAGTTTACTGTAGCATACAAGATACCAAACTTCTTAATTTATTTATATTTCCGGAAAAAGATTTACATAAACGATCAAATTCATATTTTTTAAAAAGATGATCCAATAAATATACAGTTAAAAAAATCACGAGATTTTTTAAAATTTTTTCGGGATCCCACAGTAATCCCCTACTCCATGACCAGGGCTCGACGGTCAATGCCTATCCATGGTTTCGCCTCCATTGTTTTCTGTAACCGTGGTCATAATTTTATAATACTGAACGTGACAGTTCTCCGAGACACCGGAGCCCAACACTAGATATTTGTTAAACACAAGTAACTTTCAACATGAAAGCGCTAAAAATTTATTTTATTATAAAAAATATTCAAATAATAAATATACAACTTTAAACTAAATATAAAAAAAAAAAACAATAAAACTAGATTAAATTTTATTTGATTTTATTTGAATCAAAAAAAAAGTCAATGCTTTCAATTTTTTTATTTAAAATTGGAGCCTTTGAAATTACCTTTTGATTTAATTCAAAATTAAACGCAATTAAAATTTAAAAAATTTTTGAAAAAAAAAAATTTTACCTTTAGAAAACTATTCACAAATTCATTATTTCGTTTGTTTATATTAAATTCATAATTTAAAGCTTGAACATAATATTCATTAATTTCTTTGAGCGAATTCGAATCGTCCAGATTCGAATCTTCTACAAAAAAAAAAGAGAAAAAATATAAAAAACATAAATTAATTAATAAATAATTAAATTACTTTGTGAGCTGATTAGTAATGCAAAAAGTAAACCATATTCTTCATTTGTTAAATTTAATTCTTTTAAGCTTTGATAAAAATCAAATACCATCTCTGTTATCTCATGTCCCATTACTTTTGTATAAAAAATAATCCTCATCTATAAACAGCCTTATTGTTCTAAGACCATATAAAACAAAAAAATAGCAAGGAAGAATTTTTTTCAAATCCGATTGGCTAAATCTTTGAAATCCAGGCAAGTCATACAATATTTTATATAAAATTACAGCATGTTTTTCTAAGAGACTTAGAATTTTTTGCCTCACTAGAAATATAAATTCTTCGCTATAAAAACGAGTTAATCTCTTTCCAGATTTGATAATTTCTAATCCTCTTTTTTCATGTGATTCATATTCACAAGTGTGTTCTATGAACAATTGACAACTCTTGTCTCTTAACATACTCAGCACTATAATTTGACTCTCTTTAGATTTATTTAATATTTTCTCACTTAGGAAGGTATTTGGTAAATAATTTTGGGCTTCTTTCCGCTTAAAACAATTTAATTCATTTAGTTTTATCAACTGTTTTAACAAAGAATTCTCTTTGTCTATATCGGATGATTCATTTTTTGCTAAACTTTGATAGGTTTGATCTTTATTCTTTGAGATTTTCATTGAGTTTGGTATTCGACCCATTCTAATTCCATTAACAGACATACCGGCTTTGAGACAAGCATTCCATCGACACAATTGACATTTTTTAGTCTTTTTTGGGTAAATTTTACAAGAAAAATTTTTATCACGACAAACGTAGCCTATGTGTCTCAAAAGACTCCGCTTGAAAAAGCCCTTTAAAATTAAAGTTAATAATTTTTTGAAAAATTTGATTAGATTTTCTAATGAAAAACTGGGGGACGTTGGGTCGATAGACAGAGTCACTCATCCGAGATACTTAATGACTGCAAACTCGACTCTTAGACTACGACTTGGCTTGGAACCCCGAAACCAAGCGATACTTAACTTCGTTTTTCATTTTATTTTAAATTAAGTTAGGCTTTTTTATAACTTACTTTACAAGGTTCACAAGTAGGTGCTCCATAATGAATACCAGTTGCTTCATCTGAGCAAATTTTACAAGGACCAAATTCGAATCTTGTTGAATCGGTATCACATTCCGCTCTTTTGATACTCAAATTAATCTCTCTTAAAGTTGCTTGTTCTAGTTTTCGTCGTTCGTGATCCCAATCCGAAATTTCAAATTGCATTTTTTATTGTTTTTTTTTTAAAGATTTTCATAAAAAATTTATTGTTTATTTTATGTTAAATTATGTTGTTTTTTATTATTTTTTTCTTTCGAGTCTTTAATTTTACTTTTGGCGAAATTTAAAAATTGTTTAGAAAAGTATTCCATTTTTTGAAATAAAAACATGTTTTAAAAAAAGGACTTTGACATTGGAAAAAAAATTAAAGGAATAGAAAGCTTCTAAAGTTTTTAGAATTCATGTAAATTAATCTATTTGATTTAAAATTTATTAAAAAATGTTTTTCTAATGAATCAATGAATACTTTTATCTTGGGGGCTTTAATAAAAAAAATTCTTTTATTGAAAAATTCTTATTCAAAAAGAAAAATTTCTAAATTTAAAAATATCGACCCATTTTGCCTTTAAAAAAAAGAGCTTTTCGTGCATTTAATTGATATCGAACAAAATTTAAATAATTAAGTGAAAAAAAGGAGATTAGAGCAATTATTTATTATGAAATGATTTTTGTTCTAAGAATAAATTTTATGACGAAAATTAAGGAAATTTTCGAAAAAAAAATTGTGAAAAAATTAGAAATTTTAGACTAATAAAGACTCCTAAAAAATAATTAATTATTTCAAATAATGTAGATTTAAATTATGTAACTCTAAATCAAAAGTAAGGCGACTCAATATTAAAACTGTAAAAATTATCGCTTTATTTTTTGTATGCAGTAAAATTACCTAAAATTTCTTATTTTCATTTGGAGGATAAAATTAATTAGTCTGGACGTTTAACAATTCCTGAACCTTAAAAAATTTTATAAAATTTTTATCTTAAAAATAATAATAACCGATAATTAACAATAAAGGTGTTCAATAAAGGTTGTCGTTTTTATATTTTCTATGATAAAATATTTTCTGTAATTACATCTATTATTAACATGATTTTCTTTTGATCAAAATATTAATTAAGTTTTAAGTTATATCTTAAATTAATATTTTGATCAAAAGAAAATCATGTTAATAATAGATGTTTGACAAAAAAAATGAGAATAGAACAAAATATTTTTTTCGTTACAAGTTTTTTATAACGAAAAAAACCTTCTGAGATAAAGGCCAAAATTTGGTTGAAATATGTTGTTGCTTTCACAAATTACATCACAAAAAAAGCCCAAATTTTCATTTTTTAAAGAAAAAGGCTTAATTTTAAAGATTTTTTGATATAACTTTTGAACAAAACATCATACAAAAACTATCAATACAGCTTTTGAAAGCCCTTTTTATTAGCTATTCAACGATATATAAAAATTAATTTTTTTAGTTCATTTCATGGGAGGACATTTACCATTTAAATTAGGGGTCAAGGTAATATAATTAATAAAAAGGTGACACATAAGAGGTAGTCATTCTTTACATTTTTTTGAACATAAAGGTCATTTGAACAAACGTACAAAATTTCATAAGATTTGCCTTTACAGAAAATATTTTATCAAAGAAAACATAAAAACGATTTTTAAGGAGCATATTGTTATTGTGGAAAAGGCTCGAACACCTCCGTCAATGTGAATTTTAGTACAAAAGTAAATTACTATAATTAAAAATTTGAATAATTTTTTTCCTTGGCATAAAAATTCTGTTCATTTAAATTTTACATCTGCAAAATCATTCTGTTTTGTGCATTTTGCAGAAAAAAATTTTTTAATACACATATTTTTTAAAGAAAAATATTTTATTTTTATTGCAAAAAATTCAGCCTCATTATAAATGAAAAAACCTGTTTTTAGTGTCATCAGATAAAGACATTCTGAATGTTTAGGGAACATGTTTTTGTTCAATTTTTGGAAGCAATAGATATTACATTAAAACACTCACTATCTTTAGGCGATTTTCCTGTATCAAACAAAAACGGAGAAAAAATCCATGCTCTTCCATGAAATCGATTTTTAGAGACTTTCTGAATTTCAAAAATTAAAAAATTAAAAATTACTTTTTAAAAATAAATATTTATAACATAGACTATTATCTATTTGGGTTATAGTAATCATAAAAAATTAAAAAAAATTTTACAGATAAATTAAAAAAATCAAAACCTCATTTTAATATTCTGATAAAGAACTTATAAAAGTGATTTAACAAAAAAGCAAACCAATATCGATAAAAAAAATAGTATGCAATTTTAAAAAATGTTGATAATTCTTTGAAATATCTTAATCAATTTCAAACCTATTCTTTAGAAGATTTTTGTCCTGAGTCTGGTTATTCTTCAAGAATAAAAAAAGAGAATCCACATTGCATTAGACAATCCAAGCGAAAAAAAAATCAATAAGAATCTAAGTAGCATTATATGATTTAAATCGTATAATGTTATTATTCTACAAAGGAAAATATAGTGCGGTGGTTGTAATTTTTTTTAATGAAAAAACTGAAATTTTAGAGACAGCACCGTTTTTAGTTATTTAGAATATGCTTGATCGAAAATAAAAGCCTCGCGCTTTTATTTGAGTGAGCTTGTATTTGAGGAAATACGGTATAATTTGCAAAAGATAACTTGGAGTGTTCTATTTTAGATTTTAAGGTTCTTTTATGGATCAAAAATTGATCAAGATAAATAGAATCAAGAATTTCACTTATTTGATGACTAATCTCTAAATTATTATATCAAAATTGTTAAAGACTTAGTTTATTTTTTTTATTATTTAGTTGATAATGATATGGAATTAGAATAATTTTTTTCTAATTCTTAGGAATTAAAAATTAATAAAATGAAAAATACTCATTCGAATTATCTTTTAACTCCTTTTATTAAAAAAAAGAATTCCTACACTTAGAGATACTTTACTTTTTTTGACCCTTTTCTGTTTTACGTATTTTAGCGTCTATTAACGTAATTTTCTGTAATAATACTTTTAGAAATTAACGAAACTTGAAGTAAAATTTCGTTGAAGATATGATTTAAGAGCTTTACAATTTTAATGGGTTGAGGTTGAAAAAAACATAAAAAAAGTTAGAAAAACATAAAATATGTGATCGACACATAAGTAAAATTTCTTTTTATAAAAAAGTGAAAAAAAACATAAACTTAATTCAATAAAAAGTTATAAAAACATAAGTTACATAAACCTTTTGAAAATGGTTAACCTTTTTCATCCCAAAGACCAGTGGCGGATCCACGGTATGGCGAACTCTGGCCATCGCCATACCTCAAATTTTATTAGTATGGCGCCGCCATACTTATATTTTTCAGAAGAAGAAAATTTTTTTCTCATGTCCCTTTTTATTTAAAAAAAAAAAAATGAAACAAAGATTTTACCCATTTTTTCATAAAAGGGTATAATCTAATTTCTCTATTAAATAAATAAAAAGCTTTCTTTAATTATCTTTTTTAAATGAAACCGATAAGGAATGTTGAATTTAGGACCGTTCTTCATCTAATTTTCTTTATTGTTAATTGTTTTTAAAATTATAGTTAAAATAAATTGAAAAAAATTACAAGCCATCCTTATTTAGTCGTAATTTAGATTATTTCGAGTTGTTTTTTGTTAACATAATACCTTGCAAACAAATGCATCAATGGGTTGGCGTTGAAAAATCTTGATTTCATATAGAAACAATTAAGAAAAATTATTAGTTTTTTCATTTTTGATTCTTTGTAAAAAACGAATTTATCGAAAAATCACCAAGAATTGGTCAAAAACATGTTTTCTTTTCGAAAGTTTACCTAAAATCCGCTTTATGGTAATATTCCTGTTTATCGAAAAAAAGTTTATGGTAAGGACTCTAATTTTACGACTTTTCACTTAGGCAATTTTACGTATTCACGCTGATAAAAAAGTAATTTACCTTTTAACTGTTTTATTTTTACCCTATTACCCCCCCCCCTCAATAGGGAGAAAGTTTCGCCATACCTATTATAAATTCCTGGATCCGCCACTTTCCAAAGACCTTTTTTTGTGTTTTTTTTTTTAAAAAGCTGTTAGTTTATGATGCATAATCATGATTTCTTTTAATCTTACCAGGAAGCTTCATCTCCAAATACGATATGATCTTAACTTTTGAAAGAAAAAGTTTATGTTTTTTTTGACCAATTAAGTTTTTATGCAATAAAGATAGATTATGTTTTTTCTTCAGAAATTCACTTTTTTTATGTTTTTTTAACATTTGGAATTCTTTTTTTGTAAATTTATGTTTTTTTTCACATTTTAAAAAATTATTTTTTTGACATTTTTACTTATGTGCTGTATTTTGAGATTCACTTTTTTTATGTTTTTTTCAACCTTAACCATTTTAGATTAACTGGACCTATGAACATTTCTTTTGCCTAAACTGACAAAAATGTTGATAAAGAGAAAATTTTACAATAAAGTGGTGCTGGTTAATTTGTAACATGACGTCATCTGACGTTAGATTTTTATCGTCATCTGTTTTGAAATGACGTCATTTATAACTGTTTTTAGTTGACCCGATATGACGGCTGACGTCAGATTTTATAGGTTTTTGACCGTCAATTAACGTCATATGGCGTTATATATCGTCATATGACGTCAGTTGACGTCACGTTACTAATTAATAACCACCACTGTATGTGAAGACCATATTAGTAGTAAAACTTAAATTGAATTACGTGGATAAGCTTTTTAGGCTTAAACTTATACACATTGTAGTTATTTTTTTTAAAGAAACGTATAGAATGTAACAGTTTTCTTTTCCACTTATAGTTACAGAAGTGAACTGACGAATTGATCAATAGATAAACTGATCAAATTTTTAATAATATCAATTAAAATTAAATCACTATGAAAGTTAATTTCGTGCTTTTTATATGAAATTTCGAAAACTTAAAAAAAACACATTTTTAAAAAGGAAAGTCAATTATTAAATCTATCCCTTTTTTTTTATCAAAAAGCGATATTGAACTGTATTTCTCTCAACACGTACTAATTTAGGCTAGTAAAATTCGAATAAAAGTTTAAGTCTAAAATTTTTGTAAACAAGAAAATTAAATTCGAGTGTAATAATTCTTGTTAGTGACTTAAATTTAGCTAAAAAAAAACCTTTGAAAAAAGGAAGGAAAAAAATATGACCTTAATGAGTATTTAAGCATAAATTTTCCTTTCTTATTTTATTTTTATACTTTCAAATCAAAAATTGGCGTAGCTGAATCGTACAGCTTACAGAACGCGATACTGAAAAAACGGTGATAAATTTTGAAAATTAATTAAATTTGAGATTTTACGAAATTTAAATACGACTGGTACTGTTGGACATTTTTTCAATAGCTGTTCTGTTTCTTAAATTTTCTGATCTTTTTCTCCTTCCCTTTATTTTCTAGAAGCGACTTTAGTCAACAAAGAAACAACTATCAAATTTTTATTCTCGAGAGTTAACTAAAAAATATTTTTAATTTTTTCCCTTGAAACACGGATGTAAAAAAGTGTCCTAAAATTTTAATTTTGAAAATGAGATGCTTCAAATTTTACTTTTTTTATAAAAATTTTAAAAATCTAAAGAAGTTAAAAATATTTTAGAGAGTAATTAGAAGTCAATTTATAATGACTTAACATAGATTTTATATCGTTAAAAAAACCAAAAGCAAAAAATAAAGGTATTTTTTAACGGTATTTCATACTTTATTTTTCAATTATTCAAAAATCATTTAATGAAGTTTTTTGTGAATAAACTATGTAGTTTTTAGATTTTTTGAACTTCTTTTTTCTAAAAAAAAATTAAGCCGATTCCTTAAATAATTTTAAGTGGTCGTAGTAATTACCAAGCGATAAATCCTAGTTTTATTTTCGGTGTTTTCGAAATCTGATTAATCAATGTAATAATGTAAAATTTCGACTAAAGCTATTCATTTTTGAAGAAGACACTTTTGATTATAATATTTATAAAAAATTTGATGAAGCAACATTATTTCTTCTAGAATAATTAAATTTTAAAAACCCAATTTCAAAACATTTTAGGAAAATTTCGGTAAAAATTTTTTTTTTTCTTTTTAAAATAGCAAAAATAATTTTACAAAACAAAAGTAGGTTTTAGTTACTTTTTAAATATTCGTCCGAAAAAGTTGAAAATATATTTTTTCTGAAAATTTTCACAGACCCGAGTTGGTAAAAAATCTCATTAAGGAAAAAAATGGCGGTCAGTTTTTTCAAAAAGCACCGATTTGCGTTTTTGTAATAGGGAATAATTTTAATATCTTATACAACAAAAAAGAAAAATAATTTTTTTTAAATCATAAGGTGGCCCAAATCATAAACTTCCGTTTTTTATAAATGATTTCCATAAAATTTTTTTTTGATTTTTTTCAAACCTCATTGATCTTAGAAAATTTTTAAAAAAAGGGGGTCTTATATTATCTAATTATCGAGCAATATTTGTTTCTAAAAATTCTCATTTTCATGTTCTTTTTAAATTAAAATATGATGCGAAAAAAGAATTTAGAAATTTTTTTTGCTAATTTTTTTTTATTTTAAAGAGCATAAATGAATTAACATCCATATCAAAATATAAGCAAAATTTTAGAACTTTTTTGTTAATTACTATTTTATTTTAAAAAATCCCTTTTTTTCAGCGTTTTTAAAAAACTATGTAGTCCTTCATTTTGTAGCAATCCTTACATTTTCTAAAATAATATACTTTAGAGTCTCCTTAACAAAAGTTACTAGAAGTTTTTTTTTCATTTTTGGGTTTGTCCATTGTTCCGCTTGATATAAAATAAACTCAGAGATGTCCCCAAGAACCAAAAGATCGAGAGCAGGCGAAGAA
The DNA here is from genome assembly GCA_002922825.1 of Brachionus calyciflorus. Classification (NCBI taxonomy): domain Eukaryota; kingdom Metazoa; phylum Rotifera; class Eurotatoria; order Ploima; family Brachionidae; genus Brachionus; species Brachionus calyciflorus. The sequence continues at coordinate 2,110,461 of NTPY01000600.1, read as the reverse complement.
AATATTAATAAAAGAAGTGATCAAAAACTCTTTATTAGAGATCCTGAAGATACTGGGGGCCAACGACAAAATGTTTTTAATTTTGATGAGGTCTATTACAGCCTCGAAGAAAGCTTAATCGATAATCCTAATAACCAACGCAATAATACTGCTCCAAGTCAGTTGAGTGCCAAACTGAAAGTTATCAAGTTTCAAGTAAATATTTATGATTTTAAAAAAATTATTTTTTGATTCAAATTTATTAAAGATTACCTGACTCCAATACAAAAAAACATTGATATTTAAACGGTTTCAAATTTATTTGCTATTTAATTTGATCAACTTCCTGAATTTTACTCAAAACATATGAGAATAATAAGCGTGGCAATTTATTTACTACTTCGACTGTTAAATATAAAATTTGAGACGTGTCGGCTAATTCTGGAATTGTTAAATCTTTTATCAATTAAAACTTGCTACTCTTGGGTCCTTACAATTATCGACGAAGATGATCCCTGTGTTATTCTCAGAGAAATTTATCCTGATGATGTTAATTATTTTGCTAATGATTCAAATGTTTTTATTAGATCATCGGAAAGCTGCCGAGCAGACTTGCTTAAGTAAAGTAAATAAAGTCACGATGAGTCAACTTTTAGATCAAATGAAATGTCAGCATTTAAATGGATTTTTTCCGAAAATGTGCCATTTTTTAACAAAGGAAGAGGTCAAAGTATAATGTTGAGTCTTTTTATGATAAAGAATAATTCAAATGATATTTTTCAGCTCTCTGAGACAGAGTTGGAAAAAGCTCTTAAAAAATATCCAGATCTAAACCGAAATTCTGTTTCACTTAATTTTTTCCCAAGATCTGCCAACTCGTGGATTCAAACAAAAAAAGACAATTACTTTGATAATGCTACCATTCTTGCACAATTTGGTCGCCTTTTTAAATTAATCGAATTCAAAGATGACTTTGAAAGTGTGATATTGAGATTATTGTAACAACTCACACATTTTTGTACATCAATTTTTTGATGGACAAAAATGTCCACGAATTTCTAAAATTGTCCATGAAAATTCAAAATTGTCAATCAATTCAATCTAATCTGTTTATCTTAAAATTTTCACGTTTTGAAAAGCTTTTGATTTAAAAGTAAAAATTATGCTTATATTGAATTTTTTCAATAAAGGTTTTCTAATGTGTACTGCTGACTTGTTTTGGCGTTGTTACATTTTTTCTGATAAAAATCGCTTTTTTTTTCAAAAATCTGGGAAATCAACAATTATAACAATTTATACATTTTATTTTTAACAGAAAAAAAGTAAGGTTAATTCAACTTAATTTTTTTAGATCGACTTTTCCTCCTAAAATTTTTTCGAATAAAAATAGTGTTTTTTAGCTCAAATTCAGTTTCCTGACCGATTAAGATTAATGATTTTTGGCAGTATATTTTATAAAAATAAAAAAAAATCATTTGTCCATGAAAAAAAATTGTTCATGAAAAAAAAAATTGTCCATGAATTTTTTCGATTACTTTTTATTGTTTTTACTTTTCCATCAAACAGACAAGAGGTATTGTCCATGGACAATTTTCCATGAATGGTACAAGACCCAAAAATAAATTTCTTGATATCTGCAAAATATAATTTGTTATCAAAAAAAAAATTATAAATCAAATAATTTAATTTTTTGATATCAAAAATAATAAAAAAGATAGCAAAATTTGATGGCTAAAAAAAGAATTTGATAGCATGAAAAAATACAAGTCTCAAAAAATAAAAAGTTATATTGAATAAAAAGTACAGTGGTGATTTGATTCCAGGATTTTACCAAATTTATCGTAAAATATGGTAAACTAACCATTATTTCCCAAATTTTACGTAAAATATGGTAAAATTGCAAAAGTTAAAAACAGTTAATTAACCAAAATTGGATAAAAAAACGTTTTTTACGATAATTTTGGTAAAATCTGATAAAAAAAAAGTGCCAAAATTTTTGGCAAAATTCCCTAAAAAAATTAACCAAATTTTACCGAAAATTACGTAAATTTTGGTTAATTTTTAACAAAAAACGTTAAAAAAGGTAAATTATGGGTAATTTATTGAAAATTATTCCAATTTCAGCTATTTTGCCAAAATGCAGAAAATTTTTTCTAAATACATATACAGACAATTCTTTAAAAAACTTTAAGTGATCGGAAAGAATTTAAAGATCATTAAAATTATTATAGCGGGATGCTTGAGGATGCTTTTTTTGTTTAAAAATTGTTCTTTAGCTGTTATAACTTCTTTCGATTACATGTTCTATGCACCATCGCCATCTGATGTTTAAGACTATCTTAAAATTTGTTTAAAAACTTGTAAACTTATTTCAGTAATCTAATTACTTTTATTTTCAATAAATTACCCATAATTTACCTTTTTTAACGTTTTTTGTTAAAAATTAACCAAAATTTACGTAATTTTCGGTAAAATCTGGTTAATTTTTTTAGTGAATTTTGAAAAAACAGCAAAAACAAAAAAAATGATTTTTTTGAAAAAAAGTCCATGCCAAAAATTTTGGCATTTTTTTTTTTACCAGATTTTACCAAAATTGTAGTAAAAAAAGGTTTTTTATCCATAATTTTGGTTAATTAACTGTTTTTAACTTTTGCGATTTTACCATATTTTACGATAAATTTGGTAAAATCCTGGAATCAAATCACCACTGTATTATTGAATTCTATTCAAAACAAAATAAATTAAATAAATATTTTTAAAAAATCAAAAAAACTTTTGCTTAATTTTTTTTAAATATCTAGGTCTTTGCTGACGGTTACGGTAACGGGGAAAATTACCGTTACACTTTTATTACAAACACTTGTATGTCAATGTTTTAAAAAATTAATAATCATAATATTCAGTTAAAAGTTGTTTAAGTTTGAATAGCAATTACTAGAAAAATCATTTTTGATCTTTTTCGATAATTTAATTCGAAATGATTGTCAACTTTATATCAAAATTCTTGGGTTATTTTACTATTGAACCATCTAAAACTCTATTTACCATATACCAATCGATTCAGCTCATCGAATTCTACAAAAATTATAATTGATCTGATTGATAACTTTTTTTCGGTTAATTCACAAAAACTTATTTTTTCGAATTAAATTTTTTGTTACAGATACCTTTTTTTTTCAAAAAAGATTATATTATTTGTGAAACTATATGTTGTCTTAATTTTTTTTTATTTCAAAAATTTCAGTCGACTTATGAAAATAGTCAGTCGAACCGACTCAAGTCGACTGGAAAAAAATGCCTAAAACTAGCACTTACTAATTATTTCGAATTTTCCTTTAAAATTACTTAAAATTTATGAAGTTTAATAAATATACAAGAATCAAATAAGAAGTTTTAGTAATTAGCTGAAAAAAAAATTAGGTGTTTAACTTTGTTACGGTTAACAAAAAAACTAAATCACAACAAAATTTGATCTGAATATTTCATTTATTTTTAAAAATTTTCTTAAATAAAAAATAAAATCGATTAATAAATAAAAAATTTATTGGATAAAAATCGAAAAAAATATCAAATCTCATTCAAGTCTTTAACATCAACTGCTATCTTAATAAACATAGTATTATCTTTGATATACTCATGATCGGATGACATGAATTTACCAAGTGGACAAAATACTGGTAAGCCACTAGCAATATTCATATCGGATGTGGGTCTTTTAAAAGAAGAAGAGTTTGGATCAGGTCTAAATGCATCAATTACATTTTCACGTGATTCTGACAAGGACTGATCAATTAGAATAAACGTGACTTTTTGTCTAAATGGCCATCTCAATAAAGCATCGTTTTCTCCTCTTAAAATCACAAAAAATAAACTTAAATGTGTATTACGTCCATTGCCATCTCCATTTAAATAAATCCTAGAGCACATTTTATAACCATTTCGATTCGTATAAAATGGCGGCGAATAAAAACTAATTTGCCTACCCGATTTTGCCTCTTGCATTCTCTCATGTACATTTGTAATCTTCCATAATAGACTTCCATCAAAACTTGTCTTTTCTAAATTAATTAATCTCTCCTCTAATGTTAATAAACTTACTTGAGTCAATGCCAAAGTCTTGTGTAATTCTTGAGCTAAATTTTTATATTCAATTACTTGTTGCTTTAAATTTAAATTCTCCGTTTTGAGTTTATCGTTTGATTTAGCAATTTTATCTATATCATAAATGAGACCATTTTGTGTGTTTTTTAACATGTCTACTTTATTCGATAAATGGGTTACCGTACCACTAGGTATATCGGTATCTTTATCATTTAAATTTTTAAGTTTATAATTAATTTCAATGTCTTTTACTTTAGCTAATTCTCTTTCGAAATATTCATATGTTAATTTCAAGTGATTTAATTGATTTTTGTGTAAATGCTCAGCATATTGTTCTCTCAAAATATGCTCTTGACATATTTTATTAAATTCACATGGTATTAATTGTTTGGGACAATCTCCACTTTTTAAATCTAAATGTCTTTCCAAGTCTTGTTTGGAATCGAATATTTTTAAGCAATATTCACATTTGTCCGTATCGGAGTGGGTTTTATAATGAGCTATGTATTCCTTAAGTGTACCTGACCATGAACAATCCATAAATAAACATTCTACGTTTATTTTGAAAATTTTATTTTGTAAATTTTTATCGGGTAATTTGTAATCGTTAACGTGTTGACCACATTTTTTGCATATCTTACTCGATGATATTATTTTAGTTAGACACGTATCACAATATTGACAACCACAGTCATCAGCTTGATGAGCGTTTACAATGACTTCTTTGCACTCAGGACATTTGAATTTTTCGTCAATGTCACTCGAGTCAAGTGGTGGATATTCTAGAATGTTCTGTTTCGAGAACGATGTATTTATTGTATCCATTTCAAGTTTTTTAATTTTTTTTTTAAATTTATTTTTGTTTAAGATAAAAAAAATTTTTTACCTAAGTAATTTCAAAAATTTTTTTTATCAAATTTAAAATTTTAGGTAATTTACTCAAAAGTTACGAGTAAAATATAAAATTTAATATGTATATACATTTTTTTTAAAATTCAAACGCAAACATTTTTGTCCTTTATACTAATACACAGATAGATTAATGTTAAAATTAGTTTTACATTAAAATTTCTGAGAACAATTGACAAGTTTTCAAAAAACCCGAGTACTTGGTAAAATTATAAAAAAGTTTAAATTATTAGAAAAAATCTTAAAGTATAGATTAAGATTTTTCTTTTTTTAAATTTTCAGAGTAAGAATGAGGTTCTTAATAATTTCTTAAGAAGCTCATTTGAATCACACATAACAAAAAGAAACATATACCAATATAATAGCTTTTTTGATATTAAAAATATCTTCTCAATTTTTTTTAGGAACTGAAAATTTTTTTTCAAAATTTAATTCTCTACATTTTAATACCAAAAACTTAGTTCTTCTTGTGAGTAGTGTTTTATCAAGTCGACACTTAAGAAAATAGTCAGTCGACTGGAGTCGATCTTAAATTTTTGAAATTAAAAAAAAAAAGAAAAATACAATTTGATTTACAAATAATATAATCTTTTTGGAAAAAAATAAGTGTCTGTAATAAAAAATTTAATTTGAAAATAATGAAATTTTGTGAATTAACCTTTATTTAAGCTGAAATTTTAGGATTTTGACATCATTATAAGTCTAAATGACTTTTGATTCTTGTCAGGCACAGTGAGCTAAATAATTTGGTATGGAAAATTTGGTGTTATTATGTCTTTCTGAGATGAAAATTGATTGTTAATAATGATGTTTTCCCAATTACGACCAAAAATATAAAAAATTTTGAAAAAAAGTTATCAATCAGATCAAATATAATTTTTGTAGAACTCGATGAGCTGAATCGATTGGTATATGGTAAAAAGTGTATTTGATGGTTTAGAAATCAGTTAATTGATAAAAACCAAGGAATTTGTTTAAAATTGAAACGAGTCATTTGACTCGTTTTGGTGCTTCTATTGTTAAGAAAAAAGTCAGTCGACTGGAAGTGGGTTTTTTTTCATGTCGACTGACTATTTTCTTAAGTGTCGACTTGATAAAAAAAATGCCCAACACTACTTGTGAGAGATCATTAAAATAGTTTGAATGGAACAACTAAAAACCTATTTTTTCAAGCTTTTAATGACCTGAATCAAACTTTTGGCTGAAAATTGGCTCCCTTATGTAATTTTAGGTGCTGAATCAAGAAAAACAAAAACAAGGTAAAAAAGTTTTGTTTCCCGAATTTTTCAAATTCTTTGTATCTAATTTAATCTAAATTTAGCTCTAATTTGTCATTTGCATCGTCAAAATCGAAAATATGGCTAATTTTATGGTTAGAATTCTTTAACTTAATTTACTTTTTGAATTTTTTTTTGAAAATTTAATGAGCTAAATATAATTTCCTGTTTTTATAAGTTAGAAAAATGCTATTTTCGCCTCTTTAAAGGCCCATAGCTTCTTATAAGAACATCGATGCAAATAAAAATTACTATATCCGTGATCAACTCGGCGAGATCTACAAACTGATTTATAATTTGACCATTTTTTCATTTGAGGAAGATGGATACTATATACCCAAATTCGATTATCGAGACTCTTTTCTCTATAAAAATAATTAAAAAAATATCTTAAAATATAAGTTTGTTATTAGTTTTAGATTAAAATCTATTAATATTGAAGAGCTCTTTTAGTTTCAAAGTTAATAGTGGTCTAATGTACATCTTTTAAAAGTAATGATTTCCTTTAAATCAATTCTAAGAGAATCAAATGAAATGACGAAAGGATTGTTCATTTTAGAAAAGAATGAACCTTGTAATGATAAAAATAAAATCTGAAAGAATGTTACAAGTCTTAAAAACTTCAATTTTTAAATTTTGAAGCAAATATATTTTTCTATATTTTTGAATAATAAATTTTTAAATTAAAATTTTCGTTTTTTTGTTTCCCAAACGAGTCTTGATAATCGAGAATTCCCTGAAATAAATTTGCAAAAGGCAATAAAACTCAAAGTGTAGGAGCTTCATTAAGAGAAAAAATGTAAAAAGTCTCTAAGAGAACTCAAGCGGAACTCTCATGTATTTAAAAATAGGACAAACTTGTCTGCTTTATCTTGGTAAATTTAAGAAAACATTGGAAAAATATTGCATTGAATTTTTTCGTCGAAAATTACCTAAACTTAAAAAATCTATGAAATTACTTAGAAAAAATTTTTTATCAAAATAAGTAGTAAAAAAAAAATTCAATAACTTGAAATGGGTTCAGTAAATAGATTGTTATCCAAACAGAACGCTCTAGAATGTCCACCATTTGAAGAAAAATTCAAATGCCCTAAGTGTAAAGAAGTCACTGGAAATGCTCATCAAACTGAAATTGAAATTAATTATCAACTTGATAATTTAAATGAAAAAGAAACCGATATACCAAGTGAAAGAAATAATCGACAGCAAGGTTCAGTACATTCTAATACACCTGTTTTATTGTCCGGACCTCAAACAGTCTCTAATATGTCGTCTAGATTTTCGTCATCATCATCTAACCAACCGCTTCAATCAAATCAACCACAAGAAAATCCATCTGAACAAACTACCGAAATACTTCAAACAGAATTATTCGATTACAAAATATTCGAAAACATAGAATATCCATTTTTTCAAGATCACAGTAAATATGAATATTTTGAAAAAATTAAACAAGGTAATTTTGGTGAGGTCTTTAAGGCTAAATGTAAAAAAACAAATAAAATAGTAGCTATTAAAACATTCCTAAGAGAAAATGAACCGGAAGGGGTAAGTTTGATACTGTTTTTTTATGCTAAAAAAATTTCAATTTACAATTACTATTAAAAGCGAAGCTTTGTAAATGGAGAGTTAGTAAAACTGACGAAATTGTAATTTAAGAGAACTAGAAAAACAAATAATTAATAAACAGTTATAAATAAAACTGTAAAACTCTCCACATTGGTTTGTAAAAATGCAAAGACCGACCAAAAAGGCTTATAAAACTGAACAACGAAGTAACGAAAGTTCTAAAACGATAAATCTAAAATTTGAATGAATGCTTAAACAATCAAACTCTTTTAAAATTTTTAATGAATCGTTTAACTATCAAACTCTCAGAATAGGATCTTATTCAAAAACAAACGAATCAGAAATTTAAAATAGAAATTAAATAGGGCGCTTTGAAATAGGAGCTATGCGACAATTACTTTTTGTACCGTAAACTTTTGCTTATAACTCTAATGGGGACCAATTGGATTTTCCAATCACTTTCCATTGGAGTTATAGGCAAGAGTTTACGGTAATAGTTACAGTGCCGATTTGAAACATGGATTTTAGGTAATTTTACGTAATATTTCGTAAATTTACGTAAAAAGTAAAAGGTCAAAAAAAAAAATTTTTTTACCATTTTTTAAATTTCTCAAAATCGAAAACCATGAAAAATAGTAAACAATGGTAAAACTAATTTTTTTTTTTGGCCTTTTACTTTTTACGTAAGATTTCGTAATTTAACCTAATTTTACCTAAATTTACCTTTTTTTACAACGTAATTTTACGTTAATCTACGAAATATTGCAAATTTACGTAAAATTACCTAAAATCCATGTATCAAATCAGCACTGTAAATTAATGGTTTGTTTTTTTATGCGAACGTGAGTGTTTTAACGCGAAAAAAAACTCTTAAAAAACACGAACACCAGAAGATCACTATAGAAAACTTTTCAATAAAAAAATAAGAACTTAAAAATATATTTTCGGACAATTAAACACTAAAAAAACTCGATTAAAACTCGCATATTATGTCTGTTATGTTATACTTTAATTTTGTTCGACTCTCTCGAGTAGAATAAAATAAAAATTACCCGGGAAAAAATTAACGGAGTTTGAAAAGCGTTTTTAAGACGTAACTTTTAAACACACATAAACGCGTTAAAGCGTATAAAACCATACTTTTTTAAATTTTTTTATTCAATTCATTTTTAATTTTTGGAGGAAAAAAAATGTCCTGAAAATCAATGCAGAATATCTTAGAATAGTAAAAGAAAATTTCCAAGAATTTATACAGGATTGAATGTTAATTGGAGACTTTTTATTTTTCGAATTGACCTGACTTGATAAAAAGTTTTAGTTAGGAATTAAAAAAAGAATTATTTTAAAATATCAGATTTTTTATTTCAAAAAAATTAAAAATAGCAAAGTAAATTAAATTGTTTTGAAAATGTTCATAAAACATTTTGAAAAATAACTAATACAGTCTACCCTCGATAATCCGACCCTCGAAATTCCGGAAAACTCGAAAATCCGACACAATAGCTATTTCCCATTCCTTTTATAATATAAAACAATGCTAAAATTATTCATTAATCCGACATTTTTTGTCGGATTAATTCTGAATTCCGACCTACTTTTATTTAACTAATTAGATAAACAACATGTTAAATTTATTCTGTAATCCAGAAAAAAATTTTTTTGAATTAATTTTTTGTTTATTACAAAAAAAATAATTGTAAATACCGTAAACTCGCGGTTCATATTGCGGGGGTACAAAGCGAAAATTCAGTTTTATTCCGGGCATTAAACATGTGTTTTGAATTTTTTTCAAAAATAGTTTTAAGGCCGGATTAAAACTGAATTTTCGTTTTTGATGACTCATTAAATGTGCAAAAAATAATTTTTTTAAAAAAAAAAAAAATTATAATTTTTTTATTCAAAAAATTACTTCTCGGATTTGATGCGTGCATTAAAATTGAATTTTCTATATTTAATGCATGCATATATTTAAAAAAATTTACAATTTTTTTTTAAATATTTATCAATATCACCATCAACCCCAAACAAAAGGAAAACTCCCGATACTGAACCTGAACTACGCGTTCCTAAAAAAAGAGGAAGAAAACCAGGAAGTAAGAACAAGAAGACTATCGAAAAAGAGGCAGCTATGAATTCAAAATAATTTTTTTAAACATTTAAAACAATTTAAAATTTTTTTAAGAATCGTTATTTTTTTTTTTTAAAACCGAACTTTCAATTTTAATGCAGGCATCAAATCCGAAAAGTAATTTTTTGAATAAAAAAATTAAAAAAATTTTTAAAAAAAAAAAAAATATTTTTTGCACATTTAATGAGGCACAAAATACGAAAATTCAGTTTTAATCCGGCCTTAAAACTATTTTTGAAAAAAATTCAAAACACATGTTTAATGCCCGGAATAAAACCGAATTTTCGCTTTGTACCCCCGGGGTTGTATCTTCGAGTTTACGGTAAATAAATAATTTATATATAGTTGTTTTTTTCTAAATTAATACTTGTATCAAGTGAATGTAAAAAAGAAAGAATTCTCTTTAAAAAAATTATGGATGAATTAGGCTTAAAAGTTAAAAGAAATCGAACTGATTTGACTCTGGATATTAAAAGAGAAATTATTCAGTTTCATAAACAGCATCCAAAAATTAATCAGCTTCACGTAGCTTTACATTTCAATAACAAATATAATGTAAAAATAGGGAGGGCTACAATTTCCGACATTTATGCATCTGAAAAAAAATTATTTTCTCTTGGAAATATACGTGATGTAAATTCAAAGCGTTTATCTAGCGCTAGATTTCCTCTGATTGAGAGTTGTTTAATGTTATGGATATCAGATGTTAGAGCACGAGGAATTAATTTAAGTGATGACATGCTTATAGAACAAGCAAAAATATTTGGTGATAGATTAGGCTATGGAATGGAAATGAAATTTTGACATGAATTTTTAACTGTTGATGAGTATTTAAATTGTGATGACAAAATTCCGACAGGTGAAGTTTTAAGTGGGGTCTCTGATTTTGCACTTATGACGTTTTGCTTTTAAACATAAGAAAAGAATTTTGTACATTCAAAAAAAAGTTTCACTTAAATTTAGTAAAAATATACAGTTATTTTCGAATTGTATTTAAAATTTTCAAATTTTACATATATAAAGTATTTCTTACATATATAAATAAAAGCACACTTAAGTAAAGAAAATCAAACAACATTTTAGATATTTTTACAATCAAAATAATAAGCTTAGGATGCAAGACGAAATCTTGAATGGGATTTACTTAGACAGTTTGACGACGAGAGTGACTTAGACGAGACTTTGGTCACAAAACTGCCATACAATAAAGTTCGTTCTTCGCATGCAAAGACAAATTGTAATCTAATAGCTGTGTGTAAGTTGGATCGCCATAAAATGCATCAAGAAACTCGTTTATGCAAGGGTCATAAGACAATGGATCTAAATGAAGAAGTTTTTTTGAAATGTCCTGTACAATACAAAGTCTTTCGCTGTGATGATTGTAGTGTTTATAAAATTTTACAAAATAATCAACACACGAACGATTGTGAAGATATAGTGAATGATACTGATTTGATACATCCAGAGTCACATGCTTTTGGTATACATCCTAAAGTAAAGGTTTACCACTTAGATTGTACATACAAGTTAACTAAAAATAGGTTTCCGTTTTTAGTTTTTGGATTCTCGTTGGGATTCGTATTTAATCCAAATTTTATTATGATGGATGCTAATGACGCCTCTTACAATGCTGTCAAGTTACATTTTCCAAATTGTATAATATTAATGTGTTTTTTTCATGTCCAGTACAATATTAAGAAAAATAGTAAGTTTTATCCGATCACATGTCAAGATGATATTTTAAATGATGTTAGAATTATGAACTCTTGTATTACTTATGACGAGTTTTGTCAAGAGAGAAATCGTGTTTTGGAAAAATGGCATAATTTAGGCTTAAAAGAATTTAGAAATTATTTTGAAAAAGAATGGCTGAGTGAAAGATGGTGGCGCTGGCAATTATTTCAAGTTGTTCCTGGTTATCCAACAACTAATTCATGCATCGAATCCCATAATAAATTGATCAAGTTGCTTTATACAAATTACATTTGTTATACGATTCATGAAATGCTATATTTCTTATGATATAAATTTAATATATCATAGACACCATTTCTGTAGTTGCTCTTGTAAATATTTCTATAGAAATTATATTTGTAAGCATGCATTAGCATTAGCCGCAAAATTGAAACTAAAGCTCAAAGGCTATATTAAAGAAGACTTTTTCTCAACTCGAGCTAAACCAGGCAAAAAGAAAAATAAATCAAATCCATTAAGTTATGATTAATTTACATAATTAATAATTCTATTCGTGACTAAAATTTTTTATTTACATTCTATTTACATTTTTTTTACTTTTATGTGGTATTTTATACGTTTAAATAAAAATTTATACAACAAACTAGTTAATTATACTTAATTGTAAAAAAGTCTTAAGTAAATTTATCTTGTTTTATGTTTGTTTTAACTTTTCTTTATGTGTCAAACACTAGTCCCTTTTAAGTGTTGATGATATATTATCAATTGTAAATAATGAAGATGAAGATGGAGTTAATTTAAATACAGAAAATGATAATGTTGATTTAAATGACGTACAACCGAAAGAGGTTACGAACCAAGAAGTTATATCAAGTTTAGAAAATTTAAATTTATTTCTATCTAATTCAAAACATTTTGAGACAAAGGATTTAGATATTTTAAATAAATTAAGAGATCGCATAGAAGAGGCTTTCGAAAAGAATAAAATTCAAAGACAGATAAGCGATTTTTTTAAACAAGACTAAATATTTATAATTTATGTAATTTCCGTAAAACTTAGTTAAATTAAATGATTAATTTTGTTATATTAAAATGTAAATAAAAGTTTCAACTATCCGACAATTTTTTGTTTTTTTTATAATCCGGATTATCATATTTCCGACAATTTCATTAATCCGGCATAAAAAACTCCAACCAAATGAGTCGGATTAACGAGGGTTGACTGTAATTAAAAAAGAAAAATTTTTTAACTTCCCATTTTAAGGTAATTATAAAAAATTGAATTAATCTATCTGAAACGGTGTACTTCGTAATAATAATTAGATAAAAAACTCGATAAACTAATAATTTTCACGCGTTAGATCACTTAACCGATGTTTATTGATCGATTGCTGTGTTTTATTTGATAAGCCTCTTTGGATCAATTTTTGAAAAAAATATTTCATTTTTAAACATGATATTTTAAATTACTTATAATTGTATTTTCGACTGGAGTCGACTTCAAATCAAGACGAATGAAATCGCCACTGTATTTTGACTTTGTCTGTTTTACCTCAGTTTTTTTTAAATAGATAATTTTCCTAATTGACAATTTTAATTGATTTTTTTTAAACTGTGCAAGTTGAGCGAATTAAATTTAAAAAAGTAATTATTTTTAAATTATGCAGAATTTGTCATTTTTTAATTTTTTGTTTAAAAAAGATAAACATAAATTCTAACTGATCATATCTTGGATCATTTTTCTGATCAGACTTTAATTTATTTTTTTAAATATCAATTTAGTTTTTTAAATTCATTTTTTTCTATTAAGTTTCCAATAACAGCATTAAGAGAGATCAAAATACTCCAAGTACTCAAGCACGAAAACATTGTACGACTAATAGAAATATGCACCACAAAAGCATGTCCAGCAAATAAATATAAAAATCAATTTTATCTAGTATTCGAATTTTGCGAACATGATTTGGCTGGTTTACTAAGTAATCAATCAATTCGATTTTCATTGGGTGAACAAAAAAAAATAATGCAACAATTACTAAACGGCTTGTACTATATACACAAAAATTTTATATTACATCGTTACATGCAAACAGCGAATATATTAGTAACTAAAGATGGTAAACTTAAATTAGCCGATTTTGATTTAGCTAGATGTGTTGCAAAAACAAATAAACCGGCTAATTACACAAATAGAGTTGTTACTTTATGGTATAGACCACCAGAATTACTTTTAGGAGAGAAATGTTATAATAAAGCTATAGATATTTGGGGTGCTGGTTGTATAATGGCTGAATTATGGACCAGAGAACCCATTCTCAAAGGCAATTCTGAATTAAATCAACTTGATTTAATACAAAGTCTGTGTGGATCGATAACAACAGAGGTCTGGCCCGATGTTGATAAATTAGAGTTATTTAGAAAATTAGTACCTAAGCCAGATGTAAAGAGAAGAGTAAAAGAAACACTTGGTACTTATATAAACGATTCTACTGGATTAGATTTGTTGGATAAATTACTGACACTTGATCCAAAGAAGAGAATTGATTCGGATGATGCGCTAGATCATGATTTTTTTTGGACAGAACCGATGCCATGTAATTTAAAATTAGATATGTTGGAGTAACTTTTTTAAGTTATTTCAGTTGAAAAAATAAAAATTTTAAAATATAATTAGACAGGATTAGCATTGAAATTTTGCCCCTATTTTATTTTTGAACCAAAAGACTTAGGAAAAATATTTTTTAAGTTTTTTTTTTAAAATGATATAATATCTAAATTTAATAATCGACTCAAAAAAATTTTTTTTTGAAATTTAAAAAAAAAAAAAATTAACATAATTTTCCAAAAATAAGTCATTTTAACAACTTGGATTTTCCGCAGTTATCGGAAACTGCGAAAATGATCAACCAGGTAAGAGCCTCTCCGTACGACGCTCCGCTAAAAGATTCACTTTATCACCAGCAACAAATTCACGCACAACAGCAATATAACCTCTATAATCAAGTACCCTCCTTCTATATAAATCAACCACTTAATCCTATAAACCTAACCAGAGTTGGGATCAGTTA
>NTPY01000600.1:2064350-2093137 GCA_002922825.1 Brachionus calyciflorus | reverse complement strand
AAATTAAGCTTCGTCTTTTTAAGATTAACTTTCTTATAAAAAATCTTTTGATCGATTTCATAATTGTTCTAAAATTATGTAAGTCTTTTATTTGGTCTAAAAAAACTGAATTTGATTTTTGGTTAGGAAAGCATATGGTGACTTTACAATTTAATAAAAGATCTTTAAATAAATTTGATAATATTTGCTGCAACAGAAACAAAAAATCGATTTTAACTTGAGAAAGATAATAACTTGGAAATCAAATAAAATTAGATACCTAATTTTTAATGCACGAAATAATTTACGATACTTTTCGATAAACCGAATATTTTAATCCTGATGAATATTTTTGGAGCAATTTTGCAACCGGATTAAAGCGAGGAGACTGTATTTTATTTTTATTTTGAAATATTTCTTTTATTTAAAAAAAGACCAAAATTTTGTCAGTTAAAATCAGTAACTGGCAGTTTTTGGAAATCAGTAATCAGTCAGTTTCAGTTTAACTAATAACTGAAATTAACTGAAACTGATCAGTTAATCAGTATCAGTTTCCCAACTCTGAACCTAACAAGTCCTCGTCAAAAAATTCATCCCAATCGAATCATCTAAACGAACTGAATCACATCATGCCACCTCACTCGTCTTACCAACCTCAAAAAAAACAAGTTTCACGACCAAGCAACTGAACATATCAAACCTATTACACTCAAATTCACCAGTAAGAAAAAATTTGATACCAAATTTAAAGACTTCTTTACTCTAGAAGACTATATCAAGCACATGAAACCAGAAACATCTTTATCAACAGTGTATATCAATAAGAATGATGAACTAATAATCAAAAAAAAAGACGAAAATCAACTTGAATTTCTAAAAACCTGGCCACCAAATGCTTTCGAACATGGTCTAACAGAAGTAATTAAACAAAAAAGATTTTACGTAGCTTTGCAAAATGTTGACATCGACTTCGAAATTGAATCGATCCAGGCGAAACAGTACCTAAAGACAAACTACTCAATAGAAGACTCTCTTAGAATGATAAAAAAATAAACGGGTCAAAAACTCGCACTTGTTAAAGCAGTTACCTCCGACGGAACAAAATTTAATGAATTAATGAAAGCCGGTTTCATATATATATAAGAATTGGATCAACGCAAATCAAGGTTACACCCTGTCGATTTGGCGTAACACCTGATCAATGTTTCAACTGCTTAAAATTCGGTCTTACTAAAGCCAACTGTCCTGAAAAAAACCAAAAATGTCTAAGATGCGCTGGTGATCACAGCTATAAAAATTGCAAAATCAATGACCCAGAAAAAATTTTTTGTATTAATTGTAAAGGAAAACACACTGCTTGCTCTAAAACATTCCCTGAACTTTTAAAAGCCGTAGAAACAAAAAAATTAAAACAAGATGGAAAAATTTAAAACAGAACAAATCAACCTACGACCAGAATAAATTGCCAATTCAATCAAAACCAAAACCCTCAAGGTTAATACTCTCACCATAGGTTTAGTAAAGTTTATCATTAATCTTTCCAAAAACTTAAGCCAAGTTACAGCCTCGGTAAAATTTGATCAATCATATGTAATAAACATGATCAATCAAAACTTAGGACAACACTTCGGCTCACAAATCAGTAACTACCTCTTCGAGGACGCAGACCAGATAGATGATGAACAGGCACAACAAAAAATTGCGACTGCAATTTCGCAATTTTTTCATAAAAATTGAAATCACTTAAAGACAAAGAAACATATTTCCAACTCAAATTCAAAATAATCTCAAAGATCTCTTGACTTTACAACAGAAAATTCCAAAGACATTTTCAAACGAGGTCTAATCATTGGATTTGCATCGGAAAATATTCCGTTGCATAAATTAAACTATAAAAATTTCAAAAATACTTTCAATAAATATTTTAAGGTAAAAATTTTTTTAAAAATATTAATTTTATTTGATTTTTTTTTAAATTTCTTGTTTAATATTTCAAGCCTGATTACAAAATTCCTAGCGTCTCATCTATATGAAATAATCTTCCAAAAATTTACGAAGAAGAAATGCAAAATATGATTTCATTTTTCAACGATTCTAAAATTACCTAAATGTGCGATGAAACATCAGATAGTCTCAATCGTTCGGTGTTTCAAATTATTTTTATTAAACTTTACTTAAATGTCGATAATAAACCGAAATTGGTTTACACTGTTTTTCTAGACGAGGTTAATTTTGAGACTGTAAGTAGAGCCTTAGTTGATTGTCTAGTAAAAATGGAAGTATTAAAATGTAATGGCTTTTATTTCCGACAACATATCTTATATGATTAAAGCTTTCAAGTCTTGCCTCAAAACTTTATTATACAATTGTACTCACGTCACATGTTTTGCTCATTTCACTTGGTAGGTGAAACATGGAGATCTAATCTAAACGAAATCGACGGGATTGTCGCAAATTTAAAATCAATTTTCCCACGTGGAGCTAATCGGAAAGAACGTTTAATTAAATTTTAAAATCTAAAGGTGTCGAAAATCCTAAGCTTTATCCTTCTCCGGTTGTAACGAGATGGAATACATTGTTTAATGCAGTAAAGTATATGAATGAAAATTTCGCTAATTTGAGCTTATTCATTGATTCTGAGTGTGAAGAAGACTAGACAGTTGCTTTATGTAAGTTAAAAAGATTATTTAAAAAATGTAATTAAAAAGAGCAATTTGAATTTGGTTCTTCAAAATGTGACAATTTTAAATTTGTATTTGTTAGATGAAGCCCAGCCTGCAACTGAACTTTTTAAGAATGCTTGCGTTTTTGATCCACTTCAGGCTTGTTATTTATCAAGGAAATTAGACGATTTTTCTTTCCCTGAATTTATAAAATCGCAAATTAAAGATGAGTGGTTACTTTATCTTGAAATCAGCTACGAATTAAATAATTACAATGACAAGATTAACTAAAATATTTGAAGTTGCTCGTTGGTATATCAAAATTCCGTCCAGCTCGTGTGACTCTGAAAGAGCGTTATCTAAATACAAAATAATTCTAGACGACACAAGACAAAATATGACTGAATTAACAATCAAAATCAATAATTTTTATTCAAATTTTTATTTATATAACTAAATTTTGATATTTTTTGATTGTTTATTTAGACAAAAAATTTTTTTCATTAAAAAAATATGTAATTTTTCTTTAATTTTTTTGCAATTTTTCGCAATTTTTTTTAAATGAGCAAAAAGATAGATGATTAATAATTTATTAATTAGAATAAATTTTTTTTTTCTCTTTATTAGGAATAAAAAGGACGAAAATAAAAATGAATACAAAAAAAAATGTAATTTTTCAGAATTACCCAAAAAAAAAATTTTAAATATGAAAGCAAAAATACCAGTAAAAAACTTAAATCAAAAAAGCTCTTAAATGAAACGAAAAAATGTATATCCATGATTTTCTTTTTGATAAATTTGAGTCTTTCCGTATTTAATACTTATTTTAAGAATAATTTTTAATGGGGGTCATCAAGAGTGAGGAAAATAAAAAAATTTTATTAAAAACAAAATTGAATTTAACAAAGTAAAATTGTTTTTGAAATTTAATAAAGTTAATAAGTGAATTACTATTTATAAATTCACTATAGTTGGATTCTAAGTCGTTTAAGGAATCTATATTTAAATCACCAACTTTAAATAAAGATATATTTGTATCTAGAGAAAAAAAAAGATATTCGTTGTTATTCATATTGATTAGCTGGTTTTGACATTTATTTGTATAAAAATGTATTCGAATAAATTCGAACTTACTTTTTGTTTTACAATTTTTATACCTTTTTTACAATTTATAAAAGTAAGCTACCACCTATTTCATTCCTAGTTTTATTTGATCTATTAGATCGATAAAATAATATTTCTTTATAATTAAAATTTTTAAGTTGATTTACTCGTTTGTTTGAACTTAGTCTAGTTTCACTAAAAAATAAAATATCAAAGTTTGAGTGTTTCATAATTTGTTGAACTTCAAACATTTATTATTACAGTACTTTTAATGATTTCTTTACGTTATTGATAAAAGTGTTACTACCTGTTAGTAAAAATAAGAAATGTTTGGGAATACATTTTTTTATAAAATCAAGCGTTACTCCAATTATTTAAATTCAAAAAGCGTTAGAAGTGTTTTTATGCCCGTTAGTGGATAAATTAAAGTGTTTGGTGTTGGAGACAATGTGTTAGGGGAATAAAAACTAGTGTTAGGGCTAGTTTTAGGAGGAGAAGATCATGTTTTAGAGGGGTAAAAACTAGTGTATCCTCAAACACATGGTCTTCTTGTAAGGTGGCCCAAATCATAAACTTTCGTTTTTTATAAATGATCTTCAAAAATTTTTTTTTGTTTTTTTTCAAACCTTATTGATCATAGAAATTTAAAAAAAAAAAGGGGGGGGGGTCCTATATTATCTAATTATCGAGTAATTTTTGTTTTAAAAAACTGCTATTTTTATATTTTTTTTTAAATTAAAATATGATGCGAAAAAATAATTTTTTTTTTATTTTTAAGAGCATAAATGAATTAACAATTTCTAAATATAAGCAAAATTTTACAACTTTTTGTTCCATTTTATCTTAAAAAATACCTATTTTTGAGCTTTTTTTAAAAACTATGTAGTCCTTCATTTTGTAGCAATTCTTACATCTTTTTTTAAAATAATATACTTTAGAGTCTCCTGAACAAAAGTTACTAGAAGTAGTGTTGTTCCGAAACCAAACCAGGTTTGCTTAGTTTGCCCAATTTTGGCAAAACCAAATTTGGGAAACCAAAAATTTAGCAAACCAAAATTGATAAACCAAAATTCTAGCATACCAAAATTGGTAAACCAAAAACTTAGTATGCTTATAAGCATATGCCAGCATACCAAGCAAAAATATAGATTAAGATTTGGGAAGTTTTCTAAAAAAGGGATCATTTTTTGGGGATGAAATCACAATTTGAAATATGTTTAAAAAGCTAAAAATAGCGGTTAAAAAAAATTTTTTAATATATTTTTCATCCCCTAATAATTTTCCCTTTTTAGAAAACTGCCATTTTTATTTTCTAATATTTTTTAAATAAATAAATAAAGTCTGATTTTTTTCGGATCAGTTTTTTTAGTGAAAGGAGTAGCATGGCTGTTTTTTTTTTAAAAGCAAACAGAAATAATTTTTTGAATTTTTCTTTCCAGGATAGCTCAAATTTGTCCTCTTAAAAAACTGATGTTTAAAATTTTAATTTCTAATAAAGGTGTGAATTTGATATATAAGCAGAAAAAGATTTTTTGAAATTTTGAATTTTTATAAATCAAATACTTTAAGATTATTTCACAACTAATTAATTTGATGTCTACTCAATCTCAAAAAAGACGAAGACGTTTAACATCAATTTTTTTAGAAAACAATGACAATAATAATCAATTAAATCTAGAAAACTTGAACTCATTAAACGAAACAAATAGTCAAAACGTAATTGATGAGAATGGTGAAAACAGTACTCAAGACTCTCTTTCTACTCAAATGAATCTTTCTGATTTAATCAAAAAATATTTCCAAGAAACTTCAGTAAAAGATTTAAATAACACACCGACTGAAATGATACAATGTCTCGAATGTAAAAATAATAAGGTTAACAAATTTTATCATAAATCGACCTCTAAAACCAATTTAATATATCATCTCGAAACAATTCATTCAGTAAAAAACAGTAAAAAGTCAAGAATTATCAATGAAAATGTAAGTTTTGATCAGGATAAAATTGATCGAACTCTTTTATTTTGTATTATTTTCTGTTTCTTACCATTTTCTATTGTTGAAAAAAAGGAATTCAAAGATTTTGTTTTTGCTTTAAATAGTAACTATAAAATTCCAAGTAGAAAAAAATTAAGGCTTTTACTCGATGATATATATGAAGAGAAAAAAAAAAATCTTTTAGATAAATTAACGACTTCCAATTTTTTAAGTCTTACTACTGATACCTGGACATCCTGCCAAAATTATAATTATATGAGTCTAACTTGTCATTATTTAGAAGGATTTGAATTAAAATCTTTTGCATTAGGATTTAAGAATATTGTAAGTCACACATCTTCATATATGAGAGATTCAATATTAGAGATTTTAGAGTACTTTAATGTTAACTCTAAGATATTTTCAATTTCAACAGATAATGCAGCTAACGCGAGAAGACTAGCTGAGGATCTAGACTTTATTCAAGAACCGATCCGATGTATCGGCCATGTTTTACAATTAATAGTAAAAAAATTTATAGAAACTTGTGAAGAAACTTTTAAGGATAGTTCATCTGGAAAAAATATAAACGAGATTGAATTAAGTTATTTTAAGGTTGGTGGTATCCTAATGAAATGCAGGGGCATAGTTTGTTCTTTTAATCATTCAAGTAAATTAAAACAAAGCCTTGAAGATTTACAACTAAATCAAGCAGAAAAACTTACTCTTATTCAAGATGTAAAAACAAGATGGCATTCCACTCTTGCAATGATTAAAAGAATACACAAACTTCATTCTTACATTGAAACTCTTTTCCACCAACAAGAATATAAGAATCTGAAAGCAAATCTTTTAACTAAAGAAGAGCTTGAAATACTTGGTCAATTAATTAAAATTTTATCTCCATTCGATAAAGTATCTCAAAATTTATCTGGTGAAAAATATGTTACCAGCGCTTTGATAATTCCGGGTTTTAAGTATATAGAGAAAAAAATAAAATATGATAATAATGACTCACAATTTACAAAAAATTTAAAAACACTCTTAAAAATTAGTTACGATGAATACATGATAGACTATGATTTAGAAATTAATCCTATGCTATCAGCAGCAACTTTTTTGCATCCATTCTACAAAAAATTCGATTTTCTTTCTAATCAAGAAAGGCAAGAATATTTGAAATCTGCAAAAGGTTTCATATTAGAAACTTTTAAAACTAACAAGTTTGACAAAATAATATCAGAAACAAAAAAGAATAACGAATTAAAATTAAACAATTTGAAGAAAAAATTGAACTTTGATTCAGATTCTGATTCTGAAGTCGAAATTGAAGTTTTAGATATACGAAAAGAATTTAAAAGTTATTTAGCTGATGAAAATAATGAAGATGTTCTAGTGTATTGGAAAAAAAAACAGAACGATTTCCCAATTTTATCAAATTTAGCAATAGCTATTTTGGCAACACCAGCAACTAGCACTTCTAGTGAAAGATTATTTTCTCATGCAGGATACCAATTATGGGATCGTAGAAATAGGCTATCTAAAACAAATTTTGAAAAATTAATGTTTATTTTTGAAAATAAAAATTTGTAAAATGATTTTTTAAATTTTTTTTTTCTTATTTTTAAGTATCTTAAAGAATTATAAATTAAATAAAGAAAATTTAAAAAAAAATTAAAATAAATTTTTATTTTTTATTGGTCAACTTAGCTGGTTTCCCAAAGCTTTAGCAAACCAATTTTGGTTTTGCTAAAAGTTTGGTATGCTAAAATTAGCTTACCAAAAATTTAGTTTACCAGATTTGGTTTGCTAAATTCTAAGCATACCAATTTTGGTAAACCAAAAAACTAAGCAAAACTCCCATCACTAACTAGAAGGATTTTTTTATTTTTTGTTTTTGTCCTTTCTACTGCTTGATATAAAATAAACATAAAAATTTCTCCTAAGAAATAAAAGATAGAGAGCCGCCGAAAGAAAATTTTTAAGAAAGAAAAGATCAAAACTTCTTAATTAGTGATCCTGAAGGTTCTGGAGACCAAAGACAAAATGTATTTAATTTTCATGAGGTCTATTTCAGCCTACAAGTAGGCTTAATCGATAATCCTAATAACCAAAAAATAATACTGTTATAAAAAGTCAGTTGAGTCCCAAACTGAAAGTTATCAATTTTAAAGTAAATATTTTTGATTTTTAAAAATTATTTGAAATTTTTGATAAGAATATATTAAAGACTGGTTAACTCCAATCTGAAAAAGATTGATATTAAAACTGTTTCGAATTTATTTGCTGTTTTATTTGATCAAATTCCTGGATTAAACTCTTAACAAATGAGAATATTAAGCGTTGAAATTTATCTTTTTCTTGACACGTTAAATATAAAATTTGAAACGTGTCGGCTAATTATGAAATTCTTAAATTTTTTATCAATTAGAACTTCCTTTTCTTAGATCCTTATCGACGAAGATGATCCTTGTGTTATTCTTAGAGGCGGTCTCGGATGCTCTAAACGCATGACATTTTACGAAAATTATCCAGAGTTGGATATAGAAGACTTTTTGTTAAAAGAATTAAGAAAAATGTTACTTACCCATACGGCTCTTGATAGTTTTAATACAGCCTTAGAATAATTAGCCACTGAATATAAGATTGAGATTATCTGGTGCCCCAAATCCCTTTGCCAGCTTAATCCCATAGTATAAGTTTGGTGTGATTTAAAGGGTTTCCATAGACGAAATTATGACCAAAATTTAATAAATTTTTAGGCTTATTTGCAGATCTGTTAACAATATGGAAATAAAAAATTAGAAATTTGACTTTGAAATAGATTCTGGAAGGCTCTTGAGATGTATGAAAATAATTTTAGTTATCAAGATGTCCCTCAAACACTTTTCTAGTGCAACCTTCAAAAACCACAATAAAAACAAACTTTTTAACACAAATATTAAATAACTTTTTTTTATAGAATTAAATTAAGAAAATAAATCATTTTTTGAAGAAAAAAACATAAAAATTCTTAATTAAATATATCTTTAAAAAGGTGTTTATTTTAAATTCAAATTTAAAAGTCGAAAAAATTTTTTTGATCAAAAATCCTTCTAGTAACTTTTATTAAGCATTAGATGAAATATATAAATCAAGAATCAGTTAAAAAAAAAATTTCAATTAGAAAGACTACATAGTTTTTTCCTAAAAATAAAACAAAATAAATCCTTGTTTTACAATTTTTTAAAAATTTTCTGGTAAAAAGGAACTTGGCTGCTTGATTTTTTTTGCTAAGATTGCCAGGGCTTTAAATATTAAATTTCATATGAAAAATCGACATAAATTAATTTTATTCATTTTAAAATCGATTTAATTCAAAAATGAAGGATAACGTTTGAAGCCGATTAAATAGGGCAAACAAAGGTTGATCGATAATTTTTTTTCATTTTCACATTCTACGAACCTTGTTTTACAACATTTAAAAAAAATTTTAAAAATTTATCGTACGGAAGTTTATGATTTGGGCCACCGTACTAACACTTGTTTTTACGCCTATAACGCAATAATTTCATCCACTTACATTTTTCTCACGATTGTGAAAAATTAAAAAAGCTTTTCCCTAACATAACGCTTTCTTTTTTAGTATAACGCTTTCTAACACCTAACGTAAAGAAATCATTAAAAGTACTGTAACTGAGTTAATGTTTAAATGCAGAATATTAAAATCAGATATAGAAAATTTACTAAGTTTTTTTTAAATAATCCGATATTTCAATATTTGCATGGCTTAGAATGGTTACCTTTAAATTATAGGTGACCAGCAACTTTTTTATTTTTATACATTTCTTTTTGCCTTAAATTGCTACAAAATGTAACAAATTAGGTACACCAAAAAATGAAAATTTTTCTGCTTCCTTAATTGTTTATCACCAGAATACATTAGAATTTAAAACGTTTTAGATAATTTATATTCAATTAATTTGTTCGGCAATTTTGATTATTTATTTTTCTTCGTTTATTTAATAAATAGTTTTTCGATACAAATCCTCGGTAGATTAGTCTTTTCCGTTTTCGTGCTTTACAGAAACAAAAATACAAAAATTGTTTAAATTTTTCATTAAAATACAGTCTATCCCCGATTTTATGAACTTTCAATTTTATGAAGTAATTTTAAAATAACGGATAAAATTATAATCATTTCAATGATATATTTTTCCAATTTTATGAGCTCCGGATTTTATGAAGTAAAAAAAGACAAATTTATTTACAATAATAAATACCTTTACATGTAAAAAATGCCCGATTTTATGAAGTCAATAAAATTATCTTTAATTCTTCAGAGTTTAATAATTTTTTGTTTGTATAATAAAGGTGAAACAATATAAATAATTAATTGAAATTATTCAATAATTAAAAACTAATTATGTCTAAACTAATTTTATATGTGTAATACAAAAATTAAGGTGTTACATGACCAATAAATTTTTTTAAAATGTTTTATTTTAAAAAAATGATTTCCGATTCTATGAAGTTTCGATTTTATGAACTAAAAATGAACTTACAACTGTGGTTCATAAAATCGGGGATAGACTGTATCTGATATCAAATTTTAATTTTCATATTTTTGCTTTTTTTTTAAAAAAAAAACTAAAAATTTAACAAAAAATTCCAAATTGTTAAGATAAAAAATCAAATTCGATTTAGTTTAGATAAACCATTTTTATTTATGCTTTTCAAGAACAACAGAGAAAAAAAAATATTTATAGAAATTAATGAGAGACCAAAGAAAAAAACAAAAATAAATTTCTTTAATTTAATCAAACTTGAAAACAAAATTTAATAATAAAAAACTGAATTTTTTTTTTAAAAAAAAATATATAAAAAACAGACTAAACAATTTTTAATTTTTCCTTTTTTTTTTATTTATTTTTTTTTTTGGAAATGTTTTGGATCAATAGACTCTATCAAAATGCTGTTGTTCTTGATTAGGATGCCTTTGCGGTTGTCTGTATTGATTTCGCCTTGATGCCGTATACTCGAACATACTCGAATTTAATTTATCTAATTTTAAATCACATGGCATGGGTTCTGTCCAAAAAAAGTCATGATCCAACGCATCATCCGAATCGATTCTTTTCTTCGGATCAAGAGTCAATAATTTATCCAACAAATCCAATCCACTTGGATCCTTTATATAACTACCAAGTCTTTCTTTAACTCTTCTCTTTACATCTGGTTTAGGTACTAATTTACCAAATAATTCTAATTTATCAACATCGGGCCAGACCTCTGTTGTTATCGATCCACACAGACTTTGTATTAAATCAAGTTGATTTAATTCAGAATTGCCTTTGAGAATGGGTTCTCTGGTCCATAATTCAGCCATTATACAACCAGCACCCCAAATATCTATAGCTTTATTATAACATTTCTCTCCTAATAGTAATTCTGGTGGTCTATACCATAAAGTAACAACTCTATTTGTATATTTAGCCGCTTGGTTTGTTTGTACAACAGCTCTAGCTAAACCAAAATCGGCTAATTTAAGTGTACCATCTTTAGTTACCAATATATTCGCTGTTTTCATGTCACGATGTAATATAAAATTTTTGTGTATGTAGTACAATCCGTTTAGTAATTGTTGCATTATTTTTTTTTGTTCACCCAATGAAAATCGAATTGATTGATTACTTAGTAAACCAGCCAAATCATGTTCGCAAAATTCGAATACTAGATAAAATTGATTTTTATATTTATTTGCTGGACATGCTTTTGTTGTGCATATTTCTATTAGGCG
The DNA here is from genome assembly GCA_002922825.1 of Brachionus calyciflorus. Classification (NCBI taxonomy): domain Eukaryota; kingdom Metazoa; phylum Rotifera; class Eurotatoria; order Ploima; family Brachionidae; genus Brachionus; species Brachionus calyciflorus. The sequence continues at coordinate 2,081,635 of NTPY01000600.1, read as the reverse complement.
TACAATGTTTTCGTGTTTGAGTACTTGGAGTATTTTGATCTCTCTTAATGCTGTTATTGGAAACTTAATAGAAAATAAAAATTATGAGTCGTCTTCCGAGAAATAAAAAAAACAGACAAAAACACTATTTAAACAGCGCTAAATTAAATTCTAATTTCCCTCTTCTTTGTCTTTTTTCGTCAAATAGTACAGCACTTGCCTCGAAAAAGTGGCATTACCATTACCATTACCGTTACCGTTACCATTAGAATTCTCGAAAAAAATACCTTTTATAAATTTTTTTTTCGAAAAATTTTTTCAAATTTTTTACCGATTTTTTATCAAAAAAATTAAAAAAAAAAAAAATTCGAAAAAAAAATTTATAAAAGGTATTTTTTTCGAGAATTCTAATGGTAACGGTAACGGTAATGGTAATGCCGCTTTTTCGAGGCAAGTGCTGTACCAATAATTTTCGTCGAACACGAGTCAAGTCGGTAAGGTTCAATTGACTCAAGTCACGATAAAAATCTCGAATCACTGCTTAGATTTTTGAAATTAACTCAACAATTTTTTAAATTAAAATTGGTATAAAACTTAATTTTGTGCTAGAAAAAAGGCCAACGTTGGACTTTACTATTGGAAAAAAAGGTTCAATTTGACATATTCTCTAAAAAAAATAAAAAAAAATGCTATAACACGGTATCGATGGGAAGTTTTCCATAAAGAATAAACCTAAAATTCAACCTAATTTCTTAGTCTAGAAGACAAAAGTATACGGTAATTAGAATTTTAGAAAACTTGATTTTTTTTCAGAATATGTATTTAAAATTCGGTAGAAACTACATGTGAATTTTTGAATAAGTTCTAAGCTGCCCAAAAACATTTTTAGCTAAAATTGCATAATTTTCTAAAAAAAATACGTAATTTTACGTAAAAATCGAATTTTTAATAGGTAAAAAATGGCAAAAAAAAAGTGGTAAATTTTAGTAATTACTTTTTTTTTTTACCATTTTTTACCTATTAAAAATTCGATTTTTCATTAAAAAAAAAGGTTAAAATTCGTAAAAATTGGTAAAAAAAAAAAGTAATTACTAATATTTACCACTTTTTACCTATTAAAAATTCGATTTTTACGTAAAAACACAATTATCAAATCACTTCTGTATTTCTTTTAAATTTCTGACTTCCAAATTCTAAAATGGAAAGTTTTGAATTCATTAAATCGAACACATGGAAAGCAGAATATCAAAATGACAAGAAAGATTAGAATAAGAAAAAAGGCTTACAAGTATTAGAGATCTTTATTATAAACATAGGATAAACAAAGGGACCATTTAATGGAAATGTGTCCAAGTTAAAAAGGAATCTAAATGTAAAGGAAAAATTACAATTTAAATTACAAATATTTTTTAGCGATGTTGGTTAACAAAACGTTTGGTCGACCAAGTCTGCCAATTTTGGTTATCTAAAAATTTTTTTTTTGTTAAATCTATAGAACCATATCCAATTTTTAATTGATTATATCTATAAAAACATTGGTTAACCAATTTTGCCTAACCGCCTAACCAGCACTAACCAACAAAACTAATAATTTTATTACTTTTCACCTATTTCAAAAAGGTACATTTTTCCCGAAAATTTTAAAAATAAAAATAGGGTACTTTTTCCCGTCACGGAAAAAACAGTTTAGAAAAAACAATAAAATTTTTAGGAAAAGACTTTTTTTAAGATAAAAATTTTTGAAATGTTTATATGTATTTAACACCGAATACAAAAAGTTTTTGCATGAAAGTATTCTCATATTCAAGTCAAAGTATTAATTTTATTCAAGAGATAACAAATTGTCTTTGTTAATAAGTAATTTTGAAAATAAAATCAAACCTACTCCTTCTTTTTCATTTTCAGTTAGAACTTTTTTAAGAGCTACAATTTCATTTGTTTTTTTACATTTAGCTTTATAGACCTCACCAAAAGTGCCTTGTCCAATTTTGGCAACATGTTCATATTTAGTGTGATCGGGACAAAATGGATATTCGATATTTTCGTATATTTTGTAATCGAATAATTCTGTTTGAGGTGTTTCAGGAGTTTGTCCAGGTGGAGCCTGTGGTCGACTAGGTTGAATTGGTCTATTACCAGGATGATGTTGATGACCATGACCATGATGGCCATGATATGGATGATGATGTGAAGGTCCAGGTCGTTGATTTGGAGGTTGACTAGGACGATTTTGTTGTGATTGATGTGATCGAGGTGGTTGATTAGATGATGATGATAATGTAGACGATGGATTAGGGACTGTTTGAGGACCAGATGATGAAACAGACGGATTAGAAGGTACTGAACCTGGTGGTGGATAATTTCTTGACATCTCAGGCTTTAAATTTACCATTAACACAATCACCAGAAACGTTACAACAAGAAATAAAAAACCAAAATATTAAAAGTGTGATGTCTGTCTGAAACAAAAATAGACTATAGGCAGCTATTTATTTAAATTTCATAATGAAAAAATTTTTAAAAAATTAAAACTTAAAAAAAAAAAATTTTTTTTATTATAATTTTTTCATTTTTCACTTTTTTTTTGTTCATATTTCAATTTCAAAAATTTGAAATTATATATTTTATTTGCTTTTTCTGCAATCGTGAAATAAAGTTCAATTTTTAGTCTTAAATATTTTGTTTAATTTAAAACAGTTAATAAAATAATTCAGAGCAGGGTTAAAATCACAAAAAAGCGTCGACTACAAGTTAATTTTGTTTGTCTGTGACATTCGGTTAAGCACATTTTTGTCTAAGTTTCCATAACAGACTTGTAATAATTATGTATTCAAGCAATTTATTGCAGACATGCTGCATACGACATTAACTGATAAAAGTAAATTTTTACTGTTCCTATTGCCAATAATAGCGACATTGTATTAATGTGGTCGAACTACATAAAAGTTAAAGAAATTTAAAAAAATCTATTTACTAAAATTTTTTCATTAGAAAAAAAATTGGGAAAAAAAAGAAAAAACTGACATTTTAAAAGCCAGAGTAAAAAAATACTTTTGAATCCAACCAACTTTACATTTTTCAAAAAAGCTAGTTGAAACTAGTTTACTCAACATGTAATTATTAAAAATAATTATTCAAATATACGGAATGTTAAAGTTTTTTGTTTTTTTTTGTTGACCAAAAAAATCACTCTGCAAAGCTTTTTATGCTACTTTTGGCAATAAAAAAAATGTTGCCTACTGCAAAAAAATTTGCTGCACCTTTTGGCAAAGTCTGCAAAAATTTGTGCAATTTTAATTGCGTAATTAAATTATAGGCTCGCATATTTATGCGCATATAACTCAAGCCAACGAACCTGATGAAAGTTCCTAATGGAGAATCATTCAAGAGTTTGAAAATATTAATGCATTTCAGATATATTTTTCACTAATAAATCATTCCTTTGCCACTACCCATACTAGCTATCTTGCTTGTCGATTGTGCTCATCAGATAATTTACATCAAATGATAATGAAGTATCGAACATGTACTACTTATGAATGCCATATAAATGAACAATGAAAAGCTTCTCTTAAGACTCTTGAATGTTTAAATTCTGGTAAACGTATTATTTATGGTTTAAATACTCATAATGCATTGAACGTAATCATGAAAAAAACATCATGGTATATCAAAACCAGTTAAAGAATACATAATTAAAAGTTACCTTAAATCAGCTAGTCAAACAACTGTCTTAAAAATTCGATCAGATATGATCATTCGTAAACAAGATATAATTAATGAAAATCATCATCTCGATGGCTTTGAAATCCCACAGTTAAATCAAATTCAAAATTTGATAAATTATTACAGGAAAAATAATGGTAATTGTAATGACGTTCAATCTGTTGAAAGTTATTTAGCTAATTATGCTTTGGAAAGTTTTGATTTAGATACCATGAACGAAAATCAATTTTTTATTTTTGGCCTAAAGTATAAAAAAAATCAAAAACCAATAATTAATTGTGGCACCGACGATCGTCATTTAAATATTCTAGTAACATCGAAAGAATTTTTTTCAAAGACTCACTGTGATAGCAAGTCACCAAGTATTTTTCATCTCGATGCAACGCATAAAACTACCAAAAATGGATTTCCATTAATTATATTTGGAAGATCAGACATTCATAGAAATTTTCATCTTTGTGTTTTAATGCTATTTAGCTTTAGCAAAAAAACTAAATATAAATTTTTCTCCTAATTTTATTGTAACTGATGCTTGTAAAGCTTCTCTAAATTCAATCGATGAATGTTTCGGAGATAAAACTATAAATTTGATGTGCTATTTTCACGTAACACAAAATGTAATTAATTTATAAATTAATTCTTTCGAAATAAATAAATTAAAAATTTTAAGGTAAGAGATTATCAGAAATTAATTCCAAAAGAATTAAGAATTAGTGTAAATGAAGATGTAAAAAATTTACATCTAACTGGCTCCGAAAATGAATTTAATAAAGAATGGAAAAAGATAAAGACCAAATGGCGAAAGTCGAAATTGGAAGAGTTTTTAAAACATTTTAGAGAGCAATGGGTGGATAGTGCATTTTGGAGATGGCAGATTTTTCATACACCCGCTGGATTTTCATCAGGAAATAGTATAATTGAAAGTTATAATAAAACTATAAAGACATCATTCACTTTGAGAATACGCTCATCCGTTTTAAATGCTATTAAGTGCATGATAGAAAAAGTGGTTTTAAGATATTTATCAGTATACGTCTTTAAGGGATAAGGAAAAATTAAGAGTTAATATTGGTGCTTTTACTTGTGATTGTTCAATGTTTTTAGACAAAGCTTATTGTGTCCATTTAATTAAATTAGCTGACCTATTAGACTTAGATTTAGACTTTTTTGCAATAAAAAAGTTTTTTTCCTTGAGAAAAAAGAAAGGGAGTTATAAAAAGGCAAAAAATGCTCTATTGAAAGATTAAATTTTCGATTATATAATTTAAATAAATATGTGTGAAATTATTAAAAAAATTGTATTTTTCATTTTTTTAATGTAGTATTTTTAATAGAAATAAAATTTTGTAATAATGCTATCTTTTTAAGTGTCATTACTAATTTTAGATTGTGTTATTCATAAAATTCTTTTGTGACATTCATATTATCCAAAAATTACAAAACCTTTAAATATCCTTTATAAAGCTCTTGTTAGACCTCATTTGGAGAATGCCATTAGCTCAAGATGCCCTTATAGAATTAAAGATGTTCCAGAGCTTTAAAAGGTTCAAAGAAGCGCCAAAAGATTGATCCCGTAGTTAAGAGGTTTAAGTTACCCAGATAGGCTCTCAAAGATCGATTTTTCTAATCCTCAAATACCGAGACACAGAAGTGGTCTCATTCAGATGTTTAAAATTGTAAATAATTTTGAAAAAGTTGACTTAATAAATTGCGATTTTTTGAATGGGTATAACAGAAAGTATAATTTTAGTTCACACAATAAATCAATTCGTCAAGTAAAGATGTGTGAGATGTAAAAATATTTTCAGCCAAGATTTAACACTTTAGAACAAACTTCCGATAGACATAGTTAACGCAGAAAGTTTAATAACATCAACCTAATTTATGAAAAAGCAGCAAAGGTTTTTGATAAATTTAATTTAAAATTAAAATCATTTATGTTTTGAAGTTTTTTTTATTATTATTGTGTTTTTTTTTGAAAATTTTTGTATTAATTTTAAAAAACAATTATTTTTTTTTATTAATTTTGAATAAATGAAGTGTTAATCAGTCTAGAAATAGATAAGGGCACTAGCCTGTTGATTGACCTTGAAACTTGAAAATCATTTTTAAGAATAGTCGGATAATTAATTTTTAAAAATGATTTTAAACAAAATCCGAGGTATCTAAAATTCTGGATCAAATAAATTTGATAGGATTTAGAAAACGAATTATTTTTCGAAAAGAGAAAAAAATATCTGCGAACCCCCGTGAAAAAAATAATTTTTTCAAAATTTTTATTGAAATTAAAATTTTTTTTTGCTCCAGAATTTTAGATACGTTTAAAATCATTTTTAAAAATGAATTATCCTAGTATTCTAACATTTTTTAAAAAATTATAATCGGCTGAGGAAATCGGTACAGTAAAGTTCGATACGGCTACGAAACAATTTTAATAGAAGTGCAGTATTCTAAATTATATCCGAGTGTTTTTTTTTTTTTTTCAAAAAATAGAGGGTGTTTATTTTTCAAGTATTCTTAATTTGTAAAAAGAGTTTAAAAAATTATACTGAGTTGTCTTTTAAGCCTTTTATAAAAATAGTGCTTTTCATTTTATAAATATTTAGCTACAAGGCTTTTTTAAAAAAAGTGTGAAATCAAATTATATGCAAAAACTCCTTTTTTTCTAAAAACGTAAACTTAATGATAAAAATTTCCCTAAATTTCCTTTTAAATCGATTGAAAAAATATTTGATTTTTGAAAAATTTAGCAGGTAAATAGAAATTTTTTTGTTGCTTTATGGGCGTTGTATATCGCTCTTGTATAAATTTATAACGAACAATTGCGTATATTAGAGAAGGAAAACTGAATAGCGATTTAAATTAATTAATAATTTTAAAAAAGTTCTCAATTAATTTTAAATTAAGTTTCTTTATTAACAGAAATTTTTCAAGCGACTTTATAAGAAAAAGCTTGAGGAAAAAAAATGTTTAAACTATCGATTTCTAAAATAATTTTAAGCATAGGCTTCTTTGTATCCTTTTATTTTAGTAAGATAGAAGCAACTCGCTATACAATAAAATACATTAGGAATTATGGTATTACTGTGGTCAATAATAGCGACTCATTTGACTTGTTAAGAGTAAAAAATAATTATGAATGCTTTAATAGCTGTTCGAAAAATGATCTTTGCGAGTTGGTTGAAATCAATAATGGTTTATGTAAACTTTTATTATTTAACTCGACAATTTATTCTGAGAATTCGAATTCTTTCATTTACATAAAACAGTAAGCACTTGACTAAAATTATAATTTTTTTAAAATTTAATATCAAACAATTAAAAGCTTCAATCCGAGAAAATGGATAAAAAAGTCTTTAACATCTCAATATCTTGTGGAACTTTCGACAAGAGGTGATTGGAATGAAATTCATGATTCTCAAGTTCATTCTACATTTCAAATATTAGATTTGCGTTCAAGTGAAAAAGATGTTTATTTAAATAAATTAGACGGCGCTTTGATTCGTCTAACAAATGATAGTCTCTACGTACATGATAGATTTACTGTAAACGGTTATTGGGAGGCTTAAAGAAGTTAAATTAAAATTTTTTGTTTTTTTTTATTTTTGATTTTTTTTTTGTAATTAAAATATTACTGCATGCATCACTTTACATCAAATTTTGTTACATCATGTGATAAAACTTTAGATCACATGATCCAAAAACATTTGCATCACTTATAAATGTATAATTATTTTAAATTATAAAATAATCAAAAGTGATTTAAATATGCATGAATTGAAATGAAATGTATCAAACGAATTTATTTGAATCAAAAAAAGAAATACTTTTTTAATATTCCTTTTAAAGATATGGCAAGTTTTTTTTTTAATGAGACATTTTTTTTTCAAAGTTTGAATTAGATTAGCCAAAGAACCTTCATTAAATAAGATTTAAAAAATTAAACCCAAATACATTAAAAAGAGGTTAATATATAGTCAAGAACTAAATTCTAATTTGATAAACCCAGTGACCAGTTTAACCCCTTGAAATTGGGCAAATCTCTGTTAATTTTAATTTGATATTTTTCCAAATATTTTTTCCTAAAATTTTTAATAAAAATAAATTGAAACTTTTTGAAAAGCACAACTTAAGTATCTTTATAAGCAATTAAAATTTACTCTTTTTTTGAAAAAAAAATTTCCAAATTTCCTATTTTGAATTTGGGACCATTTTGTTTTTATAAAATTCGATTTTAGCTTGAAGAATTAGATGCGCTAAAAATCATTATATAAGGCTAATATATTTTTGTTATTTCTAATGTAATTTTTTTTGGACTATTTTGATTTAAACTTAAAAAGAAAAAAGCTTTATTAAAAAAAAAAAGTTGCCATAAAGAAAAAGTTGTTTCTGAAAGTGCAGAAAAGTCTGAGAGTTGCTAATCTTATAAAAAGCATTGCATTTTCTATAAAATAAAATTACAAAAAAAAAGCAATTATAAAGGACTAAATAATCTTTTATTATAACATTGATTTGAAAATTTGTTTAATTTTTATTTGCATGAATTTAAATTTGAAAAAAAAAATATTTTAAATAGAGCTCCAAATTTTAAAATTACTTGATTAATTTAAAGAGAAAAAAGAAAAAGATGAAATTTTGTAAATCCGTGATTCAAAGCTACTATTCCAATTTGATAAATGAGATCGACATTCGTGCCGAGTCGATTCTTAGTAAAAATTCTGATAAAATAGATTTAATTAATTCGACAAGGCAAAAGTTTATCAATACGATTAAAACATGTGAAAAAATTAATTATGAGAGTTTAGATTTGGTTAAAAAAGAAGAGTCAGATGAACCTGAATTAGAAACAATTTTTAGACAGAAATTTTGTTTTTATATTGAAACTGAAGAAAGTATTGATGAATGCTTATTGGGTAGTTTAATTATTGTCGGCAATTATGTTCCTCAATGTGTGCGTGAAAAATTAAGGTAGAATTTTTTTTTTCAAAAAAATTTTTGATATTTTTAAAATTTTTTTATTTAGCATAAGAATTTATGATGATAGTGACTCTGAGCATAATTTTTTCTTTTCTTGTCCAGATTGTGATGGAAATGATGATGACGAAGATGATGAAGAGCATACTCATTCCTATTTGGAAAATAAATTTGAGGTAAATAAATAAAATAGTCAAAACTAACTAACTAACTAACAAAAAAAAATTTAATTAATATAAACTAACTTAGGTCATTTCTTTAAGCTAAAAAACTATTTTATATAATTAAGTTTTTAAAGTTCCAATCTAACTATTATCATGATTTTTCAAGACTATGAGGTTTAATTCTATTCACTAATTTCAATTCAGCAATTTAAGTGCTATTTTTTCTAAAGTTTAAATTACTGCAATTTGTAACATTTTTGCTCTATCCATTAAAACCATAATAAATTAAATGGGTGTAAATTATTTCAATTGAACAATCGAAATGAATATGTTTTTAGATGATGTAAATTATTAGGTTAAATGTAAATTTTTTTCAGAAAAATTTATTAATTTTTTTATTTTTGTAAAAATTCACATTGGCTTCTAAAAAAACTTCTTAGTTCTTGGTCTGAATTTTTTGCCAAACATTTTGCATTCAATTTAAATCATGAAGGACGAAAAGAAAATTATTTCGTTTACGGCTTAATTGTTCAAAATGTGACTTGCTTTTTAATCTTTTGTCTACACTAATTTTCTTTTTAAAAAATTTCAATCGAAAATATAATAGAAAATATAAATAATAAATAATTTTTAATATTTTCAAAAATAAAATATTTTTTTATGTTTTAGTATGCATTTGTGTACGAGTACCTAAAGGAAGCAATTGAAATGAATATGAACGAGACAAACTTGATAGACTTGACATTACAAGACTCAAAAAGTCTTGATAACATGACCTTATATTTCAGAACTGCAAAAGAGATTGAAAAAAATCCACTAGAAAAAATACCAGAATATATCAAAATTCAAGATTTAAAAAAACTTAGTTTAGTTTTAAATGAATGTGACGAAATAGAACCGACTTTATTCTCTAAATTAGCCAATCTAGAAACCCTTTACATCTACATGAAATCCTATGATTTTCAAGAGAATACAATACGGAATCATTTGTGCTGTGATAATTTCTCAGGTCTACAAAATTTAAAAGAACTCAGAATTAAAGGCTTTGCCAAATTTGATATAGATCAAAATACATTTAGATATTTGAAAAATTTACAAGTCCTTGATTTATTCGATAATTGGATCGAGGAAATTTGTTGTGAGAACAAATTCGATGGCTTAGATAAATTAAAATATTTGACTTTAAGTTGTCAATCAATGTGTAGGAAAATAAGTTTGCCATCTTTTCAACATTTAGAATATTTAGATATAACTCCTAAATTTAATCATGCTTTGCCAAGTTTGGATCTAGACGAATTAGAACTACCTAATTTAAGATATCTTCGATTTAAGTGTCATGAGATGCCAGACTTGAGAAAATTTAGAAAATTACAAGCTCTAGATTTATTTCTATTAGAAGAAGTCGAAGTTGATTCAATAGAGTTAATATTTTTGGATACTTTGGACTATTTGAATATATCAGCTTGGGACGAATCGATTATAAATGAGATTAAAACTGAGAATTTAATGTTTCTTGGCTCAAATTTCAAAGTTTTTACACTTAATTTAATTTCACCTGAGGATGAAATTTTCGAGAAATTAAAAGCCAAAAAAAATTTGCTGAAACCATTGTTCAAAAAATCAGATCCAAATGTCAAAATTAAGACTGGTAAGGATAAAAAAGGAAATTTTGTTCTAATGGTAAGATTTAGAAAAAAGAAAAAAGTTTTATAAAAATTTTTGATTTTTTCTATACGAAAGGGTTCTTTGGTCGATAAAAAGAAAATGTATGTAGAAAAATATTTAGATGCTTCTGAAGTGACTAAACAAGCGTTTTATGATATCTTCAATGAAGATTCCGATTATACCAAAATTTTTGTTAGTGATGATTAAATTTTTTTTTTATTTGTAAAATATTTATAAAATGACCATTTTGAATTATTTTCTTTCTTTTTTTATAATTTTCAATTTGGTACATTTAATAGACTTTGAATCAGTAAATTATAGAAATTAATAATTTAGCTCTTTTTTATTTGAATAAAATTTTTTTGTATCTTAAAATTTTATTTTTTGATTTACAAATAAAATACTAAGATTATCACACATTAATGTCACATTTGTACCCATTAGTAGTAGACTAATTACCGTATTACCTTGCTAAGAACTACATGCACTTAAACCAAAAAACGAGATTATAGTGCATGCACAGGCCTCATAGGGGCCCATGTTAATTTAATTTAATCCTTAGTAAAAGAGCATGCGCTAATTTTTGGTATTTGGGTTTTTTCAACGCATCAATAATAAAAATTTCGATTTAAATGTCGCCACTTGAAATAAAATTTCGTTTTTCAAGCTAAAGTGTGACTATTCAAATTTGAAATGTAAAAATTAAAAGATATTAATTTTATTTCAGTATGAGGCTTGTGCATGCACTAAAATCTCGTTTTTTGGTTTAAGTGCATGCACTTCTTAGCAAGGTAATACGGTAGTATTTTGCCTTAAAAGCATACTTTCTTAATATATTAAGAAGGATTTATTTTAATATACTTTAATGCTTTTTTGAAAGAAAATGTTGAAAATGCACTAATGAAATGCAACTTTTTTAACTTTAAGATGAAACATAATCGTTCCTTCATTTTCATATGAAAGCAGGCTTAGATCACAAGTGCTTTTCAAATTTCTAAAAAAAAATTCAATATCTATTATGAAAAGCTTCATTGATAAAGTACATCATGCTTGATTCAAGATTTGATAATTATGGAAAAAGTTAAATATTTTTGACGAGAGCTTCAATTTGATATATTCAGCTCTTCTTTATCTTTTATATTTATATTTATTAATAGCACCAATTAAAAGTTTTCTGATTACATTTACATTAAAATAGAAAAGACTGACCGGGTCTTAGTTTTCATGAAGACAAAATTATTTCTTTACGGCCCGAAAAATACCCAGACTAGTTCCGACCACCTATTTTTTTAAGATAATGGTCTTTTGTTAAAGTTCGTAAAATTTGTTCTAGAAAATTGGTGGTCGAAAATTACTGGAATTAATTTTGGGTTACAAGAAGTCTGATGCTTCTTTTAATTATAATTAAAAAAAGCATCAGAAAAAAAGATTAAATTTCATTATTATATACAGTGTTGATTCGATCATTGGAATTTACCAAATTTTACGTAAATTTAAGTAAATTTGAATAATCAAGACATTAAGCTTTTGTTTTAACTTGATTGTTTTTATCAGAAAGTTTCAACATTAAATTGCCTATTTCTTGCTCATTTTCATATGATGATATACGTAGAGGTCTATATAAATTTATCAAAGCACAAACCGCTCTGAAATCATCACTAATATATCGAATGCTTTTGTTTGGAAATATATTTTTGAAAAAATCCATAGTTTTACAAATCCATTTAATCAAATCAACCTTGCTTTAAAATATTTTTTAGCCAATCAGTTATTCGACATTTTAATTAAGTAAAAGAAAGATTATTTAAATTTAAAATGTTTTTTTTATCATAAAATTATTTTAAAAATTTAATAAATGTAAATATATTTGGATTTTTGGCCAATTGCCAATGAGCATAGATGAATTTTGAAATGTTATAGAACACATAAAATTACGTTAGAATCAATGATTAAAGCAGAAAAAAAAGCTGAGTTGAGGTTTCATTTTTAACAAAAACTAGAAAAATAGCTTTTTCTTTTAAATAAAAATTTCTGGCTTGGTTGTTACAAAATGAAAGTAAATTGTTTTTCCTAATAGAAAGAAGGATAAAATTTAATATTCAAAAAGTTTTTTAAGTCTGGTGTTTAAAAATTTTTCAAAAAAATCAATTAATTAAAAAGTCAGATTTTAAGCATGTTTGCTTATAATGAGCGTATCAAAACAACGGAGCATTTCACGAACAAAAAAACTACATATTATTGTTTCTCAGAGTCAAAGCTTTAAAATGACATAAAAGTCATAGGTCAAAAAGTAATTTCTGTAAATTGATTTTGGTCCCCAATGTCTTTTACGTAAAATTTGGTAAATTCCAATCAAAATTTTGGTTCTTTTAAACTTTAATAATGACCTAAAATCGCGAGAATTTTTATAATTTTTTTATGGTTCCCTAAGTCATTAATATTAGTATCTTTAAATTTTATTCCTCATAATTTTTTAAAGCATGGTTATCTCTATAATTCAAAATATTTTCGCAATATTTTTATCAGAATAGATATGAACCATCTAGACTAAAAATGAGCCATATTTTAACTAACGTTTTTGACTTGGTGCACCTTAGATAAGTTTTAAATTTTCTTCTGATTGGCAAAAATAAAAAATCTAAAATATATTTAGCCAGTTTTAATTAAGGCACTTTAAATAGTTAGGCGAATAAATTCAAACTTTTAAAGAAAACTTACAATTTGTCCTTAAAGAAATTTAACATTTTTAAACGAAATATAAAAATAAAAAGAAATTTATTTTTATATTTTGAATTCGGGAAGTCATTCTTTTCAATTTAAAAAATACTAACTATTTTCTTCTAAGCTCTATAGAATTTGAATTTAGTTTACATTTAAATTAGTTAACAAATTTAATAATTTTTCTTACATTCTTTTCTTAAAAGTATTTTTCTTAAATTAAACAAAAATAAAGTCACAAAAACAAAATAATTTAAAAATGTTTCATTTTAAAATTTTATAATAAATAACTTTTAACAAAAATACCAAAGCTTAAATAACATGTAAAATCTAAGGCAAAAAATTGTTCTATTTTTCAATCACGTTACCACCGCAACTTTTCTTTTTTTTTTAAAAAAAGTATTAAACAAAAAATCAATTTTTTCTTTTTAATTTTCTGCTACGAAAAAAGTAAAAAACCAAAACAAAAATGTCTACTAATTTAAATCCTGTTAATAAACCACCAGGTTTACAAGCTGATTGGATGATTAGACCGTCATTGATTCCAGGCTGCCCACCTGGATTGGAATATTTAACGCAACTTGATAGGATTAAAGTAGAACAGCTCGTTAGCTTGACAGAAGGTAAATTGACAATATCTATTTTTAAAACTTTTAAATTTTCGAAATTTAATTTGTTTTCAAAGTCTTTACCGGATGGGACACGAATAACAAATACGTTCTTAGAAATGCCAATAATCAACAATTTCTTTATGTTTTTGAAGGTTAGAATATAACTCTTTTTTTTTTATTTTAAAATTGATTTTTGTGGTTTTAAAAAAATTATTTCAAGAGAGTAAGGGTTGCATGAGAATATGTTGTGGTAGTCAAAGAAGTTTTAAATTTCATGTTGTGGATAATATGAATCAAGTAAATATAAAATTTTTAAATATTTTTACAAAATTTAAGCGAAAATAATTTTTACTAATATAAAAGGAAGTAATGCAAATAAGTAGAGATTTTAAATGCTGTGCAGGTTGTTGTTGGTGTGCTGGATGTTGTGATGGTTGCGCTTATGAAGTTAAAGTAGAAGCACCACCGGGAAATATTATCGGATCGATTAGACAAAAGTATTTTTTGTTCAAAATCATACGACTATATCAAAACATTTTTAAATCTAAAATTAAAATTAAAAAATGAGCAAAAATTTTTTCTACTTATATTTAAGGGATTTCTACAGAAAAAACATTTTTTAAATATCAGCTCTTTAGCCGAAGCGAAGAGATATTTATATCTTGCTTATTGTTGTCATGAATTAAAGAAGCTAGAAGCTTCGTGATGCTTACAACTATATTCTGGAATTCTTATCAATATTCTTATCTCACTTACGTGTATTTTACATTTCATAGCATTATTTTACTCATCTAAATAGATGTTTCATTCGTTATATATTTCCATTGACACGTATCTCAGAAGCTAAAAGCTTCTAGATGCTGACTATACATTCTAGAGCTTTCTATCTTTACATCTACTGCGTGCGTTCACATATATGAGCATGTACCTTACAGTATAAATAAGGATTCTATTTTTTATAACTTCAGATCGATCCAACTATATTTTAAGTACTTATTTAAGGTGCACCAAGTCATAAACCTTAGTTAAGATTTGGCTGTTTTTGAGCCCTAATAACTCATTTCTATTCCGATAAAAATATTCCGAAAATTTTTTTAATTATAGAGTTAACCATGCTTTATAAAAATTAGTTTTGATTTTGAACAATTCGATTCGTAAAAACCAAAATAAAGGTTACTAAAGTTTCAAAAAAACTAAATTTTTAACGAAAACTAAATATAAGGTTTTTTACAAAAATACTTTAAAATAAAATAGTTTTCTAAAAAATCCAAACCATCTTCGCTAGATATTACCATTATATATTTATATTTTTATTCAAAAAATTTTCGGAATCGCCTATCAATTGAGAAATAAAATTTAAAGATACTAATATTAATGACTTGGGTCACCTAGTAATAAACTAGTTAAAACAATATATTGTATTTTATATATTTCAGTCACATATTTTATTTTATATTAACAGATTTTATTTTAGAGAAAATTAAAGTCAAAATTTGACTGGACTTTTCTGACTTTTATAAATCTTTAATTCTTTTGATTAATTGGCAACTTTTTTTTTTCAATTAGAGTTTTTAGAAATTTTTTAAATGCGATGTTAATTTTTTTTGAAATGCTATTCTATGTAAAAATGAAAATTTTAAAAACGCAATTTCAATAAAAAAAGTTTAATTGAAAAAAAAAAACTTGCCTTTATTATTTATTTTTAAGAGGATCATTGTGGAAAGATAACCTTGATATATTAGACGAAAATGGTAATACAATTCTTAAAATAGAAGGTCCATGTTGCATTTGGGATGGAGCATGTTTTCCATGTGATAATGAATTTAAGCTTTTGACATCAGATGGTATTTCACAAATAGGTAAATTGACAAAGGAATATGCTGGCTTTATTAAAGAATTAGTCTCTTTAGCTGATCAATTCACAATTTCATGTAGGATTAAAAAAAAAATTAAAAATGAATTTTTTTAAAGCTAAATGAAAATTTTTTTTTTAGTTCCTATGGACTTGTCTGTTAAGGCTAAAGGCACTCTTATTGGAGCTCTACTTTTGATCGTGGGTTTTTTTTTTAATTTGATTAGATTTATCTATGAATTTTAACTTTATTTTTTAAAAGGATTTTATGAATTTCGAAGACCATGAGGATGACTCATCATCTTCATGATCATTTTTATTTTTTTTTATAAATAAATTTTTTATTAATAAACTATAAATACCATAATCTCTCGATAGCTATACCGTGTTATAAATTTTAATCATTTATATTTAAACATTATTATACATGATAATGAAGATCAAAGAATTAAAGATTGGAATTTAATGATATTATAGGGAATTTGGTATAATGATTTCTAATTCAAAGGAATAAGATTTAATTTTTGGTCAGCGCATAAAAACGAGTTATGACCATTAAATGAAGAAGAAATCTTTTTTCTGCAGGGTTTAGTTTAAAGTATTTCAGATTTAAGTGAATTTAATATTTTGAAAGCATTTCCTTTCAATCGAACTTTTAAAAAACTTAACGAGAAAACTAAATCAGTAAATTTTCGCGATTATAAACAGAATTTTGTGTAGGTTTTTTTAACAATTTGAAAATTAAAATAAATAAGTACCGTAAAAACTGACAAACTAGCCCAGGGCTAAAGATAAGTCCCATATATGGGACTGTGAAGTTAATTTCTATTCACTCATTTCATTTCAACATTTTAAGTGCTATTTTTTTACGGAATAAATTTTTTCTTAAGTTTTAATTGCTAAAATTTGTAACATTTTTGCTACATCCAATAAAACAGAAAAAAAATTTTTTTTTCCTACGGAACAATTTTTTCATAACTGACTTTACAAAAATTCTGTTCTCATTAAAATGGTCTCGTAATGTTAAAACTAAATATAATTTTTTAGGCAGTGTTCAAATACATCATCCTGGACTTTTTCTTCAAGTCAAAATAAATCATCGTTATCAATTTTAAATAAAAATGCCCCATGTTATTTAGACTAGAAGAAATCAGTTCTTTCCTCAAAGGTTAACTGAAGTTTTTTTCAATTCGCTTGATTCCCTCAATTCAAAAATTTCAAATTCATGTATCTATAGTTTTAAATTGAAATAATTTTGTCTTGAAGTTTTGAATTGAGCGAATCGAGCGAATTGATAACAGGTTTCAGTTAACTTCCTCAAAGAGTTATATTAATTAAATATTGATAAATTCTTGTCGTGATAATAGTCGACGTTTATAAAAAAATAGAAATCTTTGAAACAAAAACTAAACATTTTGAACTAGTTTTACGTAAAAAATGTGCGAACAAATTAATAATAAATTATTTAGCTTTAGAAAAAAGTAAATTCTCAAATTTTTGATCATTTTTCTGATGATTATACAGTACATCTCTGAAATAAGTTGACAACTTTTTAAGCAAATCTTAAGAGGCGTCTTAAGACGTCTTAAGCAACTC
>NTPY01000600.1:2000016-2023982 GCA_002922825.1 Brachionus calyciflorus | reverse complement strand
GATTTCGAAAAAATACGTTAAAAAATATTAGTTTTTATAAAATGTTTTCTTCAGAGGAAGAGGAAAAGAAGAGTTGAAGAAGAGTCGAGGAAGAGTTGAGGAAGAGTTGAAGAACAAAATGCGTACAAGTTAGTTTTAATTTGTACTGTAGATAGTCTAAATAAAGTAAGTATTTTGTTTTTTTTTGTAGGGGGGGCTCAAGTCCCTGCGTGGCCCCCCTGGCTACGCTACTGTGTATTATAAACAAAATTTCATGCAGAAAAGCTAATCAAAATTAACAATAAAATTTAATTGTTAAATTTTTTTTAAACAATTAATCACATATTATTAATCATTATAATTGGAATCAAATTCTCTTCTAAAGAAAGATTACTAAAATTTTTAAGAATTGAAATACTAACTTAAAAAAAATTAGCAAATACTTCTTTTAAAATGAATCGAGTCTCCTCTTTTCTTTACTCTCTTTTGTGCTTGCTTTAATAATAAAAAAATGTTTTAAAACCTAATTCAAAAATGATTGTTATTAATGTTTACAAAAATTGAAAATTTTGAATTAACTGAGTGTAATTTAATATCTAAAAATAAAAGACTCTATTTTTGTTTTATAGTTATCTATTGATTTTTTCCTTTGGTTTTTTATTTCTTCGCCTTCTTAGCAGCATTAATCATTTAAAATTAAATAAAAATTTTAATTTTTAATGAAAAAAATTTTATTTCTTTTAAATGCTGATAAATGTTATAATATATTTTTTGATTTGAAACCAAAAAAAATTAAAACAATATTTTCAAAATGGCTACAAAAACGACTCAACCTAGTGCAGGTTTTTATTTTTAATTTAACCCAAGCTTTTACATTACTTGCAACCTTTTTTTTTTTTAGCTGATTGGATGCTAAGACCTGATACTATTATAGGCTGTCCTTCAGGTCTGGAATATTTGATTCTCATTGATCAAATAATTATCGAACAGATAACTAAATTACCAGAGGAATTTACACAGAAAGATACTAAAAATGACAAAGAATTAAAAAAATATTGTATCAAAAATTCAAATGGTCAAAGGGTTTATTACGCTTTACAGGAAAGTCGTGGTTGTTGTAATTGTTTTTCTTCAGAGCCTTTAAACACATTCTTTCTAGATAGTTTAAATAAAGTAAGTATTTTTTTTATTTTTCATCTAGCTCAAAATTTTCGGCTTGGAAACTTTTTTAAATAGTGTTTTTTAAAGAAAATTAGGTAATAAAAAATTAAGTTTGACAATGTTCAAAAATATGTTGCAAAATTTTCGAACACGCCGTTAACTTATTTCAGCTTTTTACTGTAAATGGTCTTGAGTCAAAAGTGCTACTTTTATTTATTTTATAGTTTTGGGAATTAAAATTTTTAAATAAAACAATATTTTAATCCAAACATTCAAAAAAAAGCCTCATGCTTTTATTAGAGTGAGCTTGTATTTGAGGAAATATGGTAATGTTTTTTGGAATATGGGGAAAGATTTTTCCAAAAAAAAAATTCACTTAAAAAAATAAAATTTGTCAATTACTAAAACAATTAAAAATTTTGATTCTAATTAAGATCTACAGTACAAATTAAAACTAACTTGTACGCATTTTGTTCTTCGACTCTTCTTCAACTCTTCCTTTCCTCTTCCTCGACTCTTCTTCGACTCTTCCTCGACTCTTCTTCAACTCTTCCTTTCCTCTTCCTATTTTTTTGAAACTCTTCCTTTCCTGAGAAAGGAAAGGAAAAGAAGAGGAAGAGTCGAAGAAGAGTCGAGGAAGAGGAAAGGAAGAGTTGAAGAAGAGTCGAAGAACAAAATGCGTACAAGTTAGTTTTAATTTGTACTGTATTATAAAAAGTTCTTAACGTTGAACTTAGTTCACATAAAGGCGAAAGCATCATAAATCTTCAGGGTACTTTGATTTAAGAATTTCAAAAAACAAACCACAACACGTTGTTAAGCATGAAAAGTTAGTATAGGAAAGTGTCAAAATTAGAAGTCATATATCATCCCCAAGATCCGCTATATTGCCTCGAATTTAAGGCTTTTTTGAAGACCTAATCCAGAAATAAAAAACAAACATGCTACCATTTTTTTTTTGAAAAATGAGTTCAGGGAATAAAGTTTAGTAAGTATTTAAATACACTAGGTTCATGAAAACCACAACACTTGGTTAACTTTATCCCTTGAATTTACTTTTAAAAAAAAAATTGATAGCTTGTTTTTTTTTTATTAATTTCTGGATTAGTTTTATTATTTATTTATATTATTCATTTAAATGTTCTAAATCTTTCCTAAAAGCTCCCTTTTTTTGAAAACTTGCCTATTCTTCAAATAAAGATTTTTATTTGGTAACATTTCTTTTTTTAAGAAAGTGATGAAAGTTGAACGTGAATATAGATGTTGTGCATTTTCATGTTTATCAAGTTGTTTCAGTTTTTGTTCGAATCATATAAAAATAGAAGCACCTTTGGGCCAGACTTATGGTTATGTTAAACAATCGTCTAGTTTTTGGAGGCCTTATTACGATATTATGGATGAAAATAAAAATAATTTAATGAGAATAGAAGGACCGTGTTGTTTCATAAATGGTTCGAAAACCTTTCTTTAAAAATTACTCAGAAAAAAAAATTAATAACTAGAGTTTTTTTTTATTTAGAAATAATGTGTCCATTGGATAATTTCTTTACGATAATGCCCATTGATAGAAATGTAAATTTAGGCAAAATATCAAAGCAATATGCATCAATTGTAGCTGATATTAACTCACAAACAATTGGGACTAGATTTGGAGCGAAATGTATATTTTTATTATTTAAATTTTTCTTCAAAAAAATGAATAAAATTATATATTCTAGTTCCGGTTGAGACACCTATCAAAACAAAATCGAATTTATTAGGAGTTTTGTTTATGTTAGTAAGTATCGATAGTTTTCGTGGCTTTTTTATTTATTAGAATTTATTTGACTTCTTTTTTTTAAAATAGAATTCAATGTATTTCGAATAAGAATTTCAAGCAAATTTTTTTTTGAGAATTTTACAATTAATTAATTTTTTCAATATGTCATTTAAAAGTCAAATTTACAGCTAATTTTTTTTTAAAATAAATTTTTCTAATAATTTTTTTATTAAATAAATTAACAAACTAAGATTTTATTTTAAACCTTGATTCGGAATCTTGATGACAACAAAAAAAAGATTAAAATGATTTTAAATATATATTAATTTTTTATGTGAACATTGGCTTAATTCAGAAGAATCAAATCTAATAAGTGATAGATATGTAAATTTTAATATTTTCTTTCAATCAGATATGGATTTAACAGAAAACTTTATTAAACGAGGTAGACCCTTTGGGGGAAAATGTTGGCTTATCAAAAAAAATAAATATATTTAAATGATAATATAAAATGGCATGAATGAAGAATAACGCGGAAACGGTCTTTTTTTAAGATATTTCATATGTTTTATATTCTGAATCCTCTCGACGAGCTGAGAACGAATTATATGTCGGTTTTAACATGACTCCGCCCACCTTTGACTTTTGTCTGTTTTTGACCGCGAAGATGAAATCCAATCAAAAAAAAAATTTTAGGTTAGGGTAAGTATTGAAATTTTAAGTCATGTATGAAACTTTGAATAAAAAAAAACTAAATCTTTTTCTTTTTTTAATAATAAATTGCAATTTTTTGTGTTCTAATTAATTTATTTAATTTTTAAAAAAAATACATGCATATGGCTTTAGTTTGATTAAAATGTTCGATTTTTTTAAATTATGTAACTATAAAAATATATTTTCTAGGGTAATTTAGGCCAAGGAATTCGATTTCAAAATTATTTTTTTGATTGGATTTCATCTTCGCGGTCAAAAACAGACAAAAGTCAAAAGTGGGCGGAGTCATGTTAAAACCGACATAAGATTCGTTCTCAGCTCATATATAAAACATATGAAATATCTTAAAAAAGACCATTTCCGCGTAAATCTTCACTTATGCCTATAAAATTTATGTATATTAAAATTAGTGTTGGGAGTCGACTGGGTCGACTAGAGTCGACTCGAGTCGGTTTTCATTTTTTTTGAGTCGACTCGAGTCGTTTGCGAAAAAAAAAAGTCGAGTCGACTCGAGTCGACTCAAATTTTATTCTATACGCAAATTCTGACAAAAAATTCAAAAATGCTCTTTTTAGGTGATATTAAAGCGTAAAATCACATAAAAAACAATAAAATCAAATTTTCAGTTTTTTGCTTAATTTCGATGGGCTTTGTTTACAATCTCCTTTTTTAGCATAATTTTTTTAAGTGTTTTTGTTTAAAAAAATTATTTTTAAAGGTGTTTTACACTAATTTTTTACTTAAGAAATTTTTTTAATTACTATAAATTATCGATTGGAAGTTTGATACTAGCAATTTTTTTCAAACGACTCGATTCAGTGGTCAAAAATCCTAAAAAAAATTGAGTCGACTTGCAAAAAATTTGAGTCGACTCGACTCAAAAAAGCTTGTCGAGAATCTCGTTGACTCGCAAAGCCAAGAAGAATAAATACATGCATTAAAAAATTTTTTTCTTTTAGTTTAAGTTTTGCCCAAAATACTATTTAACAGATTTATTCCCGATTTTGAACATTCCCAAAATTAAATATCGCAAAAATAGACTTTATTAAGGAATCTCATTTTTTTACATTCTCAAAAATAAATATGTCTCAATTTAGTAATTCTCTAAAATCAATATCTCAAAATAGAATATATAAAAATTTTTAATGAAAAAAAACTTATTTTGATTCTGTAACAATTAGCGGCTTTTAATATAAAGATTTCACCCAAACGAAAAAAAAAACTCAGACTTTTTTCAAATCCCGACGTGGTCAAGTTAACCGTGAATCACTGTACTGAAATTTATTGCAGGTATTAAAATGAGATGATTAAAATTGAGACGTGTTAATTTTTTCGATGTCTTAATACAGGGGTGCTTGAGGGATAGTAATCGACACATAGGGAACATAAACAGAACATAGAGTCCAATTTAGATATATTTTATCCTTAATACCTTTAAGAATTGTAAGTGACGAATAAATCTATTATGTTCCCTTTATGTGTCTTAAGTGTGACAACTTAAGACATTATGTCTGGGGTGTAACTTAACGTGACTTTGTATGACAAAGTGTGACTACAAAAAAAGCTTAAGTGTGACTAAATATGACAAAGTGTGACTTCAAAAAAAAAGCCTAAGTGTGACTAAATATGACAAAGTGTGACTTCAAAAAAAAGCCTAAGTGTGACTCGGTTCCTTTTCTAAATTTTTTTTAAAGGTCACACTTAGGCTTTTTTTTTTGAAGTCACACTTTGTCATATTTAGTCACACTTTGTCATACAAAGTCACGTTAAGTTACACCCCAGACATAATGTCTTAAGTTGTCACACTTAAGACACATAAAGGGAACATAATAGATTTATTCGTCACTTACAATTCTTAAAGGTATTAAGGATAAAATATATCTAAAGTGTGACTCTTTGTTCTGTTTATGTTCCCTTTGTGCCGATTACTATCCCTCAAGCACCCCTGTATGAGAATGTTTAATTTTGAAATGTCTTAAATTGGGTATTCATTTTTGGGAAGACACCGCAATTTTCAGATTTTGATTTTTACTTTTGGAAATATATTTTACTTTACAAAAACCTTTCTTGTTTTGTTTTAACATTTTTCTTACAAAACAAAATAAAATACCAAATTTTGTTACTTTAATAAACAAAATTTAAAAGAAAAAATTCCATATTTCATTTAACAACCTTAGAAAAAATCAATACTATTAAAAAATTTGAATTTACTCTTAAAAACTTATTTACAAATTCAATACTTCGTTTATTAATTTTGAATTCATAAACTAAAGCTTGAAGATAGTATTCATTGATTTCATTGAGCAAATTTGGATTTTCAAGATCCGAATCTTGAAAAACAAAAAATTTCAATAACAAAAAATATTTCTTAAAATTAAAAATAAAATAACCTTGTGAGCTGAACAAAAATGCAACAAGTAAACCATACTCCTGATTAGTTAAATTTAAATCTTTAACACTTTGATAAAACTCAAATAAAAAATTAGCTATCTCTTGTCCCATCACTTTTGTATAAAGTTCTCTATTTAATAAAATATCTTCATCTAGAAAAAAGTACAAATCTGCATAATTCTGCCGTCTTGTCCATTCAAAATAACCAAATTCGTTTAATCTTGTGAATTTTTTAAAATCAGAATTTTCTTCAGTTGATTCAGGTTTTATAGATTTGTGTAAATTTTTCATCGAATTCGGTATTCGACCCATTCGTATTTCATTGACAGACATACCGGCTTTAAGACAAGCAT
This sequence comes from Brachionus calyciflorus, assembly GCA_002922825.1. NCBI lineage: Eukaryota > Metazoa > Rotifera > Eurotatoria > Ploima > Brachionidae > Brachionus > Brachionus calyciflorus. The sequence continues at coordinate 2,017,625 of NTPY01000600.1, read as the reverse complement.
TCCATCGACACAATTGACACTTTTTAGTCTTTCTAGGATATATTTTACACGATAAGTTATTATCACGACAAACGTAAGTTTTATATCGAAGAAGACTTCGTCTGAAAAAACCCTTTAAAAATATTTATTTTGTCAATCTAATTAAGATAATTTAATAATGAAAAACTGGGGGACGTTGGGTCGATAGACAGAGTCACTCATCCGAGACTCTCAGACTACGACTTGCCTTGGAACCCCGAAACCTTAACTTCGTTTTTCATTTTTTTGTTGTAAATTTGACTTTATTATTTTTTGTGTTCATTTCTTTTCTAACTTACTTTACATGGTTCACATGTAGAAACATCAAAATGAATACCAGTTGCTTCATCTGAGCAAATTCTACAAGGCCCAAACTCGAATCTTATTAAATTGTCATCATTTTGAGCTTTTTTAATACTCAAATAAAATTCTCTAGATATTGCTTCTTCTAGTTTTTTCTTTTCCTGATCACTTTCTAAAATTTCATATTCCATTTTGTTCTCTTGAAAAACATTTAACAGTATGAATAAATAAAAACAAACAAGATTCCTTTTTTTTTACGGTTAAAAATTTATTTTATTTCCCATTTAAAAAAAAAATATTTGTCATTTTCAAGTAATAAAATATAAAACTATTTTAATGTAGAGAAATAAATAATCGATATTTTTAACTTTCAGCTAAAATTGATTAAGATTTTTATATATTTTTTTAAAAACAATTAAAATGAAAAATTCTCAAAAAATGGTGAATTAATTCGATGTCTTTCTATTTTATTCACCCAAAATATTAAAAAAGTCGGATATAAATGTGGCACCTTAAAATGAGTTTTAAAATTTTGATTCGGAAATTTAATCATTCAAAATATAGTGATAATGTAGCGTTAAAAATGTCTACTGACAATTTTTTTTTTTAGTGGTCACCTATTATGTGACCAGACCTATTCATTATGTGACCAGTCCTGGTCACATAATTTTTTGAGGTCTATTAGGTGACCTGAAAAATAAAGTTCATAAAAATTAAAATTATTAAGTGACCAGTTTATTATTACGTGACGAATTTATTAGAATTTATTGAAAAAAAAAGAAAATTATCAGAAAAATTTCTAAATGTCTAAATAATTAAATATTAATAAGTCTAAAGAATTTTATGTTTCTTTGTTATATGTGTTTTTAGTCCTCTACGCTCAAAAAAATGTCCACATTCTGGACATTTAACAGGGCTCCTTTTATTACTCAAAGTTTTAGCTACTTCTTCATTTGTAGATTCAACACAATTTTGATTTTCAAAAGATTTTATCTCATAAACTACACTTTTATGTTTAACAGAGTTAATCTTAACTTTTGAAAGCTCAAAATTTAATTTTTCTAATTTATCTTGACGACTAGTAAAATATCTTGCTCTAAAATTATCAGACTCAGCTTGTTCAGACTCACTATCTTCTTCATCAACGTCTGTATTATCATGTTCATTTTGAATCTTGGTTGTATTTTGTCGAGTGCTACTTTCTGTTAAGGTTGAAAATGACTCAGATTCTTGTTGGTCATCAATTTCTTCTTCGACCTCTAAATTTTGATAATCCTCTTCTGATATTTCACTACCAAAATCTCCTTGAATTGATCCAAGGACCGATCCACAATCAGAATTTGAATCTTTATCAAATGACAACAATCCTGGGTTAACTGAAATATCATTTAAAACCTCTGGGTTATTGGCATCAAATTCTGGTAATTTTTCTCCAATTAAACTATCAAAATCTATGGAGCTTAATAAGTAGAAAACTAAGTTTATTTTATTTCTTGTTTATTTGTAACTTTCATAACTTACTTAGTACCAGGTTTGTAAAACAAGCCAATCTCTTTTAAAATTGAATTGTAGCACAATACTCTATCATTTGTGAGTTTATTATTAAATTGCCATAAATATTCATCTATATAAGATTGGATATAAACCCTTTTACATCCTTTCATCTCCTTAAACTTTTGTTTACATGAATTCCATAAGCTTTCTATGCGATTAGTACAGCATCCTTTTTTAAATTAATTTTAATAAAATTATCTTTGAAATTTTTTTTATTTTTTTTAAATTATCTTACCAGTTTCTGGATCTATAAAATTTAGACTATGGTTTACAGTTTTGTGCTGATAATCTTTAAACTTAGACAATTTATTATAGGATGCCCAGCAGTCAGAATAAATAATAGTGCCGGATTTAACTTTTTCATAAACAATACTAACAAGGGTCTTAGCCTCTCTATCCTCGACTATTTCCATGTAACATTTAGAGTTTTTGGCTCAAGAATTATTAGAGAATGATTCAGCTAGTTAAATTATATTGTTTGAATTGTTTATAAAACTTTTAATACAAGTATTTTGTGCTTTTTTTTGAAACACATTAAAATTAACTTAATAAAAAATTTTAATCCAAAGTTAATTTTTTTTGCATTAAAAAATGCAAAAAAAATTTTTCAAAAAAAGTTTACGTGACCAGTATAAAAAAGAGGTGACCAAATATTTATTTTTGTGACCAGTTTAAAAATAAGTGACCAAGAAATAATTTATGTGACCAGTAAAATATTTAGGTGACCAAAATATGGTCACCTAATAGACCTCAAAAATTATGTGACCAGGACTGGTCACATAATTGAGGTGAATAGGTCTGGTCACATAATAGGTGACCAACTGGTCACATAATGCAATAGACCCCTGGTAAATTTAAATCGGTATTATTTTTAAAAACCGTCCGAAATTGAAATTTCCTCGTTTTTTAACGATATTCTATCCTAATTTTTTAGTTTTAATTTTTTTTAAATTAAAAAAATCGATTTTACACTCTTTATTAGTCAAATTTAGAATAAAATTACATCATTTTTTGCTAAAGGACATGAAAAAAAAGTCCATTTTCAGATAGAGCATTAAAAACTGTGTAAGATGAAGTGAAAAAAAAGGTGATGTGTTAAAAAGTTATGGGGTGCGCAGTTCTAATAAATATAAAATAATTTAAAAAATTATTTTTAAAATTAGCTAAGTATACTTTTAAGGTATAATTTTGAAGCTTTTGTGACGCTCTTTCATAATGCTATCTTAAAAGTTTGAAAATATTAAAAAATACGTAAACCGCATCCGGTTGCGCTGTTTATAGTAAATCGGGGGTTTAAATAATCTTAAAAAAATAGTGACATGTTAGAATTAAAATCTCTTAATATTTTTAGAATAAAGGAAATAATAGTCTTTTTTTTGTAAAAAGATCACTACCTCGTATAATTGATTTAGCTTTTATTAAATAATTTCCTAGATTCGATGAGCCCATAGAAAATAATAAAAACAAATCTAAATAAACTATTTAAAATTGTCATGATAATTTTTTAAAAAAATCAATAATTCATTCAATAAGATGAAATTTCTGTTTAATACTAACTTAATTTAGCTTTTGTATAATTTTTATAGCTAAAACTTAAGAAAAAATTGAAAATCGAGTTTTTTTTTGGGAAATTTTTTGAAAACAACAAAAGAAACGAAAAAAAAATATTCTCACAAGCCAATGAAATATTCAAAAAATACATGTTTTAATTGATAGAAAAAGAAATAGGTCCAGAAATTCAAAAATAAAAAATATTTTTGTTTCTAGGAGTCTAAAAAGTTGCTGTTCTTTCAGACCAAGGTATTGAATGATAAAATCATATATACTCTGAAAGAGCATAAAATTTTTTACAATCTGGTGTATATTTTTATTTAAAAAAGGTTTGACAATTTTTATTATTGAAAAAAAGCTAAAAAAAACTATTTTTGCTCGAATCGTATGTACTCCAGGGATCACTTTCAAGACACCGGGGATCACGGGATCATTTTTTTAGATATTCGCTTTGTCTGATCTAGGACAATCTTGATATAACTTTGTTTGATTGAACCGATCAATTGTTCTTTTAATACACAATATAGCTCTGTTAAACTTACGATGGTTTTCAACGTTTTTTCTTTTCGCCTCGCTAATTTGGGGTTAATTAATTGGACGAAACATAAACTAACTTGACATGAATTTGACTCGTTAAATATTTGACGTGAATAATTTAGAAGTGATATAAGTAAACACTATTTTATTGAAAAATAAATTAATTAAAATTTTCCAGATTGTATTTGTCATCCTGAAAATTTAGGCAAAGTGTTAATCTTGCTCGAATTTCAATTTTGCAATTTTTTGCTCAAAAAAATAAAAATTTAAATGCGCAATTACTGCACACTGAATTTTTTAAAATCCAATCCCATTTTCTTTTAATTTTAAAAAAAGTTTTTAAATGTACAAAACTAAAGGATTGGTTTTTAAAAAATTCAGTGTGCAAGGAATTGTGTATTTAAATTTTTATTCATATTGAGAGAAATTAATAGAACAGATGAAAATTTTGTAAGATTGCAATATTTTATATTTTTTATTCTTGTGCTTAAAAAAGATATACACGTTTTAATTGACCAATCAGAAAAATGTTGCATTTTTATGAAATTGTCCTCTTTCTCTCAAAAAAGTTTTTTGAGCAAAATTAACACTTTGCTAAAATTTGTCTATTGCCAAACTAAAACCTAAAAAGTTTTGATAAATATTGTTTTAGAGAAGTAGGAATGCGTCACATGAATTTAAAAGGAAATACAAATTTTATGTTTGTTTGCTGAAAATTAGAAAATTTTTAAGCAGAATTTTATAATTTAATTTTTACATTAAATTTCTTCAAATTAATAATTGGAAAAAAATAAAAAAATATGTTTTAACTTTAATTAAAATAATTTAAAAAAATAAATTTATAAATCGACTAAGCCTAAGTTTTTCTAATCTAATTTTAAGGTACTAAACTACTAAATGAAATATCAATCGACATATTACTTAAAGAAAGTAAACTTAAACTTTTTATGCTTGTTTTAACATCATCCTTTTGCTCGAATTCTGTTGAATCCATTTTGTTTTGCTTTACTGTATTTAATAAACTCCCTTGCGATTCAATATTTTGATAGAAAAATTTAAGGCCATTTTTAGACAGACTTAGATTCATTTTTTGATCCTGTCCCTCCTGATTTATTAATTTCAGTTTAAGCGATGATGAACCTGGTTCGTTGTGCTTCATTGTATTTTTAAAACTTTCAGTCAACTCAATATTTTGAGACAACAATTTAAGGCCATTTTCAGACAGACTTAAATTAATTTTTTGATCTTGTCCATCTTGATCAACTGAATCCGTTTCGTTTTGCTTCACTGTATTTATAAAGCTCTCTGAATATTCAATATTTTGTGATAGCAATTTGTAATCACTCTCAGAAAGACTAGAATTCATTTTTTGACTTTTATTAGACTTTTGTTCCATTTGACTAATTAATTTTCTACTATAAAGATCATCAGAATAATCGTCGTTTGTTAGAGGAGCTCGCTCATTTGGAATAAGATTTAAATTTTCAATGAAGGTTTCTTGACAATTGTCTTCTAAAACATTTTTAATATTTGAATAATCATCTTGACAAGGATGACATACTTCTGTTATTTTAGTTTCGCTTTCAATATTAGCTAAACTAACACCATCAGAAATAAATTTGTTATTTTGGCTTATTTCATCTGTTAAATCTGATTTGTTTTCAGGGAAAATTAAACAATCTGACGGCTGAAATGCTTGACTTAAAATTTCTTTTTCTTCATTTAACAAACATACTTTTGAGAGCGAATTTTTTTCAAGAATATTCGCCATAATATTTCTAGCTATTTGCTTCTCGGCAATTTGTTTTTTCATTCGGGAATTTTCTTCAATTAATCTTTCTAGTTTCTCTTTTTGTTGTTGATCTCTAATCTTGGCTCTTTCTCGGCTTTTACGCGCAGCTTCAGCGTTTGATTTTTTCATTTTAGATTTAGGACTCACACTCTTTTTTTTTCTTTTTACTTCTTAATTTTTTTTTATTAAAAATAATCTTTATAATTTATTTCTTTTTTATGATTTTATTTTATCAGACTTAAATATTTTTAAAATTTATCAAATACTAAGAAAATAAGTTGAGTAGTTTTATTATTCATCAAGTTACTTATTACGAATATAAAAAAAATCCACAGTAAAAAGTGTCATAACAATATTGAAGGTTTTTTTCTGCCAAAACAAAAAGACGAAAAAATCATTTTCAAAATAGATCTCATACAGCAGTTGCCTCGAAAAAGTGACATTACCATTACCGTTACCGTTACCATTACAATTTTCGAAAAAAAATCTTTTTATAAATTTTTTTTTTCAAATTTTTTAACGATTTTTTATCAAAAAAAATTTATAAAAAGATTTTTTTTCAAAAATTGTAATGGTAACGGTAACGGTAATGGTAATGTCACTTTTTCGAGGCAAATGCTGTATTCCACTTCTTTATCTCCTCTATTTTTTTAGACAACCTCATTTTAATTCAGATTGTACTGTAGTATTATTAAACTAGCAATGTCAAAATAACTAAATCAAAAAAGCAGGGCTCAAAAAATTTTATTTCATATGATAATTTAAATAAAATTTTTTGAACCCTGCTATTTTGATTTAGTTATTTTGACATTGCTAGTTTAATAATACTACAGTACAATCCGAAACAAAGTTAACGAAAACATAAACAATGTTTAATCAGAGCATTTACAAAACCGACACAGAACAGAAACAAAATCGGCGAAAAACCAACACAAAACAATTTTAAAACGTTTCTGTTTCGGTTTGGTTTTGTTTTGTGTATGTTCTGTATAAACAGTGTTTAAACAGGTCGTTAACTTTGTTTTGGATCGTACTGTACTATGATAATTTTATTTTAATAAGTGCTATTTTAACAGAGTGATATTTAAACTGATTAAAAAAATTAGAATCTTAGTTTCAAACCTCCGTTAAATTACAATGCACATATTTCAAGCTTCAATTTTATCAACAAATAGTTACAGAGGTATATTATCATTTTATGCCATTTTATTTTTATTCCATTTTTCTAATTATGACTTTATTAAAATGAGATTTTGTCAAATTAGGACTTTTTAGAATAGGAATTTTTCAGTTTATGACTTATTGTTTTATGACTTAATCAAATTTTGAAAATTTTTTTTTTCACAAAAACTTAATTAAAAAATACAATTGGAAAACAAAAGAAAAACAGGTAAAGTCTATTCGATCAATTTTTCTACCGCTCAAAGAATTCAAAGATTTTTCTTTTTAATTCGGTTTATTAGAGCTATTAAAATTGAAAAATTTGGTAAACAATTAGTTTAGTGATAGATTTTTAAATTTAAAATTTTTGAAACAAATCTTTTATAACTTGTCTTAAAGTTTTTTTGGAACGAAAAGCAAAGCTATATGCAATGCAAAAGATAATCGAAATCAAAATGTAATTTATTTACAGCAATATTTACGTTCATGTTCTTTTTAGTTAATTTTGAAAACATTATGAAAATGGTATAGATTAAATTATCCTCTATAATATTTTTTTTATAAGTTTATTTTAAAGTCTTAAATTAAAAAGTCATAAATTGAAATAGTCACGATTTGATATATTTATTAAAAGTCATTTAATGGTATAGTCTTATTTTGATAATTTTTTGAAAAGTCTTATTTAAAAAAATGGAATAAAAAAATAAAGGCATAAAATGATAACAAATCAGTTACAGAACAAACAGCAACAGATACTTTTTAACTCTTATCCGTCCAAAGGTGGGTCAAAAATGACCCGAACAATCATTAAAGACCAAAGTGGGTCATTTTAATATTCATCATAATTTTGACCCGGCTTGGACTTTAATGTAGTTAAAAAATTAAAAAAATATATTGGGTCAAAATTGACCCACTTTGGTCTTTTATGATTGTAAATTAGCTTTGGACGGATAAGAGTTAGTATAAAATTTAATCACTTAAATCAAGTTCATTTAAATCAAATTTGATAAACTAAAAATGAATAATTACAGTTAACTCTCGTTAATTCGAACCTCGATTTTTCGCACAATTAGGTATTCGGATATATTTTCTTGGTCTACTCATAGTTAAATACTTCTTTATGTAAATTTACTTCATCTAACCGAATTTTTATTCCGGTTGATTTCATCATTCGAAAAAAGGGGGTCAGTAAAAATCTAGAAAACAAAAAATATGGAAAAGGAAAAATATAGAAATAGAAAAACATAGAAAATTAGTTTATGATATTTACAATTAAAAATAGTAAAAAGTCTATTTTTTTATACCAAGGGTTAAGTGAAATAAGGCCAAAGCTTTGGTAGAAAAATATGTAGAAAAAATGTGTCGATTGCTAATTCAATCACTGCTGGGATTTTAGCGATGATTTTATCATTTTCGACTGAACGATTTTTTTTTTTAATTTTCACTAATTTAAATTAATGAATTCTTTCTAACTGACACTAGCTAGAAAGACATGAAATTATTTTTTTTATTTTAGAGAAAAAAACAAAATAAAACTCTTCAAGTTCAAAAATATTTTCAAAAAAAATGTCTAGAATTAATACAAGATGCTATTTCTAGTTGATTTAAAGGCTTCACTATGTAAAGTTTTCTTTTTAATTTTGAGTATTAAGCTCATAATTAAATCGGTTTTAGAATTCAAAATATAAAAATTATGAATTTTTTTTTTATCTTCATAAATTTTGTCAAAATAAAAAGAAAAGAAATTTACTCGTACAAAAACTACCTTGAAAAACTTAAATATAAGCCTTTTTATTTTCATTTTGTAAGTAATAAAATGAATAACAATTTTGAACATGATCAATTTGATAACTTAAAGTAAATTACCTTGTCCCCAACGAAATTTTTCTATTTTTTTATTAAATATTCCCTAATTAAAATAGCCAAGAACAATCTGAAAAAGACAAAAAGAAAAAAACAGTTTATACAAATCAACCAAACAACAACTGTTTTCCGATATGTTACGACTCGAGTGATGGTATGCAAATAATTGCAGTTAATTTACATTATCAAAATATAATTAATTTTTTTCATAATTAAGCATTATGTCTTTGGTGTTTTTGTTGTTGTACAGATAATGGAAGCTCTGGTGACTGTGATTGTGATTGTGGAGATTGCGATTGCGGTGGATGTGATTGCGGAGGATGTGACCTAGGTGGATGTGATTGTGGCGGTTGTGATTTTGGCGGATGCTAATTATAAATTTTTTTAAAAATTTTGTAAAAAAAAAAAAAATTTTTTCTATAAATTTTATTTTAACTCGAGAATAAATTATCAATTTCGTCTAAACAAGATTCATGTTTATCACTGTCTTCACTATCTCTACGCTCTTGTTTTTTCAATTGACCAGTCGATTTTAAATTTTCAAACATTATTTTCTTATTAAGCCTTTGTTCGGCTTTTAACTCTTTTTTCGATTTTGTTTTTTCTATTTTTTCAGGATTCAAACATGGCTCTATATTCTTATAAAATCTTTCAATTCTCTCAAAATTCTCTTGGAATTTCTCATTGGCTAAATTACAAATATATCGAATATAATTTAAATCAACCATTAGATTACCATTTGATGTAATCGGACACTCTAAATTTTGAGTACTTCGAACAGCCTTTAAATTAAAACTCATTTTAATTATATTTAAATATTTATGATTGTATATTTACCAAAATTATTTTTGAGCTTCCTAAACTTATGCCTGAATTTCGATAGCCACTTGCAATGCATTGTTCAAGCATTGATTTGGCATCATTTAAACTTCGACAACATACGTGAAGAATAAATGGTTCGAATTTAAGAGAAATGTCACTTGATTTATGAGACTCAATGGCATTTATCTTTATAATAAAAATTCATTTTTTTGTTCTTTTAAAAGAAAATCAAGTTTTCATTACAAATTCTTGTATTTCATTTTCATTTAAAGGATCATGCGTAACTCGGATCCATTCACAATTCTTCTTTATAAATTGTTCATCCTAAAATAAAAAAAATATACCAAAACATACACAGAACAGAAAATTTTTTTTAGTTAAGGTTAGCTACGGGTACTGATACGCCGTTAATTTGCGAGAAATGCAGTACAATAAAATCGTTTAGAATAAAACTTTGGTTAAAAATTTTTACTTTGTATTTAACCTAAAATTCAAAAATTTACTTGAGAAAATGCTATAAATCGTCCAGAACATGAACTTGTAGTGAAATAATTTTCACTATTATTAATTGCATTACACAACGGTTGAATTCTAAAATCAATACTAGACTTACGACTGGCGTCTTCTATAATTAACTGTTGAGATTTCAAAACATCAAAATTTTTTGCATAATTATCCAAATTAATTTTTAATGTCGTCATCTCTTCAATAAAGGCAATTTTTACGGCAAACACATTTTAAAAATTACTAATACACAGCATTACTTGAGTATTTTAATAAAAAAAAAAAAAAAGATGAATTTTTTATTACAAAATATTTTTATTAAAAAAATTAAATTTTCCAAAAGCAAAAAAAGAAAGAAAAAAAAAATGAATTCGCACATATAACGGCTAATAGCTTTTAAAGAAAAGCTAAATGTGATGAATTGAAAAAACTAGTCTCATTGGGATCTTCGTTTTCTCTCATTGAAACATTATCACATCCAAGCAAGGAATTTATAAAATTTTTATCAGTAAACATTGAATTTTGATAATTAGATGTTGTATTCATGTCATCTCCATTATGGTGACGATTCAAACGAGACAAAGGCTTTACGCTGTGTTTTTCACTATGAGCTTTCAAATAATAATCACATTTGTACACAAAATTTGTTATCATCACTTTAACCTTCAAAATTCATTAAAAAATTAAATAGAGCATTTTTGAATTGATTTTTTTAAGTCTTTGAAATACTTTTCAAATACTCGAGAAAAATAAAACGGGTAAAAACATTAGAAAGTTTCCTGAAAATTAAGTCAACTTTAATTTTTAGTCACCAAGAAAAAAGTTTGAAAGATCTTTTTTTAGAAATAGTATAATTTTTTTTTGAAAAATAAAATGGCACTTGAAATAAAATTGAATAAGAAAGTGAGTTTAGGTTGAAATTTTGGAATTTAGATAAATAATTTGATATTTGGTGACTATTTTTTGAAAGAAGATAATTAAAGAAGATAGATAAAAATAACGTTTTCGCAATTATCATCAATTGTTATAAGGTAAAAGTAGTCCACTAAAAATGAATGGAGTACGGGTATGGCTACGTCGTTAATTCAATAGAAGTGTAGTATTGAAAAAATATCCAGATTTTTAACATATAATAGTAGACAGAAGATCTTACGTGTCGAAATAACGATTTATTCCTTTGATAAATAAAATATTTGTCAATTTTTTTACGATTTGCAATTACAAACTCTTACAAAACAACAAAAATTATGCAACTATGTGATACTTTAAAAGTTACACGCAAATAGTTATTCTGCAAAATATCTGCAATGTACAAAATACGAAAAGACAATTATACTTAATTCATTTATTCAAAATTCGATTTTCTTGAATTTCATAAATAAATTTGTACAGAAAATTCAATTAACTTAAATCGAATTTTTGTAAAATTTGGTGGAAAAAAATTTCCAAAAATTTTTCCGTGTTTACTAAGTCCAAAAACTTAGTTTATAAAAATATGGTGAAAATAAATTTTTTTTTTAAAAACACCCTTGAGATATTTAAAATTCAATCTCTTTTTTTTCTAAAAAAATAATCGGTTTTAAATCTAAAAATTATTTTCAACATATTTTTAGGAAATTTTTTTTACCAAATTTTTTACCAAATTCGATTAATTTGTAATGCTGTAAATTTCTATTAAACGATATTTTATTTTGGGGTTTCTTCTAGAAAAATGTTAAGCCACCGAGGATCGAACCCACGACGCGTTTCGAGCTTCTTCAGATCCACTCAGCCACGGCTTCTAGTTAATCTAGACTACTTTTTTAAGTGTATACTATCATGCATTACAAATTATGATAAATACCGATATTTTATTGTATTGATGGAACCTTTAATTTGAATATTTTGTAATTGCAAATTTAGAAAAAATTCACAATGCATCGTCTTTCAACTGAGAAATACAATTTAAAGATACCAAATTTAATTACTTGGAATGTATAAAAATATCGAATAGTTTAAATTTAAATTACTTGTGAGCAGCCTTTTCTTTCCAATGCCTCTCGCACTTGACGATTCGATTCAACCACTATAGTCTTCAATATCTCTACTAAAACAACATTATTTTTATTACTAGCTACATTCATCATTAAGTCATCTATAATAATGTTTAAATATTCAATAAGATTGTACATAGCATAACTGCTTTTATTGAATAGAGTTTGACATAATGGTCTCAATTTATTTATAAGTTCATTAATCTTTTTTAATAAATTTTATCAAGTTTATTTTTGTTTAGATTAAAATTTAAACTTTATAGTTTTACTTACATTATTAGTCAATTTAATTTCTTTATCACTGAAATCATTTAGTAAGAAAATAATTGAACCCATAGCTATTTGACGCTTTAAACATCTTAAAGATTTCGATTGATTAAGATAGAAAGATAACAAATAAGAAATCCTATGATATGTGATATTTAATTCCCAGGAATTTTGTTTTAATTCAAGCTCATCTTTTTTAATTATGTTAAGTATTGATATACTCAAACGATCTGTGTTTATTTCGATCATTTCTTCTGGTTCGTCATAGTATTTTAATAAAGTTGAATAGAGACTACTTAATTCTGTATTGAGACCAATTTCTTTGAAATATGTCGAGTCTAATGTCACGTAGGATAATAAATAGAAGATAAAGTCTATTTCTTGTGGTGAATAATGGGACTTGTTTAAATCTAGTGATATATTTAACAATATTATTAGATTGTTTAGAATAAGTTCTATGTTATCGCATGAATCAAGTGTAAGTGTTGAGTTTTTCGATTTTTCCAAATTGGCTTCAAAACTTGATATTAAAAGAATAAAAGGATATTAAAATTATAAAAAAATGATGAAGTTTAATAAATATTTTTAAATATTTATAATTATTCAAAAACTGTTTTATTGCTTGATTTAACATTTACAAACGTTTAGAACGTTTTTGCTAATCGTTAAATAACGGTCTTTAAATTTGAAACATTTTTCGGCTTATTTTTAAACGTAAATTTCTATAAAACAAAACATCTTAAATCTGTTTTAAAAAAATCGCGGGTCTATTGCCTTAGGTAGTGATTATACTTGTAGACTAATATTTAAGAGAGAGAACATAGTCTTAAACAGCTTTGAAACATTGCCCTTGAGCAGTTGCGAAACATAAACTTAAACAGATTGCCAACTTACGAAATATGGGATTTTATTGCTCATTTTTTTAATTTTCATAGAAAACTAATTTCATATAAACTTTAAAAAAAAATCAAAGCAAAAATAAAAAAATTTGCTCAAATTTTAGAGAAAAATATCGAATTTTGAAGTAGATCGATTAGTTTTATTAAATAACATAAATAAAAATTTTAACCAATTTTTTTATAATTATGAACTATTGATTTGAAAAGCTCGAATAAGGAGCATTTTTATCAACTTCCATTAGAAAATAGCCAGAGAATTTGATGTAAAAATGATGAATTTATTGCAGATTAAAATTTATAGATTGTGTAAGATTTGAAAATATACCGCGGTATATTTCGTGTAAAATTTAAATCTTAAGTAAAGTAATGTTCATTTATGCCATGAAAATATTCTAAAATATTAAATTTAATTTTTTTAAAAAATTTCTATGAAACTTTTCTATGAAAAAGGGTACTGTCGTTTTTTTGCTCACAAAAAAACTTCTTTAGAATTTTTGTACGAAAAAAATATGAAAATTTAAAAATTGAAGGATAAATGAATTTTACCTTTTGTACTGTGAACTGTGTTTAAAAAATTTATATTGCTCAGGAAAATAATTTTGAAATATTTTTTCATCGAGACCTTAAAATAAAATTATTTACATTTTATTTTAACTTTTGGCGAATAAAAAAAATTTAGATTATATTTTTAGTAAAATATTTACCTAATGATATTAAGAATTTAAGCAATAAAATTGCACTGAAATACCATCTCGAATCATTTAAATCGTCCTTTTTTAAAAATAAAAAATAATCTTTATTTACTCTTTATATTCATTTGAAGAAGGGTTGGGAATTTTAAAAATTTCGAAAATAGAGTAAAAGCAGCTTTGTTTTACATTATTTTCGGCTAAATAGGGGCTGTGAAGTTCATGTCAATTCGCTCATTTCAATTCGCTATCTTTTCTATAACTTTTTTTCGAAACATTAAAAATAGTTCTGCAAAATGTTACAAGATGTAGCAAATTTGCTACATTCCCATTTTTAATCTGCAAAATGTGTGCACCCAAAATGCAGAAAAAAATTATTAAAAACTCAGTATATCTATTTGCACATATTTTGCAGAAATTTAGCACAGTAAGAAAATTTATGTAGCAAATTTGCTACGTATTGTAACATTTTGCAGAACTAATTTTTAATTTTTGGAAAAAAAGTTAAAGAAATAGCGAATTGACATGAAATTCACAGACCCGGTTAAATATTTTAATTTTAGATTTTAATTTTTTTAGGTATTAGAGTAACCTCTTTAAATTCTATTAATAGCTGTGAAAATTATCTCAAAAGTAAATTAAAATCATGAAAAAAAAACAAAGAAGACTTACATCGTCCATCATTTGATTAATCGTATTGAAAATCATTTCAATTCGAACACTTGAAGTTTGACTGAGAGCTAACAAAAAATTTAATTAAAAAAATTTCAATCATAATTACGTAAAATAAGCTCACAATTCAATAAATATAAATCCAAAGCTAGTTTTTTATTTTCATTATTTGAAATTTGTTGATAAAATTTTTTAAAGCTAATCAAATCAATACGTTTAGTAGCCATTAATTGAAATGATAAATCATCATTCAAAGCTCTCGAATTCCGTCTCTTGAATCCATTTTGATATGAACTAGAAAAAAACTCCAAAGGGTAAATATAAGAGTCTATTTTTAAATTATCTCTTGAGAATAATTCTTTCAATTTTGGCTTATATGGTATTAGAGGATCTGTTTTTGATTCTAATTTATTCAATAATCTCAATTGATTTTCATCAAGATTTATATTTTCTAGAAAAGAATACAATTTATTTAAAAAAAATAATAAAAATTTTATTTCAGAAAAAATACCATTTGAATCGCCACTACATTCTATATCACCGAGTCTACCTATTTTAATACCATCTTGACTTATAATATTCTTTAAGGAATTAAGGAAATAAAGTTTAGAATTTTTTCTTTTGGTTTTGGAAATGGATTACCTCAACTTCTTTCTTATTTTCGGAATATTCAGCGAATTTTTTCTTTAATTAAAAATTAGTTTTTTTGTTAAATTTTGAATATTTTGGTAAATTTACTATTTTTTCTTTGAAGTCAATCACACGACTAAAAGATTTCTTTAAAAAATTTTTGTTTTAGATATGATCCAAAATTTTTTGTATAAAAATAAAAGTGAACCTTTGGTGATTGAAAAAGTGATGTGTTTTTTTCTTTTAGGTAATTTGAAGTGGAATTGCTACTATTGCTTGTACTACCAGTTTCGGCAAATGATACATCTGGTAAGCAATCAAAATCATCTTCCATTTTTTTTCTTTTCTAAGGAATTAATTTTTAAAATTTTATTTTTAAATTATTTCAATTTTTTATTATTTAAATCAAGTTTTTTTTTAATTGAATTTTTTTTGCTTTTGTGTTTTGGTTGAAGCAAATTTTTAAGTCTGATTAAAATTGAGTATTAAAGAAATTTTTGTGTTATTTCAATCTATATTTAGAGTACATACAATGCTGAAATAAATTAGTGAAAACACGAAAAAAAACAAAACATCCATCAAAACGTCTTTCTAATCTCTAAAACCATAAAAAATGTTCGAAAATTTAGATTACGTGTTTAAGTTTTAACAGGACTAACTATGAACCAAAATATAAAACAAATTAACGAAAAAATTCATTTAGTAAAGATTAAGTAATTTTCAGTAACTGGTACCCAAAAAAAAATGGTATTTGCGTTTGGTATTTGTGTACCGTACTCAAACACCAAACACAAACACCGAAAACCCAAAAATAGATTAAAAAATGTGTTTTTGGTGTTTGGGTACGGTAGACAAACACCACAAAATTGGTGTTTTTAAAAATTAAAAAATGAAATCAATGATACAAATAACTAACAAAATATTTATCCTTATTTTACCTAAAGAACATTATTATTCAAATTTCGCAGAAAATTTAAAGCTGAAAAGTTTAAATTTAATGAAAATTTATTTTTTTTAACATTTTCAATTTTTGAGTTGAAATCTATTTGAAAAATTTGTACATTCTCAAGTCAAAATCTAATAATTTTTATTTAAAAAATCAATCAAATAATTTTAATTGTGAATTAGTTTAAAGGTCAATTTTTATTCGTTGAAATATCAATAAATTATTTTTAAGCCCAAAAATGCTTGGCAGTATTTTTTACTCTTTGAATTCTCCACGGAGAATTTTACATGGGTTTGGAGAAAAGAACCTTTAACCGATCAGGACACATTTATCATTGTCTATTAGAATCATTATTTTAACTCAAAATATTTTTAAATATTTACAGTCAGACCTTGATTTTGTAAATATTTAATTTTGTCAAGTTAATTTTCCTTCTGTTAAGGTTAGATGGGCACTCTGAAGTTTATTACTGCTTTACTATTGTCTTATTGTCCTATTTGTTTAGAAATACAATTTAGACACAATTTTTTTTCAGCAGTTGTACAAATTTATGTACAAAGTGTACAAAAAAGAAAAATTATTGGTTTCTCATATTTTCGGCCTAATTTGAAATTTGAAAATAATTCAGGCGTTTAAAAATAAATTTAAAAATATTTTTATTTTTACTATTATATCTAATTTTCGGAAACTAATTTGTACACTTTGTACAACTGTTTATTTAGTTATTTGTTAAAATAAAATGAATAGTAAAATATTTTTCTATTCAAATCTAAATAAAATTTTCAATCAAACAATAATAATTTCGACTTACTTTATTAAATTTTATAAAAAAAAAGATAATAGTAAAAGATAAATAAGCAATAGAATTTCGCTGATTTCATCTTTTATTTTTTATATTTTGAAGTAATTAAGTAAGAATTAAATACTATGAATTAATAAAGAGAGAACCAAGGATAACTAAATGACTTTTATTTGTTATTCAAAAAAAAATTAAATAAGAATTTTCTACATTTAAGCCTTTAATGTGTTTTTTAATGATTTCCGATAGTATTTGTGGCCGAGTTCTAGGTAGACTGAATCAAAAAAAACGCCGTGGCTTTCTTGATACTCGCCAGTTAAAATTAATTTTTTATAGTTTTTAAATTTTAAAATTCGTCATGCCGATTCATTCAAAATGAATTGTAAGTGAAAAATTGTTCTGTATATTGCTACATGTTAACTCAATTTATGGGTTGAGAAAACTTAATAAAAAGATTTTTTTATTTTTTAATAATTTTTTATTTTATTTAAACTAACACTAAACACAAAACAGTTAAGGCCTAACTTAAATTTATAAAAAGATTTTAGTTTTTGGAAATATTCGAATAA
>NTPY01000600.1:1978639-1995783 GCA_002922825.1 Brachionus calyciflorus | reverse complement strand
TCTAGGAATTTTTTTAGTTGTTGTTTAGCTAAAAATTGATATTTTAAATTTTAGTCATTTTTGTATTTATTAAAAATCAAGCTAACCGTTAGAGATATGACAAAAAGAACAAAAAATTCAGAACCCTCGTATAAAATTACTTCAGAAAATGAAAAATTTATTGCAGGTCACATATTCATTGATCGACACATTATATGTCATACTCAATTAAAGCCTCTTCAATGGGTTCTTACTTTGTTCTGATTTATCATCAGAAGAATCTTCTTCTGAGATTATTCAACAAAAATTTAGCTTTACTAACTGACTTTAAAAAAAAATACAAATAAAAAAATTGTAATCTTTTACATTATTTTTTATTAGTAAAATAATTTAAAAAAAGAAAAAGTTAAATTGTTAAAAGTGTTTTTGCGATTTCGGAAAACTTTTGGCAGCATTTGCTTAAATAATTTTTTTTTAATTAATCTCAATTTTTTGAGCATAAAGGACATTTGAATAGCCCTTAATTCTCCTCTGGAAAATCAAATTTTAATTGCTGATTATTCGGTTGTTGTTGTTTTGGCTAATTTTTAGTTGTTGTTGTCTATTAAATATAATAAATTTCAACTTGAAAAACAAAAAAAACAATTTATATAATAATATATTTAAAAATAATTAGGCGAAATATATATTTACTAGATATAATCTCTTAGATCCTCATCAACTTGTTTTTGATGTTTTTTCTTATAATCCAGTGCTTGCGTCAATTTAATAGCTATACTATTTAGTTCATTCGTGGTTTCCATGATTTCGGTTGAAACATTCTTACTTTTAATATTTTTATATTCCAAAATTGGCTAAATTAACGAATTAAAAGCCTTTTAACACATTTACTCGGCCACGTTAGCAGTTATAGCCTAGGTTAAAAATAAATTAAAAGAACTAAGAACAGTCTAAGAAAGAAAAAAGTATATAGATTTAGGACGAATAAAAGATTGATTAAAGATACAATTCGTTTAAAAATTAATTCTTTAGTTTGCCCTTTTTTGAACATAATCATGCATCCAAAAATTCTAATTAATTATAAAATTTCAAATTTTAGACAAAGAAAAATCATCTTATTTAATCAAATTTAATTTGATTCGAAAGCTTGCTTGCAATGTATAATTTTTTATCTAAGTATAAAAAAAAATACGATCGAATTGAATATTTTACATTGAGGCATATTTCAAAGTGGATAATTTTCTTATTTTTTTGAGAGCAAAAATCGCTCTTTACAGTACTTTTGACGACAAAAAAAATTGTTGCATTTGGTGCATATGTTGGCAAAGTCCGCATAAAATTCTGCAACTGTTATCAATTTTTCAATAAAAATTTTGTCGCAAAAAGTACTTTTAAGAGCTTTGCTGAGCGGTCGTTTCTCTCAAAAAAAAATTAATAAAAATGAAAAAAAAACTCAACAAAGCAAATTTATTTTTAAGGTCATCTAAGTCATTAATTTTAGTATCTTTAAATTTTATTCCCCACTTGAAAAACGATTGCGAATATTTTCCGAATTTAATAATAATATCTTGCGAAAATGTTTTCGATTTTTATGAAAATTATTTTTTGTTAAAGTATTTATGTCAAAAAACCTTCTTTTAATCATTTTTCATTAAAAATTTACTTTTTCGGATACTTTAGTAATCATTTTGCTTATTATGAATCAATTTTAAATAAAAATCAAACTTTTTATTTTAAACAATCTTATTCATAATAAAATCATGGTTAACTCAAAATATTTTGGGAATATTTTTATCAGAATAGTCATGAATTATAAAAGATAAAAGACAGCATTATTTAACTAACTTTTATGATTTGTTGAACTTTACAAAATATATTTATATAAAATAAATTTTCACTTTTACAAATAATTGAATGTTTTTATGAACTGAAAATGTCATTTCAAATTCTCAAGAGAATTAAAACTATTTCGGAGAATTTCTTAAAGATTTTCATTTTGTTTGGTCACAAAGAAACTTGAAATGATTCCCAATCACAAATAAACGTTAATTATGGTCTTTGATGACAAAATAATGCTTTTTTTAAATATTTACACCGGCAGCGAAGCAACGGCACACTACTAGTAATAATATTTAAAATGATTTTGTCCTTTTTGTTTTTAAATTCGTTAGTTTTTTCAAGTGATAATTTTAGGAAATAATTTGAAAAATAGAATTTTTAATTGGCTTGTC
Organism: Brachionus calyciflorus; assembly: GCA_002922825.1. NCBI lineage: Eukaryota > Metazoa > Rotifera > Eurotatoria > Ploima > Brachionidae > Brachionus > Brachionus calyciflorus. Next base: position 1,993,573 of record NTPY01000600.1, on the reverse strand, counting down.
AAATTTTTGAAACTAAAATCAAGCTTACACCAGAAAGATCTGTTTAAAATTTGATTTGTTTAAGTCTAATTTAAATACGCAATAAAAATTGCACAATTTTTGCAGACGTTTCCAACATGTGCAGCGAATTTTGCTTCACCATGCAACATTTTTTTGGGCACCAAAAGTCCTTTTTACTGTTTTGCAGAGAGAGTTTTCTTGGTCAAAAAATTAAAAAAAAGAAAATTGACAAAAAACTTTATCATGCCCGTAAATTTTCGATACAGGCAATTTTGATAATGATTTTATGGCAATTTTAATTTATTTATTGACTGTAATTTGGATTATTTGTTTTGAGCCAGCGAAAGCTAAATTTTAATTCAACTGTATTAGCTTAGGATAGATCCAATCGATCCAGAGACTCAAATTATGTTGTTAATTTAAAGCTTGACTCGTTTATTTAAAATTATATTCTAATATTCTGTATTTTGTAAATTTAAAAATCTAAAAATTTTAATCTTTTTTTTGGATAATAAAATAAAAAATTTAAAATTTTAGGTATGCAAGGCTTTATGGTCAAAACTTAATTAGAAAATTTATTAGCCGATTCAACGCAAATGTCCCCATTTCCTATTTCCTTATGGTGAACCAGAAAATCGGACAAAATAATTTATAAATTTTTAGGCAAATGCTGCAAAGTGTTTCCGGAAACGGGAAAAAAACTTTTTAGATTTATTTTATTTTTGTTTTTTTTTAATTTAATTTACTAATAAAAAATTTTGTAAATCGAAAAAAACACAGAGTTGCCCAGAACATGTGTAAAAATGGGTAAAATTCGTTAGTTCAGCCAATTTTGCTTATAAAAAAGATATCGAATAAATAAATATTCAAAGTAAGAATGTTTCAAACGAAATCATGGAAACTAAAAATGAACTAAATAGTATAGATATTAAATTGACTCAGGCGATTGATTATAAGAAAAAAAATCAACAACAACTTAATAATTACCCACAAAAACAATCGAATAATCTGAATTAAATTTTGATTTTCCATATTAGCATTTAGGGCCATTCAAATGTCCTTTATGCCCAAATAATTAGGATTATTGAAAAAAAAATAATTTAAAAATTATTTAGGCAAATGCAACAAAGTGTTTCCGGAAACGGCAAAAAAACTTTTTAGATTTATTTTATTTTTGTTTTAACATTTTATCAATAAATGTATATTTGCTTAAATATTTTATTTTATCAATTATTCTTTTTACTTTCAATCGAAATTTATTAGATTTAATGGAGCAAGCCTCACAATTAACACTAGCCGATCCTGATTCAGGATGTTCTTTTGATCCTTCTAATGATATTCAACCAATTATCTTTGAAGAAAAAGAAGCTCATTATTTCTCACTTTATAGCAGACCCAGCTTAATTTTTTGAATCACCAATTTTAACAAGAAATTTCAATCACATTGGTGAAAACGCGAATGTTGGAGATTTTGTTGATGAATTTGAAATCGAAGAAAAATAAGAAATTCTATTGAAATTTGAATTTTTTTAAAGCACCACTAAATCATAAACCTTTGTTTATGCTGTTTTTGATTGTTAATAACTCATTTCTTTTCCGAAAAAATATTCCGAAAATATTTAGAATTATAAAGTTAACGATTCTTTAAAATAAAAATTACTTTATATAAAAATTTGTTTTAGTTTTGAAAATTTAGATTCATAATAGCCAAATAGGTTACTAAAGTTATTCCTAAAGCTAAATTTTTAATAAAAAATGACTAAATATTAGGTTTTTTTAAAAAAATTCTTCAAAATAAAAGTGTAATCAAAATAATGGTGTGTGCACCAAACCGCGAATTTTCGGTTTGTACCCAATTTTTTAATTGGTTGAAAAAAAATTGACCAATCATAAAGTTGGGTACAAACCAAAAATTCGGGTTTTGGTGCACACACCATCTCGCAAGGGTTAATATTAATGAGTAGAGGCACCTTAACTCTATTTAAATTTAATAAAAAAAGACCTCCTTAATTAACCTATTTTATTTGACCATAATTATAAACTAATTAACTAACTTACTTATTAAAATTGCATCGTTGAAATTTTCGGCGCCATTATTTGAATCAAAGTCGGCAATATTCCGATTTTTAGAAAAATAAACTTCCATCTTTAGAAATGAAAAATAAAAATTTTTTTTTGATTAATTAAATTGAAACAAAATAATAATTCATTCACTTTTAAATTAAAAGCATTATTTAGAGGCAATGTTAAATAATATTTCTGAATATTGCATTTTGAAAAAAAAAATATTCATGCGAAAACGATCTCACCACCTTTTGATCAATTAAAATTTTAACTCTAAGAATACAACCACTGAGACAAATAATCATATAGCAAATCATAGTTAATTTTTTAATTTAAACTATATTTGTCTGGAGGTATTTTTATTAAAAAATTTGGACTAGGAGAAAAAGTCTCTTAGACTCTTTTAAATATTATAAAATAAAATGTGTATATGCAAGAAATTATAAAAAATGTCAAACCTTGGTTACAAAACATGTATTTTTTTTTCTGTTTGGTTTCCTTAATTTTTTTAAGCCAATAAAAAATTTATTTAAAAATTTGTGCACAACTAATTATAATATTTTTAATTTTAATTTAAATCCTGTCCGCTAAATTTAAGAACTAATTAATACTTAAAGTAATAAAATCAATGGGAACAAATACGAAGCCCTAGTTTTGTACAATGGTATTACTATAGAATGATAACGGTAAGGTATTAAACAAGTAAGGGTCGCAAAGCTCCTATTTCAAAGCGCACTAAATTTTTTATAAAAAGAATTAAAACGGGAAATTTTAATTATATTTCTAAAATATAAAAAAGTTAATAAACTTATTTTAAGAAAGTTAAAATACTTGTTTTAACTTGGTTTTTTGGGAAGCTTTGAGGCCTTTAAACTATATTTAAAACTCTTCTTATATTTGTTTCTTTTTAAAACATATTTTAAGAAAGTTAAAATACTTGTTTTAACTTGGTTTTTTGGGAAGCTTTGAGGCCTTTAAACTTTATTTTAAACTCTTCTTTTATACATATTATAAATTTTCTCAAAGTCTCACATTTTGAAGCCTTACATTTACAAAGCTTCGCTTTGAATTAATCGCGGAAACAAAAACTTTGATATGGAATTTTTGAAGGCCATACAAAATAAAGTTCTGTTAAACTTGATAAAGTTTTTTTTTAAACTTTAAGAATTAATCAACAGGACAGTTTATATGTTAATCAACAGGACTACTAATTAATAGGATATAAGATCAAAAATTAGTTAACTTTAAATAAATGGCCTTAACTAACTTACCTATAATTTCTTTAAGGTTACTAAAAGTTACCTTAAGTTAACTAACTTTTAATTAATTGTGTAACCTCGCCTTCCAATCCTAAGAAAATCCCCTTTTTATATATTATATAGATTTTTTTTCTTAATTTTAATTTAATTTTTAATCAATTTAAGACAAAGTAATAATAAATTTTGATTAAAACCAAAACATTTAATTTCATTTTTAACGAAACACTTAAAACTAACGACTCGTTACTCGCATGTATAAAGCTCTGCTTCCTGTATCTTACTCAAATAAATATTTACAATATATCTTTTGTCTTTCATTGAAGCCAGTCACATTCGGTAGCAGCGATTGTTTTGAATTAGAGTCTCTGTTAACTAATTTTCCAACATTAGAGACTATCGAACAGATTTTAGACCTTGCTTACAAAGAGGGTAGAACTTTATTCAATAGATTGAAACGAAATGAGCTAAAACATCTGCTTATTGTGTGAACCCAAGAGTCACCTTTCAATTTAATGGAAAATATTTCGATCAAACAGATGGTGAAGCAATGGGCTCACCACTCGGACCTTTGTTTGCTAATATTTTTTTGTCCGAATTCAAAAAAAAACATATGGTTGAACTTAAAAAATAGGAATTAGTTTTTGGAAAAGATATGTAGATTATATTTTCGCAACCCTGAGTATAAAGGGAAATGCTAAAAATTGTCTAGATTTTTTGAATAAACAGTATCCTAATATCAAGTTCACTATTGTGCATGAATGTAATAAACACTGCCCTTCTTGGACACTTAAGTTAAGAGAAGTTTGAGTATAAGTTTAAGCCTATCCGCAACATAGAAAATCTAGCGTTTAGTGGCAATTCCAAAAATTGCAAAATTGCATAGCTTCAAGATAATTTATTGATTAATAATGATAATAATAATATAATATATATAAATATGTAAATATGTACTTGAACTCTCGTTAGAGTAGAGTAGAGACGTAATAGTATAACTATTACATCTGTCACAAGCTATCAATACTTCAGTAGGTATAAAAAAGAGCCAAAAAAAAAATTTTTTTGTTTTACAGAAAATGAGAAAAATATTTTTTTTTGAAAAAAAACGAGACAAGTTATAACATAAATATTTTGAGATTAACTTTTTATTTGTTTTTTTCTTTATTCTACTAAATCACTTATTACATTTAGCTATATTTATAGAATCCTTTCGTTCAGCTAACAGTAATTTTATTACTTAGAATTTGCTTAAGAAATTTCAAAAAGTTCAAAGAATCTATGATTATGAAATTATTTTTACAAAAATAAAAAGTACTACAGTCAAACCTTATACATTTAGTACAATATAATTTTAACTTGATAATCCGGTATTGTGGATAAACAGCCATAATATCACTCAATCAATTGAGTGGAATCAAGGCGGTTTGGCTTATTAGTATTATAAATGTTCTCTAAATTACTAAGATATATCTTATAAAAACCGTATCGAATTTTAAAGATTCAAATTTAGAATTACTCTTTAATTTTATAATACATAAGGCGCATCAAATCATAAATGTTAATTAAAATATGGCTGTTTTTAGCCTAAACACTCATTTATATTCTGATAAAAACATTCCATTGCTAGACATTATCATTTTATATTTAATTTTTAATCAAAAAAACTTTGGAATCGCTTGTCAATGGTATCATTAGAAAAGCAAGCACCCTATTTTTATTTTAAAAGCATTTTCAATGTGGGACTTTTCTATCAATCCAAATTCTGATAGAGAATAAAAAGTTCTACAAGATTCCCTCTTAAGTTTTTCGGATAATAATTTTCATGAAAAGAAAAGGCACACAAGGTTTAATTTCTGTTGATATCAATGATTTTAATTCTAGATTATTTTTAGTGCTGAATCTAAATCTGAGAACGGAAATTCTATCCGATTGTTAGATTCATGCGAAACTACAATTTAGTCAAAATTTTATAAAATTTGCTTTTAAATCGATAAAGTTTTGATAGGATTAGTAAAACAAAAAAAGCTAATGGAGAGTGATTCTAGTAGCTCTCAACGACCTGAATCAGAATATGGCAACGGTTTTTGAAATAACTGGAAAAACTTTAGAATATTTTCTCCGGAATCGGAAACTAAGAAAACTTATCTTGTTCCCTTGAGGATATTCCTCCTATACAAAGCTTCAAATAAAATTTTGTATTAAGAAATTAGATTTAATCTTAATGAATCTATCGTGTTGCGAATAAACCCTGGATATAGAAATTTTAGCTAATCAAAATACACAAAAGATATAATTATTATTTTTGCTTAATATTTTAAATCATAAAAATTTTGCATAATTAATTTGAAAAATTTTGAAAAAAAAAAATTTTCCAAAAATCAAAAAACTTTATTTATCTCTTAACTTGTGATTTTTTCTTAAATTTTAACCAAGAGAAAAAAATTTAAGAACAAAAAAAATGAACTAAATCATCTCTTTGACAACGCTTTTTTTTTTTTTATTAATTTCTTTTCTAATTCAACAATTAAAATTCCCAATGTTTACATTGTACAAAACAAAGTCTCGTTTATCGAACGTAAATTCATTTTACGTTCTAACCGAAGCGAATACAAACGAGAGCGAATGCGAGAGTATTTGGTTCGATCGACAAAATGGCGAAATCTCAATAAGAAAATTTAAACGCTCTTTGGAATTCGAAGAAGTAAACGGTAGTCCCGTTTATGGCTACATTGGAAAATTCCAAGTGAATCAAAATTATGCACCAAAATTAATTTTTATAAAATCAGCTGAAAAAATTGGTAAATTTAAAGTGAAAAATGACGAGCATTCAATTTATAAAATAAAAGAAATTTTACTATTGACCTTTACTCCGCCAAGTAATTCGACTTATGACGAAATCGAATGTGATGTCTTAATGAACGATCAATTTACCGAGATGAAAACATCATCTAGTTTTTCAACATTAGGTTCTTTAATTACCGGTTCTCCTGTAATTAATTCAAATAGCACTGAGGCCATAGCTCGTCCCGTCACTAACAACAACAACATAAGTTCAAAATTCGAGAAAAAAGTCCTCATTGAAGTGTATAAAATATTTCAAGATAATTCGGGTTCATTTTATTTTAGTGATAGTTACGATCTAACAAATACAATCGAGCGTCAAGAGAAATTATTCGAAAAAGAGAAAAAAGGTGAGATTATCTGCGATTGGCGCCAGTATGATGATAGATTCTTCTGGAATAAATATTTACTACAAGATTTGTTGAATCTAAACAATTGTGATAAATTTATAGTGCCTATTATTCAGGGTTTTATTCAAATTGAATTGTTCGACATTAAACAACCAAATATAGAATTTAATTTTAAAAAAGATAATATTAATATTAAGAATTTTGTACAGCTAAAATTAACGCTTATTTCAAGACGTAGTCGTTACAGACTTGGTGAGTTAACAACAACAAAAAATTTTAAAATTTAATTTGTAAATATTTTGATGTTAAAAGGAACTCGTTTTAAGCGACGAGGAATTGATGAAAATGGAAATGTAGCTAATTTTGTCGAAACTGAACAAATTGTAAATGCATACGATAGTCATACTTTATCGTTTGTTCAAATTCGAGGCTCGATACCAGTTTATTGGAGTCAACCTGGTATTAAATATAGACCTGCGCCGAGAATAGATAGGAGTAAGTTGAAAAAATGTTTATTGTTTTTAATTTAAGTTATCTTGGAGCTTTTAGAGTTTTTCTGACACATTGTTATTTTTCCATTACATTCTGAAACATTTTGGGACTTGTCAAAAGATTTAAAAATCTAAAATTGTATAATTGACAGTAAAATAAGAGAGGACATGGTGTCAGCAGTCATTAGCAGTCATCAAAAGTTAATATTTTCTTTCTCAATAAAGGATCAAGAAAATTTTTTTAAACTTTAAAGTTGAATTTTTTCAGAGCAGAATAAAAAAATTCAAGACAATTTTTAAATAGTTCAAAAAATTGATTTTTCAAAATTTAAAATTTTAATTAATGAAGCCAATTTTGTGATCATTAAGGCGATTTTGTGATCTTTTAAAAGTTTTATAAATAAATTTTTTATTCTATATATCTATTTCTATAAAAGATTTGTGAACTAAATTGAACTAAATAAAGATTCTTGTTCTTAAAAAATTACGGGACTCTGATTAAAAAAATGAATTAATTTTTTTAATCACAGAAAGTTAAGATTTGGCTAAAAATATTCCGAAAATATTTTGAATTATAGAGTTAACCATGCTTTATAAAAATTGGTTTTGATTTTGAACAATTCGATACAAAAAACCAATAAAAAAATTACTGAAGTTTCAGAAAAACAAAATTTTTTAATAAAAATAAGGTTTTTTACTAAAATACTTCAAAATAAAATAGTTTCCTTAAAAAACGAAACCATCTTTTATCAATTGAGGAATAAAATTTTAAGATTCTAATATTAATGACTTGAGGCACCTTAAAATAAAAGAAAAATTTAATAGACTTAGAATTCTGAATTCTGAAAAATAAAAGGTTTTTTCATCAATGATGATCAATCCTGGTGAAAATAAAATGACAGAAAATCTTTGATAAAAATTGCAAAATGAGAATAAAGAGTAAATTAAAAAAAAAGGTATAAAAAAAATTTTAATATACAGTGGTGTTCTGATTTTTGTGTTTTACGTAAATTTACGTAATTTTACCTTTTTTTACGTAAATTTACGTAAATATTCTTTGTAAAAAAAGGTAAATTTACGTGATTTTACGTAAATTTACGTAAAAAAAGTTTTCTTTCTAAATATTAATTGTAAAAAAGTGGTTAAAATTGAAACCTACTCAAAAAACAAACGATTTAAATTATTTTACATTTTTTTACGATTATTTACTTAATTTTACAATTTTTTACCAAAATTTACTAAATTTTACGTAAAAAAAGGTAAAAAATGGAAAATTTTTTCTATTCGAATTTCTTAAAATGAATTTTTAAAAATAGGAAAAAATTGGAAAATTTTGAAATTTTTTGTCCCTTTTTGATTTTAAGTAAATTTACGTAAAATCACGTAAATTTACCTTTTTTTACAAAAAATATTTACCTAAAATTACGTAAATTTACGTAAAACACAAAAATCAGAACACCACTGTATTAATATTAATTTAATCGATCAAATTTTTTAGGTGATCATTTTTAGAATTTAGTGATCATTAAACCTATTCTGTGATCATTATTACTTTTTTGTGATCAAATACATTTTTTTTTTGATCACAAACTTTGTGATCCGAGCTTTGGTGATCATCGAAGATCACGAACCCAGTGATGATGAGATGATCACAAAACGAGGTTGACCCAAAAGATTATATAGTGACATGTCACTACTTTAAATAATGACATGTCATAAAAATCGAGCATTTACGTTAAAAACCCTACTTAACATCGGAAATATCCACATAATTATTGATAAAAATTTATTAATTAATTGAGTTCATATTTTAATAGGAGTAAAGCGAAGCAATTGTAAATTTAAAGTTATTTTTAAATTTAATTTTTAGTACCCCAATAGATCAAGTTAAATTTTATTCAAACTTTTATTGTTATAAAACGGATTATTATTGTTTTTTTATAGTGTTGTGAGTCGACTCGGAAAAATTCGACTTTATTTTCGACTAGTCGACTTTTCTGACAGTCGATTCTAAAAAAACTTATCCGCAAATTTCTCATTGATTTTTTTAATTTTTACTAGTAATGATGCAGTTCAAATATTAAACATAGTATTTTTTGTTTTTTTCTTATCAGACAAAAGTTGAAAAACAAAACGATTATTGTTCTAATAATCATTCAGGGTTCATCAGATTACTATCAGATTAAGAACCTAATGTGTAAGTATTAACAAAACTTAACGTCTCGTTACGTATCAGAGTATTTCTCCATACCCTAATCAAATAAGATTAGGATTTGTTTTTCGGTAATATTTAAAAAATATTACTAAATTTAGAAATTAGGCGGCATGATCAAAATACTTTTTTACATTCCGAGTAATATTATTCGATTTAATCTACAGTACATCTCTGAAATAAGTTGAAAACTTTTTAAGCAAATCTTAAGAGGGTCTTAAGACATGCTTAAGAGGCGTCTTAAGACGTCTTGGGTCTTGTACCATTGTGTGGAGTTTACAAAGTGTGGAGAAGTAATTTTTTAATTTTAATTTGTTGGAAAAAAGTCGACTTTAATCGATTTTAGTCGACTCGAATTTTTAGAAATTTCATTAAACTTTAATTTAAAAATTAAAATTGCACAATTTTTTGAAGACTTCAAAACCAGTTGCAGCAAATTTTGCTTTACTACGCAAAAATTTTTTTTTTTAGCAAAAGTATTTTGCAGAGCGATTTTTTGTTGATCAATTAGGGAAATTGACAAAAATCTTTAACATGTCGTAAAAGGCTAAAAAAATTTGTTAAATAAATGAATGTTTGCATCTTATTCAATTAAAAATGGATTCTAATAATTTTAGTGAGCTGAAAAGATTTTCAAGTATTCTGTTAAGCATGACTCTTTCTAAATACATTTACAGGGCTAAACTTTGTACGCAGAGTTCTTTTTTTGATAAAAATTTTATTCAGTTCGATGTTTTGACTAGTGATGTTGTTCACCCAAAATTTGGTCGACCAAGTCTACTAATTTTGGTTATAGAAATTCACTTAAATAATTATATATAGAAACCAATTTTGGCTAATCTAACCAGCACTAAGCAACATCACTAGTTTTGAAATATAAGGAAATTAAAAAAGTTAAATTGTCTAACATATTCTTATTTATTTAATTTTGGACAAAAAAGAAAAAAAAATTTAAAAACTTTTTTAAGAAATAAAAATTAAAAAACTTAATATAAAATCTCCATTCATACTTGTACCTTTGGCATTGTTTCATCATTTAAAATTTCACACTGTTCCAGTTGTTTCTTCGGCTTCTTTTCCTTACGCGTTCTGTACACAGACGAACTTATAAAATTTCTCGTTTTACTAAAACATCTACACACAAGTATATCCGAGAAAGCAATACGAAAATTCCTATTTAAAATAGCATACAAAATAGGATTAAGCGACGAATTAAAATAACCTAACCATATAAATATATCCATAACATTATCCGATATACTCGACGGATTATTCAATTGTGATCGTATTATATAAATTATAAAAAATGGTAGCCAACAAGCTACAAATACGCCCATTATAATAGCTAATGTTTTAGTTATTTTAGTTTCGGATGTATTCGTATGTGATGTTACATTACGTTTATGTCTATTTAATAATTTATCATTTTTACTATTTATATCTAATTTTGCTTGACTATTTATATTTGAATTATTATTATTCTTAAATAAACTTGATTGTTGTCTTATTTTGAGAAAAACACGTGTATAAAGTATAAACATGAGCACCAATGGTAAATAAAATGAAAATAATGATGATATAATAACAAATGAAGGTGTTTGAAATAGAACACATTGATAAAATGTGCTATTTTCGACTTGTTTTAAACCGGACTTTTTCTCTGTATTTGTACCGACAATCAATGGTCCTAGACTTATTGAAATACTTATGAACCATGAAATGGTACAATAGAATAAAGCTAATTTAAAGTTGTTTTTGTGTTTACGATACATAATTGGATGATTAGTGGCCACATATCTATCAAGAGATATTACTAAAAGACCCCATATTGACGCTGTTGAACATAAAACATCAATTGACAACCATAAATCACACAATACTTTACCAAAAACCCATGTTTTAAACGTGCTTAAAGTTGCTGAAAACGGAAGAACAGTTATGCCTAGTAGTAAATCACTTAGAGCTAAATTTCCAATTAGAAAATTACTCATACCACCTTGTTTCAATTGACGATTAGTCGCTATAGCTGTACACACAAATATATTACCAATTATGGTCCATATAGTCAACGAATAAAGAAAAATACCAGTCAAATAACGAGTTATATTTTGTGGAAAATAATTTACTAATGACTCATTATTATTAGTGTTAGTATTATCAAAATGATGCGGGATAAAGGAATGCATTTGTTTTTGTGTTGTATTTTGATAATAGAATAATGATAAATAGGATGAAGATGATTTGGATGATGTTGTGTGCGCATAATAATTTTTAATTGATAAAACATGACAAATATTATTAATTAGGATTATTAGTAGAAATTTTCGAAGCATTTTGTCTCTTTAAAAGGTTTTGATTTTTTTTTATTTGGTTAATAGTTCGGAAAAAAATTACATTCTAAATTATTCGATATGTTTATTTTAGAAAAGAAAATTTTTTTTTTTTAAACAATCTAGAATTTAAAATTTTTTCATTTATTATTATTTTTTTTAAAGGAAGTTGATTTTTTAAAAAAGGAACTTACAGTGCTGCTACGATACAATATTTTAATAAAATTTTATGTAATAAAAAAGGCAATTTAAGTATCATATTTTTTTGATGAAATATCGGTTTTAAAAAATTCCCAAATTATTTTCCCAATTTTCGTTGGGTTCAAATAATTTCAAGTAACAATTTTTAAAGATATTTTATCAAAAATAAAATTTTTAGATTATTTTACGTAAAATGTAGTAAATTCTTTGTTTTTTATTTGGGTCGACTTTTTTGAACTTTTTGAAGAGTAAATCGAGTCGATTGGAAAAAAAATGCAATTTTCGTGTTGTAAAATAAGCAACTTAAACTTTCGTAAATAAAAGTTAGATAAGTTTGTTACCCACCTATTATCACTTATGTATCAGCTTTGCATTTTATGCTATAAGATAAGCAATTAAAAGCATATGTTTGACATGTATCTCAGAAGCTAGAATTTTCGAAATGCCGACTGCTTTCTATCTTAAAATCTACTGCCTGCGTGTACATTTATAGCACGTACTTTACAGTATAAATAAGGACTCTATTCTTTATAACTTCAGATCAATCCAACTATTACTTAAGTACTTATTAAATAAACTAGTTAAACAATATATTTTCTTTTAGAGATAATGTTACCTGCTTTGCAAAAATTGTTAATTTTTGCCTAAAATGCTTATTTATTGCCTAAATTATTTAGAAAGCTAGTAACAAACCAATTTTTGTTAAAATTTGCCTAAATTTATCATTTTTTAGTATAATAATTTTATTATGTTTTACGGTTTATATTCACAAATATTTTCTTAAAAATAAGATCAAAATTATCTTTAAACTGGGCTTTTTCTCTAAAGCCTTAACTTAAAGGATTTAACTTCTAAATCCTGTATTCGAATGAATTTATTCGAATTTATCTGATTTTTTAGCATTCGTTTTAAAACTAAAATCTACTGAAGAAAGATTTTGAACAAAAATTGTCAAATTTGCAAATAGTTTTATCTCTAATTTAAAAAAATAGGCAAAAATTAAATATTAATGGCAAAAATTAAATAATTTAGGGGATAAATTATCAATTCGAATAGCCTAATATTTTAGGTAAATTATATAAGACAAATATTAACAAAATTAGACAATTTTTAACAAATTTTGCACGTGGGTAAATAAGAGCCTTTCTTTTATTTATTCCAGTCACTAGTGTAGTTTAATTAAGTTGAGTAATATAAAACCCAGAACTAAACTAAAAGTCTTATTTACTATCCAGAGAATGACGGAGCTGTGAAGTTCATTTCGATTTTCTCATTTCTATTTTTCCCATTTAGACTTAAATTGTAATAAAATATAACCACTTTGCAACACCAAAATGCGTAAAATTTTTCCTTATTTTTCTAGTAGAAGAAAATATTTAGTTTATTTTGATATCAAAAAAAAAGTCCTGTATTGTATCAACTCTTAAAAAATTCTTAAAATATTAATTACAAAAATTGTATGATTTTCTGAAAAAAAAGTTAGCGGAAGTAGGAGCTTAGGCCTATCTCTTTAATTTAATTTTTGCCTTATAGAATTTTTAATATCGAAATAAAGAAGTTTTCAATTAGAAAAATGTTCAAAAGCCGCAAAAAAATATCTTAAAAAATTTACATTTCATTTCAGGATTGTTTAAAATCTGGCATAATTGGTATTAAATTGACTACTAAATTCATAAAATTTGAAAATGAACCATTTTTCTCCTTAAAAACCTGTCAATTTTTCATATAATAAAAAAGAACAGTATGTAATAATATATAAATAGGCTATAATTTATCATTAAATAAGCTTTAGAATTTACACGAAATCACTGTTAAAGGAAACGTTTAGAAAGGTTTTTCTTTTAGGGAGGAAACAGATTTTAAATCCTAAATTTTTTAGAAATTATTTCTTTTTTTTTTCTATTTTCAGCGTGGAATTAACTTGAACTAAAGCAAAATTATTTTACTTAATTCACGTCTAGTTGATTCACGTTAAGGAAGCCAGTTAATTTAAATTCATTCAAATTGTTACAACTTTTGAAAAGAAAGCGTTAAAATTATTCTGTAAACTGCTCTTTGTATTCTGCAACTTTGTTGCAATTTACATAGAATAATTTTATCAATTTTCATTCAAAAGTTATAGAGCAGTGAATGAATTTAAATGAATAATTAAAAATTTATAGTACAGAGCCCGATAAGTTTATTATTCGAACCATTTTGTTAATTAGTAAAATAGAAAGATATGAAGGTTTGTCAAAGGAATTATTGTTTTTTTAATTTCTTTAAAAGTTCTGTAAATTCGTACAATTCCGTAGAATTTATATTGAATGTTTTATATTAACAGTATTAGAAAAAGATTATTGAAAAGAATTCAACTATTAAAACAGTAGCAAGCTTTACAATTTTTTTTATTTCCATATTACTCTATTTAATTAAATTATTGTTTTTGTTCAATTTTTACCAACTTTTTTGGTTGGATTTTATTTTTTTCTTGAAAATAATTAATTAAAAAAATTTCGAGTTTTAGCCTTATTATATAAATTAAAAGACTCAATAAAGAGTTTTTTCTTATGTTGCATTAAGACTTAATCTTCAAACCATGACAAATATTTACTTGAGAGTGTATCTCGTGCTTTATAGTCTTAAATAAATGTAAAATCTTAAGTTAAAATGAAGTATTTCTTAAATTATTTTTATTTTCTACATAAGAAAAGCAAAAATTTATGAAAAAATGTTCAATATGAAATAAAAAAAATTTAATTTTCTCGCTTAAATATGTTTAATAGCATACATAAGTGCTTTAGGATTTGTCAAATGAAAAAAAAATGTGACAATAAACAAAATAAAACAGATTCAAAAAAGAAAATTAAATGGAAGTAATGATTTTATTCAATAAGCCATTCTTATGAATCCTAAATTAAAGTTTTCGCTTTTCCTCAAAATAATTTAAATGATTCTATTGCCTTAAATTCTTTATTGTTGTTGCTGTTCCTAATTAAACTTGAATAAGTTTTTGAACCCAAAATCAACAACAATAACAAAAGTTTTAGAAGAATAAAAATTAAAATTCTTTTTTATATTTATCAAACTTTAAGCTAAATATTAAAATCGAATTAAATTTTGTTTAAATATAAAATCAACAATGATAAATAAAAGAAAAAAAAAAATTTTTTTTTTCATTAATTTAATTTAAAAAAAAAAGAAAAAAAT
>NTPY01000600.1:1958112-1972456 GCA_002922825.1 Brachionus calyciflorus | reverse complement strand
ATGAAAATTCAATTTTTTCAGCTGTCAACTTCAATGTTCATCTCATCACTGAAAAGAATTTGTCTCCACTAAGACAGTGGCCATGTTTTTCCCATATAAAAAAACGCTTTCCTAGCTTTAACATGATTTGCCGAAAGTTTCTTGTTTCAGGTTTCTTGACAGGAACTTTCCATTTGATTTTATTTGCCAATTCCCTTTTCCTGACTTATGATGAAGATCCAGTCTATCTATTAGACAATTTCAATTGATTTGCTATCGCATGGAATGGTTCAGTGCCATTTTTTTCACCAAATTGATCAGATTTTTATTATCCTTTTGGATAATTATTCGCGGTTTACCTGATTTTGGATGAATTTGATATGATTTTAATACATTGTACTGATAAATTATTATTTTAAAGCTCTGTTCAACTCCTTTTTACGATATTTACTAACGTTTTTCTGGTTGTCTCATCGTTACAGCTTTATTTCTGTCCTCAAGGGGAACTGATGAGTGATTTTTGAATTCTGAAGGCCTTTTCTTACTTAAAATTTTTTTCAAAACAACTGATTTTTTTTTTGGACGTAGCTTAATACTGTGTTAGCTTATATCCAAAAATTCATAAGGATTCGTTGAGAATTTAGGAAATAGGAGAGTAAAGTTCAAGTTTTTCTCTAAGTTTTTCACAAAAATTTATCCTAAAAAAAAAAAGAGCAGTTTTTTTTTATCTAATGTTAAGGTCTATTTTGATAAATCAATCAGGGAATGTTGGCTTATTGAAAATCGGAAAAGTACAGTTTTAAAAAAAAATAAAATTTTCCGAAAATTTGATCCATTCGAAAATGACAACTTTTTGAATTAAAAATTAAGAAAAAATTTAACTTTTTTCTCTAACTTTTTCACAATGCTGTATTTAGTAAGAAAAATATAAATAAAGAGACGGTCATATAAGTGATTTTTTATTTGTAAAAAAGTGAAAAAAATATAAATAAAACATGATTTATCTGTGAACAAAACATAAGTAATTCTAACTGAAGGGACAAAGGTAGAATTTTTAAATAAAAATATTATTTCTATTCTAGAGATTTAAAAGACTAAAAGATGCCCTTTAGTTCTTTTTGTCATTATTTCAACATGTTTTTTTTTCAGATTGAAATTTTATTTTTAATTTTCACTTTTTTATGCGACTTTAATCCTCTACCAATTTTCTGAAAAAAAATTTAAATATATAATGATAATACAGTACATTTCTGAAATAAGTTGACAGTATGTTTAAGCGAGTCTTAAGAGATTTAAAACAGTCAAAAAGCAATTCTTATGAGTTGTTTAAGACAATTTTTTTGGTTAAGAAAAACCTGCTTAAGAGTTGCCTCAGACGAATTTTTTGCTTAAGACTTTTTTCAAATAATTTTCCGTTAATTACCGTAATTTATCTTCAGACTAAGAAATTTCTATCCGAAATATCTTTAAATGAAAAGATTATTTCTAACATTACACTTGTAAATGTTTAGCAATTGAAAGATCTATAGACGTCATATGACGAACTGT
Source organism: Brachionus calyciflorus (assembly GCA_002922825.1). NCBI lineage: Eukaryota > Metazoa > Rotifera > Eurotatoria > Ploima > Brachionidae > Brachionus > Brachionus calyciflorus. Next base: position 1,970,929 of record NTPY01000600.1, on the reverse strand, counting down.
TCTAAAACCCTCACAAGAACTATAGATTCGATGCATGCTCGAATCAGAGTACTCAACACTTTATAATTTATACTTTTAAAAATAAAATTTTTTTTTTTTAAATTTTAGGGAAATAATTTCGGGAAAAGAAATCAAAATTGAAGAAAATAAGAAAAAAAAACTCATTAATTTTTAGTTTGAAGACGCTTGAAATAATTGAATTAATTATTTTAAAGAAAATATTTCAAATAAACTGATAAGATTAATTGAAGGTTCCCAATAATCAGAACCCAACTAATATCAACAATAAAAAAAAAGAAATCTTAATCTTGTCAAAAATTAACTTATTAAGTTATTTTATTTTTTTTTACATACAATTAAGAGGAAATGAGTTATATTTACATCATATGAAAAAAAAAATTTAAATTGACAGTAAAGAGCTTTAATGAGGCTTAATTCAGAGATTCACAAGGCTTTTTAAAATAGTAATTTCCTTTTAAAAAAAAAGAAATAGGTTAAAATAATTGAAAATTTGACACGTTCGAAAAAAACAAAAACAAAAAACTACTTTTAACAGAGATTTAAAAACTTATGAAATCAATACGTGATCTTTTGAAAATCGATTTTTATTTTTACATTTTTTTTTAATTTAAAAATTAAAATAAAAATGAAACATGGCCCTGTCTCCTATGGGACATTTTTTCTGTAAGCATTTAAAAATCAAATTTTAAATTTTAGTTTTCTCTCTCTCTCTTTGATTATTCTTTTGTTTAACTTTTATTTTTCCCAAATAATAAAAATAAAAGGAAATAAAAATCATAAAGTCAAATCCAATAGAGAGAAAAATTTATGCATATAACAACTTAATTAAATTTGGAAAAGCAAAAAAAAAGAAAAGAAAATCGAAGCGATACTTAAGCTTTTATCAGGATTTTAGACTCAAAATTTTAATTTTGATTAAAAACTCAACAACTACACAAAAAGAGCTTGATGTATTTCTTTCATTATTTTTTTTTCTTCTGGTTTATTGGAACTTTTACTTAGTTCCAAAAAATAGTTTAAAACTCTATAACTTTTGCTTACGAAAAAAATTAAATACTTTGATTGATATAAACTTTGACTGAGAAATAAAATATTTAATATTTGAATTTTTTATTCAAATAATTGGATTTGATTATTTGATGTCTTTTTTTTTATTTTAAATAGAAATTAATTTTTGAAAACTGGAAGTTTCAATCTTTACTTAAAATTCACACATAAATATCTCAAAGGCAATCAAGCATTTCAGTAAGTAAAACATTAAACAGCAAACATTTTATTTTTTGCACTTGAGTTGTCAAGTGAAGTTTTTAAACTTTAAAAGTTCTTCAATTTTTTTTTCAACATTAAAGTAGAATCTAAAACTTTGAAAAATCTATTCAGAAATTGAATTTTCATTTAAAAAAAGTCAACTTTAAAGTAAAAAAAAATTGACTTGAAACTTTATTCAGCAAGAAAAAGTTAATTTTTGATGACCCTAATGACTGCTGACACCATGCCCTCTCTCTTATTTTACGGTCAATTAAAAAAAATTTTACGTAAAAATATTTTGGTTAGAGGAAACCTTTAAAATACCAAAATTCATCTTGAAATTACGTCAGAAACTATATCCATTGGAAATTTGTTCTAAAATGTAATGACTCTATTTGAAGAGAAACTAAAGCTTGACTGAAAATATCTCATCTTTTTTCCAACGAATATTATATTTACTACGTTGCGTATTTAAATAATCTCAACTAATAGAATGTACTTTCTTAAGATTATTTAGAATTTTCAACATTACCTAGCCTCAGCTTCTACTAGGTATACTCATTCATCTACCTTATCTCTATCATTACCAAAGAGTTTAGGTATATCTTCGACTTAAAATTTAGCGATCCGAGTTTCCCTAAGTCCGGATTCATTATTTGACCCTCTCACTATTCCCAATTAATTCTTCTGTAATTCTTTAGCCCTCCTAAGATTGACTATATATTCTGCTCTACGGAACAACAACTCTATTAGGCTCTTCTTTGATTTGCCTGCGCTCTGGATGCCTTGAAGCGAGTCTAGATGGTCTGCTCTTAAGCAACTCTTCATTTCACTATCGACTATTATTTAAAACTCATTCTCAAAGGAACTGTTTTGAGTCTTCACTGTTTAATTATTTTCAAGATGACAATTCCCAAATTTTAATATTTTTACGAAGTTACAAATTTAATTTAATTTATAAATTCTTGTACTATCCTCAACGGGAGACGTAAATCTCAGCTGAAAAGCATGTAAAATCGGTTCCGATTGAGGTCTGTTTAATTAACAGTTAATTAATAAATTTTTTGTTAAAACTTTAAAAAAAACTTAATCTTAATACTTAGGACGGCTCAGAAATATGGAGCGTAACATCTTTATTTTTGTTTTTTATTGTTCAATTGACAATTCGTGACTCGCCTTGTATTTTCTCTTAATTCCGAACAAAAAGATAGATTTTACATAATAATTATACACTAAGTTTTTGTCTTTTTTTTCCGGATGACAAAATAATCCGAACAAAAATTCCGATTTAAAGTAAATATTTTAACATTACGGCTTTTTGAAAGGGGGTAGAGAACGGAGAAAAAATTCCGAATACCGAATTGTTCGGATAAAGGAGTTACGAATTAAAGAGCTTTGACTGTACAAACATTTAATTTTACAAATAATTTAACAATCAATTAATTTAACAATTTAGAGCAGATTTGCAGGTATTACTTAAAAATTCTTTGAATCGGAAAGATCTAAAATAAGTCTGTAAATTTTGTCTAGATTTCTAGGTTTTTAAAATTGTGCATTTAATATTTTAAAATATTTTGCTAACTTCTTTGTTTTGTTTCTAAAGGCTTACCGGAAAATAAAATTGCATTTAGAAAACATTTCGATCAAATTGAAAAAAATTATTCACTACAAAAGCGTATACTATTGATAAATTTGGTCGAAGAGACAGGTAAAGAGAGTCTATTAGGCGATGCTTACATAGAACAATTAGCCGAATTGAACAATCCAAAAATTATATACGTTCAATTTGACTTTCATGAACATTGGTAAATAATTTAAAACTTTTAAGATTTTTTTTTTATTTTCAATTTTTTTTATTAAGTAAAGGATTAAAATTTGAGAATGTATCAATTTTAAAAGAACGTTTGAAAACAATTCTATCCGATCAATCATACTGTTGGGTGGATAAACAAGGATTTGTTTATCAACAAAAAAATCTCCTAAGAGTTAATTGTATTGATTGTTTAGATCGTACAAATGTAGTTCAAATGGTAATGGCTAAATTTGTACTCGAGAATCAATTACAAACTCTTGGTATTTTAGCACCTTATGAAGCTAAGGCATCGCCCGAATTACCACTTGAGTTTTGTAGAAAAGTCTGGTCTATGTGGGCAAATAATGGTGATGCAATTAGTGAGCAATATGCTGGAACAAGTGCGCTTAAAGGCGATTATACGCGAACTGGTGAAAGAAATTTGACTGGAATTTTAAAAGATGGTATGAACTCGGCAAATAGATATTATCTTAGATTTCGAGATGCATTTCGTCAAATTGCTTTGGATGTTTTACAAGGTACACCAGCTGTCGAAGAGGAACAACAACCAAAGACTAATTTATTATCGCCAACGAAGAATGACGAGCAATTAGATGATCAGAGTGTAAAGGAAAGAGAGGAAAATGTAAGACAGTTGTTAGATGATTGTAGGAAAGAATTAGTTGGACAAGATGAAGATTGTTATGGACGATGGGCTCTCATTAATTACAATGAGTAAATTTTTTATTTTCTATCTTTTTATAGCTTTCATTTAGATCATAAAAAGCTTGCCAAAAATTTGATTGTTGATAAAATAAATTAAGAATTATTTAGACTTAATTGACGGACAAAAATGAAATTTACATGTCCGTCAATTTTACGGCTGCATAAAAATTTAAATCAATTTTCAAATTTTTGTTTCAAAAATTCAAAAAAATTTGAAATTAAGAAAAAAATTGAAAATTGATTTAAATTTTCATGTAGCTCAATTTTACCTGGCCAATTGGACTAAATAAGATCAGTCTTGGGATAAAATTAAAGAGACTTAAAAATAAAAACTAGAACAATTTTTTTAAAAAACAGCCAATAAATGTTTAAGAAAATTGAATCTTTACAGAAGTACATAAATAAAATAATATTTTGATAGAAAAAAGAAAAAATTTTTTTTTTTGAATTGGGAATCCCTAAAAAAATTCAAATTGACAAAACAATTTTTTTGTATTTTGTCCTGCTAATCAAATTTAATTTTTAAAGATCATCTTCATCATCATTGGATATAAACCAAGTTGATCCAGATGTTTTTTTATTATTCACAAAATCAGCTTTGTACATTTCAAAGTAAGATATATTTTAAAAAATGTTAAACTGATGTTTTTAATCAATTGGCTCAGTTTAAAATTTTTTTTTGATTTTTTTAAATTGACCAAATTGATCGAAAGCTTTAGTTTTTTGTGTAAAATTAATCAACTTTTTGAAAATAAAATTTTCTTTTTTAAAGTTATGATGACACAATTGAATCATTTGTAAACTATCAAAAAATCAATTTAGAAAAAGTTGAAAAACTTGAATTAGGACCTGAACCGGAAAAAATATTTTTCAAAGCAACACCTCGCTTTCATGTTTTGAGAATTTACTACAAAGATTCAGACTCAAAAGCCGAGCCGTACAGTCTTTTCCATTCATTTCGATCTTGTAACTTAAGATTTTTTAACAATTTAGTCTTAACTACAAATTCGAATGAAGAATTAACCGAATCATTGCGTGGCATATGTCAGACCATACAATCAACTGCTGAACATTTTCAATATAAAATAGAATTTAGTGATGTATCAAAACTAGCGCGTAAAGACAGGACTAGGCCACATACAAATATTATTCAATTGAGTAATTTAACTACAAGAATGAGCTTGGAGGAAATAAAAACTCCAAGTGATTCGAAAATTCTAAAAATCGGAAAAATGATTGGAAATAAATTTTTCAAAAAAAATCCATCACCATCAAATCAAACAGTGAAAAAACAAGACGAAGATCTAATTCGTTTTGATACGGATGACAATTTAGACAAAAGTGATAATTCAAAACAAGAAATGTCTCTTATTGAATTTGAAAATACAACACCATCAAATGAGGATTGCCTACAAGTAAGCCAACTCCATCGTGAAAAATCGTCTAGTTCTTTAAATTCAATGTCAAATACACCCAAGTTAAATAATAACAATATGAAAACTTACATGCCTAAATTAGCTTTGAGACAGTATTCTGATAGACAAGATAAATTGATGTATACAAAAGAAAATATAACCAAAAATTCAACGACTAATTTTATTTTTATTTAATTTTTTTATTTAATTTAATTTTATAGAACAAAAAAAATAATAAAATAAATTTTGATTATTTTTTTGTTTTCTGGAAAATTTTTATTTGTAAAATAAAAATGGACACGGAAGGAATGTTTTTTTTTGGTACTAGAAAAACTCAACAATTGATTTATTTATAATTAAAAGAATTGCTAGAACTAAGAACGAAGCGCTTGTTGTGACTGAGGAATTCGCCGGTTCCGATACTTGGGTTTTTTCTTGAGCCATTTTTTCGAGTTTTTCCAAATTGAATGAACGTCTTACATTTCTATCATTTAATTCTTGTATTGGTCGGGAATTTGTAAGTATCTTAATAAAATATAAAAGCAATAATATTTTATGAAATTGAAAAAAAAACTTGAAATAAATTAAAACATGTCTTGAAACTTGTCTTAAGCTGCTCATTAAATGAACAATGTTTCGAAAACTGCTTAAACAGCTTTGGGAATTTCTTAAGCAAAAAAAAATTTTCTTTAAGACATTTTACAAATTTTTGAAAAATATTTTTCTCTGTTAAAGCTAAAAATAAATGCTTTAGAACTGTTTAGAAGCTATCGAGATGGTTTTAAACATTAATTTCACGAAAATATAAAGAATAATTATCTAAGGATAATTTCCATGCAAATGAAAAATTTTCTAAATAGCAACTATTTACATTATCAAAAATTTTTATTTGCGTAATTAGATTTTTTAACAATTAACTTGCTGGTAAATTTTTGAAATTTTAAGATAGTTAAGGTGTCCCAAGTCATTACTATTATATCTATAAATTTTATTCCTCAATTGATAAGCGATTCCGAAAATTTTCTGTATAAAAATTTTAAAAAATAATCATAATATCAAGCGAAGATGGTTTCTATCTTTTAAAAAAATATTTTATTTTGAAGTAAATCTTATTTTTAGTAATTTTTCATTAAAAATTTAGTTTTTTTGAAACTTTAGTAATCTTTATTTTGGTTATGATGAATAAAATTTTTCAAAATCAAAACCAATTTTTATAAAGCATACAGGAGTGATTTGATAAGTGTGTTTTTACGCAAATTTACGTAAAATGACGAAATTTAACGTAAATATACCAAAGTAAAAAATTGTAATGTTACGAAAATTAACGAAAAAAATGAGCATTTTTAGATAAAATTCAATAATTTTCTTAAAAATATCCAAAAAACCAATTTTTTCCATTATGCAATTTTAGTTTTTACGTAAATTTACGTAATTTTTCGTAAAAATCGATTTTTTAAGAGGTAAAAAATGTTAAAAAAAAAGTAAATTTTGGTAATTACTTTTTTTTACAAATTTTTACCATTTTTTACCTTTTTTTACCAATTTTTTTATTAACGAAAAATGGGTTTTTAAATTTGGTAAAAAATGGTTACGTAAAAACACACATATCAAATCACTCCTGTATATGCTTTATAAAAATTAAAGCGACTAAGACACCATTTTTAGGCGCTACAACTAGACGTTTCCAAGACTAGAGTTTTCAAGACGCTTTTAGTTGTCACCATTTTTAAGGCGCTTTTTTTTAGTCAGTCTAAATAAAAGTGTCTAAATTAAAAGCGAATGAAACATGTTTTTGCCTAAAATATAAGATCCGGTCTTCTATTTGAGATAATACGGTAAAAATCCTAACGATTTTATTAAAAAAACAATTATTTTATCTTTTAAATTGTGATGAACTTTCTTTAAAAAATGCTACCATTTTTATGTTTTTTTTTTTAAACAAGCCCCTTTTTTTAGACGCTTTTTTTTAATCGCTTGTTAAACAAGCCACTTTTCTCTTAATTTTGACTCATAAGTGACTAATTTTAATAGCGGCTAAAAAAAAAAGGTCTTAATTTAAGTAATTCTTAAAAAAATTAAATTTTTAGGTGCTGTAAAAGTGTCTTAGTCGCTTTTGTTTTTTACAGTGTAGTTAACTCTTTAATTGAAAATATTTTCGGAATATTTTTTATCAGAATAGACATGAGTTATTAATGCTCAAAAACAGCCAAATCTTAACTTAGGATTATGATTTGGTGCACTTTAAATTTTTTATTTTTTTGAGCAAAAAATAGCAAAATTGAAATTTGAGCAAAATTAACACTTTGTCAAAAATTAGATATCTTAAGAAAATTCAAAGTCCGAATTTAATTTGGACTTTAAATTTAATGCTCAATAAATTTTTCACTGAAAAATATTTCTTTATTTAAAAGAGTAATCTCTTAAAAAATTGAAAAAAAATCACAGTTCTAAACAATTTTTTTTGTTTACAAAATTGCTCCAGAACGATTTAAGCACTTCCGAAACATTGCTTTTGAACAGCTATGCTCTCAAAAGACTTTCAAAACTCTTGTCAACTATATTTTTTTTTAGAAATTTACTGTAAAATATCTAAAGAAAAAAAAGAGCCTACCACAAATCCATGACTATCCTCTAGACTTTGAAACTCTAAAATTTGCTCATCGGAAATTTCCAAAATGGGACTATCAACCAAATGCCATTGAACAACTTCATCACAACCAGGAGTAGTCAACGAACCCGAATATCTAAAATAATTTTTCAAATCAAATGGTATCAGACTGTTTAAACTAAAATCACTAATCAACTCTTTCGAATTGTATTTAATTATATTCTTTAGAACATTTGTAACAGGCAGTAAATTTTTATTATCGTGATTTGTTTGGCCCAATAAGAATCCAATTACTGCAAATTTATTTTCATCTTGGGTACTTTGATGGACCAAATGAAGCTCGCCAGCATAACGATGTCCATTTACGTAATGTTCCGAACCTCGCCAATGAAAATGCATTTGAAGAAATTTATACTCAGAGCCCTCTGACTTGAAAAAATAATTTCTTGTCTTCGAATACATTACAACACTATGTCCATTATTTTTTACCTCCCATTCCTCAGTACTATTCTCATCGTGTATTTTCTCAATTATTTCAAGTGCGTGTAAATTTTTGTCATAAATAGTTAGATCACGTTCAACATTTATTGGAGATTGTTGTTGACCATAGCACTGTGGATGTGATTTATGCCAATTTTTTGGTAATAAACTTCTATCTTGATTTCGATAGCCCCAGTGTTTTATTGGGTGTTGATGCTCCGAGTCTCTTTTTCTCTTTAAACGCTCATTAGCCTTAAAGCTAAATGTCTCACTTACAAAAATTAATAATAAAATTATTAATATTTTCATTTTTTTGTTCTCCCTTTTTATTTACTTTCTATTAAACTAATCTGAAAAAAAAATAAATCTAAAATGTTAGAGAGAGCCCGAAAGGTAATTTATATATTTAATTTTGAACAAAATTTCGAATAGTTTTTTTTTTGTTCAAAAAAAAAAACACTAAAAGTTATATAATTGGCTTACAGGGAACAAAGAATAAAAAAGAAAGCTTGATTCTTTAAGTTTGAACAGAAATCAAGTTTTATGATATGAGTTTTTCTTTTTATTTTTAAATTGGAAAATGTGACTCGATAATGATGATGACGATGATGATGATGATGTACTAGGCTTGGATTGTAAAATAATAAAAAAAAAAAAAGAAATTAAGCTTAGTGATACTCCGAAACACCGATTGTAACAAAAAATAAGTTGAATTTTTTGAAAATTAGATTTGAATTTGAGTTGAAAATTTTGCTCAAAATTAAAGCAAATATCATTGAATACAAAAAATTTTTTTAAAATAAGAATTCTATCAAATTCGAACAGCATTAGTCAAAAATACTAAACTTAATTAAACAATAGATCAGATATGTTTAAGAACTTTGCGAGACAATAATGAAACAAAATAATCTTTTGAGAGTGAGAGAAAAATTGGAAAAAAACAATTTAGAATTCAACCGAAAAGAAACAAAACCCTAAAGTAAAATTTTTGCATTGCGGCAAGAGTTATGAAGTAAAAATTAGAATAAAGGAAAGTTACAGTACAAATTAAAACTAACTTGTACGTTTCTTTCCTCTTCCTCTTCTTTTCCTTTCCTGAGAAAGGAAAGGTTTCGAAAAAATACGTTACAAAATATTTGTTTTTATTTTAGGAAGAGTCGAAGAACAAAATGCGTACAAGTTAGTTTTAATTTGTACTGTATGCCAAAATGCGGAATAATTTTAATCTTTTTTTTTGTATTAAATAAAGGTTTTTTACTCAGAAGTTTTGAATTTAAATTTCTTTCAATAATAGAATCATTCCTATTTGCTTTTCACACTTTAGAATAAACTTAAGCTCAAATTTTAAGTAAAAATTTGCCGAATCAAGTAAAAATAGACAAAGAGAAATTCTTGCTCAATAGATTTTTAAGTTGTGAAAAATGCTAGATTTTATTTGAAACTGCATACTTGCATCAAATTTAATTACGCAGTTGAGTTCAATACTTTTACATTTAGTACAAGTTTTTGCAGAGTTTCAAATAAAATTTAGTATGTTTGTTGCATAATTTAGCATTTTGCAGAACTTAAAAATCTATTTCCATTTAAAAGTTATTAAGAAAATAAATGTTTGAGCATGAGCAGATGAGCAAGAATTTCTCTTTGCCATAAAATATTAAATTAGCAAACAAACTTTAACTTTAAGTTTGGTTACATTTAAACCAGAATAAAAATTCTACTTTAAGGAGTGCAGGCTTAATAAGTCAGTCTTGAGAGTCGTTGTGGCTTAAAATAAAGGTTCCAAAAAGATTAGTGTACCAAGTGAAACGATCGTTTCCTTTGAGTTTTCCACTATTCTTCGATTGTGATGATAAAAGAAATTCTTTATTAAATGAAATTCTAGATTAATTAAAATTCTAGAAAATTTTGAGTTAACCTTAGAAATAATAATTCCGCATTTTAGTACTTAGTTTATTGAGTCTCAGCAGCGTTTAAACGTTGACTAAAACTTGGTCTAAAAATTGTTTACTTTAAACAAAAAATTTATTAATCTCTTATAAAGAAAAAATAAATTACATTACACAAGTTTTTTAATTTTTGTTTGACGCTGAAAATTCCAGTCTTAAGACATGTCTATCTTTAAAACAACAAAAAAAATATGCTGATTCGAAAAATAAAGCGATTTTTTAAAATTAGTTTCTTGCTTCAATTTACTAAATAGAATTAAATAAAAGTTAAGAAATGACTCTTTTTCAAAAAGTGATGTAATAAGGTTTCTGATTGTTTTAATTCAAACTCAGCTTTTAAAAGCTTAATAATTTTAGTTAATATTTTTTTCAGCAGATAAGAAAAACGACTACTATCAACAATAAAAAGAAAATAAAAAGGTTTTTATCTAAAAATTCCAAACCCCTTTTTAACAATTTCAAGTTCAAAAAATCAAGGAAATTTGATTACTTAATTAAAATTTATTTTAAATTTATGTTTACCATCCGGAAATAAGGCTAATGCTTTTTTTACAAAGTAACATTACCTTTAAAAATATTGAGCAATTCGAAGAAAAAAATGTCACAATTTTTTTGAAAGGTAATTCTAGACAATGAGAGAAGCACGTTTATTTTTCGTACAAAAATTTAGAATAGAAAATAAAAAAAGAATATTCGAAAGCGAACTGTCATATTAAGCTAGAACTAGTTTTGATATTTTATTTTTGATGCCAAAAATCCTTAAACAAGAGCCCAGTAAAAGAAGAGAAAAGCCAAATTTCTTTCGTGTTTTTCGACACTTGAAAAACTTGTTAAAAAAATTTTTTTAATATGAATAAAACATTTAGAAAAAAAATATTTTTTTTAAAAGTCATAAATTTAATTTTAAATTTTTTTCTTATTTTGAATAGATTGAGTACTCGTTTATTTTTATATTTTCTTAGATAGAACCTTTTTTTAAGTTATGATCTAATATTTATATTTGTTTATTCAATAAGCAAAATAATTCTGATAAGAGTATTATCAAAATTTTAATTTTTATCTCTGTTGAAAAGATTAGAGTCAAACCCATTTGAAATAATTATTTTCTCATTTAAAGACCTTGTAAATTTAAGTGTTAGATAAGTCGCTTTTTGGCAAATGAAAAATTAAAATTAAAGTTTTTCAATCCGATCACAGGCCTCTAAGTTCTCAAGAACCAACCAATTCCGTTTATTTACGGTTGCGGTAAAAGAAAAGACTTTTAAGTATATGTTTTCATTTTTTATCTGGTTTTTTTTTTTCAATAATTGGTAGAAGCTAATGAACATAAATTACAAGTTGAATTATTACATGGAATATAGCGTGGTTTCAAATTTTTTTTTTTTGGGGGGGGCATATTATGAACAAAAATATCTGCTATATTTGGGAGTCTTGAAAATACAAGCTTTAAATTAATATCTTTTAAAAAATCTCTATCTAGAAAATTTTTTATAAGTATTCATAATAGAATTTTTAAACTCTTTGAAATTGTTGTCAAAAGGTATTTTGAAAATTAAATTGTCAGCTAGTCTTGGTTTGGTCTTTTCTTTATAAGGTATAAGATTTGATTGCTAGATTAACAATAATATTGGAAATTTTAATTGTATATTTTCTGTCATAACCTCTCTTAAAAAGGTTGAGAGTCAATATCTTTGAAAACAATAAATAGTCTGTCAATAAAGTACATATTCGTCTTACTCTTAAAAATAAATTTTTTGGAATATTTTGAAAAATGTGATCAGGATGATTTGAATCGATTGGTAGATAATTAAATGTGTTGGTTTAAAATAGATTTTGAATAATAAATAATTAGTAAATTTATCAGTAGATATTGATAAGTCTAAAAAATGTACCATATCTCCACTTTCAATATTTAAAGTCAACCTAGGAAAAAATTCTTTAAAAATATTGATATTAAAGCTTTTGAATGATATAACAAAAATATCGTCAATATAACGAAAATAAACTAATGGTCTATAAATAGTTAAGAATTTTAATTCAAGTATATAAACAAATAAATTGGTTATACTAGGGCCACAAATAGTACCCATAGATATACCTTTTATTTGTTTAAAAATAGTCATTGAAAATAAAATAATTATTCACTAAAACAATCTCTAGTATGGCTCTAAATTCATAAAGAGAAATATGTTCGGAGAATAATTTATCATTCAAAAAATCAGTAATGTAGTCTAAGGCATCTTTTAACTCAATGTTAGTATACAATCAATTAAAATCACCTGAGTGTAACGAAATGTTTGAGGCAAATTTTGATTTAATTAATTTTTGTAATACATTTTGTGAATCTTGAATATATGATTCCATTTTAACTACAAAGGGTTTTACAATTTTTTCAATTAATAAGGAGAATTTAGAGGTTATGTGTCTATTACAGTTAACAATAGGTCTTATTGAGAAATTTTTCTTATGAAGTTTCGGTAGAATGTCAGAGAACTGGGATGATAGTATATCAAGTCTAGAAGAGTTTGAATATTATCAACATAATTAGATTAAATTATGATTAAGTTACAAAAGAATTCAT
>NTPY01000600.1:1938339-1956417 GCA_002922825.1 Brachionus calyciflorus | reverse complement strand
GAAAAGAAGAGGAAGAGTCGAGGAAGAGGAAAGGAAGAGTTGAAGAAGAGTCGAGGAAGAGTTGAGGAAGAGGAAAGGAAAAGAAACGTACAAGTTAGTTTTAATTTGTACTGTAGTATTTAAATATTTTGCTTTTCTGAAAATTTTAACTTAAGAAATAACTAATGAGATAATTAACTTTCATCAAATTTTAAAGTACTGATTTGTCACTATGTTTTCACCAGATTTCTGATGAATTCACCGAAATTCCAGGGAATTCACGAGAATTCTGTGAAATTTACCGGAATTCTTCGAAAAAAAAAATCGTGAATTTACTACAAATTAAAACTAATAGTTTTTATTGAATGTTTTCTTCAGAGGAAGAGGAAAGGAAGAGTTGAAGAAGAGTCGAGGAAGAAAATTCGTACAAGTTAGTTTTAATTTGTAGATTTTCAGTAAATTCTCGAGAATTCGAAAAAGCCAAAAAAAATTCGTTTTTTACTGATTTGCCCTCGATTTTAGTTAAAAAAATATTTTCTTTGAAATAAATATTTAGGAAAAAAATCGCTAAATTTTCGGAGAATTTCAGTAAAAAAACGAAAATTTTTAGATATTTCGGCAAAAAAAGGTAACAAAAAAATTTTAATATTGTTTTGTAGCATCGGATAAATTAAGTTAAAAAAAAATTTTCTTGACCATTATTTTTCTCTGAAAATGACAAAAGTAATTTTTTTTGGATTTTCTTGAATTTTTTTTCCTACTTATCACTTTTTTGGGATTTTTCCGACTTTAGAAAAATAAAAATTCAAAAAAAACTTGCTGAATTATATTATTTTGATGACCGAAATAACAAAATAAAAGACATACAGAAAAAAAGTTTTATTAAAAATTTTTTGAGAAATACTCAGTTAAATATTTCCAATAGTGATATTAAAAAATAAGCCTAATTTGATGAATAACTTAATTATCTTTGATTTAAAACCAAGCTTGCCAAAAAATAAAAATAAGCTAACTTACCTATCATTACACCTTATTTAGCTAAGATTACCAAAAAAGACAAAAATGGTCTAAAAAAAAATAACCAAGATCTAAAACGATTTAAAATTTTAGATAATCTGAAAGGTGAGACAGTGGTCGAAAGATATCTGTAACAATTTGATTTCTTCTTTGAAAAAATTAACGGCAGAAATAAATTAAAAAATTAGACAATTAAAATAAAAAACAGCCTTGTTCTAAATTTTCTAGACATACTTTATACGCCAATAATTTCTCAAGATATCTCAAGATATTGACATCGAGCCAAATACTTTTTTAAAAATTTATAGTTTTTAAGTTGTATTTTTAGTACAACCAGACCTTGATTTTGTCAAAGGACTGCGTAAAACGAAAATCGACAAAAGTAAATATTGACAAAATTAAGGTTGACAGAATCGAGGTTTGACAGTAAAGTTTTTACTATGACATAAAAAAATACTATTTTTGTTGGAAACTGATGGTTTTTTAAACAAGCTCATTTGTTAATTTAAGTAATCATTTATGAATTGGGTTTTTCCCCTTAAAAATTTCCCCTCTTATCAAAATCACAGTTTTTAGATTAGATGTAACTAAATTAATGACGATTAATACTTTGGCTTCTTCGTTAAGTAACTCTTTATTAAAAATTAGCTTTTTATATATCAATACATAAAAAAAATTTCTTTATTTTAATAATTAAAGAGAATTTTGCTATCTTTTAATTTCATTATTAAAAAGTCCTATTTAAAGAAAATAAAAAATTTTGTTTCTTTCCAAATAATTTTTAAAAAATTTCTTAATTTCTTCAAAATGATCGTTACACGTAGTTCAAACGAATTGGAAGTATTCGCAGCAACAATTTATGCCGAGGCCAGAGGCGAGCCTGTAATGGGCCAAATATGGGTAGCCTGGGTGATCAAAAACCGAGCTCGACAAAATCGGCAATATTGGGGCGGTAACACGATAAAAAATGTATGCTTACATAATGGACAATTCGAATGTTGGAATGGAATAAACTCTATTGATATGAGCGAAGAAACAAGAGCTCGGGATTTAGCTATTCAAATCGCTCAACAAGTAATTAATGCGAATCATGATGAAACTAATGGATGTGATCATTACAACAATCCAAGAAAAGAAGGTTACCCTCCATGGACAAACAATTGTGAGATAATAAATAATAAAAATTAAGTCTAAATATCAGTCTTATTATTTGAATATGAAAATTAATAATTGTGATTCCTTGGATTGTTTTTTTAAAGAGACAAGAAATAAAATCGATCCAAATAGTATTCCTTTACAAAAAGAAACTATTGAGTTTAAATTTGAACTCTATAAGAATTTATTAAACTTAAAATATGATCTAAATTTTAATTTAAATAAGGAACAATTTAGTGCTTTAAATAAATATGTAAAAGAAAAACCTTTTAAAGTTGTTGAATGCGATAAAAATATAGGTATAGGTTTAATTTCACATGAGAATTATAATAAGCTTGCTATAGATCATTTGAATAATCCTGAATTTTATCTTAAAATAGCAAATGATCCGTTAAATGATGTTAAAGAATTTATAAATAATGTTTTACGAGAATTATGTTACAGAAAAGATATCTCTAAATCTCTTTTAAAAAAGTTATTGATAGACAATGGCCAATTAGGTAATTTTAGAGTTCTTACTAAGCTTCATAAAAAGAAATTTGGAATAAGACCTATAATTAGCTATAAGAATAGTATTTTGTCGAATTTATGTTTTTTGATAGATTTGTTGCTTCAACCATGGGTAAAAAATTTAAGTAGTTATATTAAAGATTCACAAAATCTTATTCAAGATTTAAGTAAAGAAAGATTTAGCTATTCAAATCGCTCAACAAGTAATTAATGCGAATAATGATGAAACTAATGGATGTGATCATTACAACAATCCAAGAAAAGAAGGTTACCCTCCATGGACAAACAATTGTGAGATAAGAGAAATAATTGGAAGCCATCAGTTTTATAAAAGCTATTAAAATTGAACAAAATAGATTTTAAGTATTTAAATAGGATAAACTAAAATAATTTAATAGAGTTATTTAATTAATAAACTTTATACTTTAAGTTAACCAAGGTTTAATCGACTAGATCAAGTATGTATTTAACATTATTACAAGCTTAATGAATCAAAACTTTTAAAGCAAATAAATCACAACGAAAATTATAAATAGTCTTATTTGTATATATTTTTGTAGCTTTTTTTTATGTACTTGTAATTTTTTTAAATTATTTTAAAATCTTTTATTACTATGATTTAATATTACTTTCTCATGGGACTTAGTCATTTTCTAAATAAATAAATAAATATTAATTAAATCCTGGTGTATTAAGCTTCAGTTGTTTTTTTTCTCAAGTCTAGCGACTTATTTATAAATGCTTTATTCAATGTAAAAAACAAATAATTTTTGAATTTTTTTTACTGAATGAATATCAAAAAAATAAATATAAGCTCGTGTGCCTAATTCGTTAATTTTTTTAATAAAAAGTTCTCAGTTTTGTGGTTGTCCCTAAAATGCGGGAAATAAGAACGATTCGTTCACTAAAATCAAAAACAAAAATGCGAAAGCGGAAGCGGAAATTTTTCAATGCTAAAATGCGGAATAATACATTAAATTAATTGTGAATATTTACTTCACTTTTTTGTTTATTTTATATTTGTTTCTTTTTATTTAAAGATAGTTTTAGTGATAACTTATATAAAGCTCAAAATGGAGATGTTTTTATAAAAATATATTCAAAAAAAAATAGCTGCAAAAAAATATAAAAATTTTGCTTTAGGTTGATTATAAAAGAGATTCTTATAGATGAAGACATAATGGTAAACATCTGTTATTAAATAGTGTTTTGGCTAAAATTTATTTCAAAGTTGCTCTTGATAAAAAGAATTGTAATGATAAATTTATAAGTATGTTTTTGGTCTACCATATTATGATTGTCTAATATCACGGTGAACCAGATTTCTATAAACCATCATCTCATGGAAATTCACAAAACAAAAATTCAGTGTTTGAAGCCACAAAATCCTCAAATGTAGAAAGCAATAAATCAGTCTATATTGAAAATCTACATTTATTCTATAAAAAAATCAATCTAAAACGAAAAACTTTAGACAAAAACTCAATCTAAATGAACGTGTCTCATCAGATGAATTATTAAATGTTCACATTTAAAACAAAAAAATCACAACTGTGCCTGTCTTACACATATGAGCTTGTGATTTTAAAATTATTGAATAAATTAATAACATTTTATCTGCAAATTAAAAAGTTATATTTTCATATGACACAATTTATTGTACGAGATTTCTTTTTATCTATTTTAATGTGTCAACATTAATTGTTAGAAGAAAAACCTATGATAATATAATAAAGTAGCTGGTTTTAAATAAAATAAAAGCTTGTTAGAGCTTCAACATCTTCAATAATTCAAAAAACCGAAAAACTGAAAATGAACAAACAAAAGTATTTATATAAATGAAGCTGAGACGAGTCAGGGGTCAGGGATACTAGTGGTATTACAATAATGTTCTTATTGAAAAAAGAACAATTTTTTCTCGAACTATTTGGATTATATTTTCCATATTCTGGAATTACAACAAATACGTCTAAATTTTTGAATGTTTTTTATTTATAAATGTACATTCTAATGAATCCAAGAATTATGATGTAAAATAAAACTTTAATAATAAATTTTAAACAAAAAAAACTCATTTATTCTAGTTATTTGAGCCAAAAAAAGTTTATAATCGCATTTACTCAAGTGTGCCTCAACCGGTTCGAAAGCTGCTTCAATTCTATGTAAGAAACTATTCATAAGTTATAGTGATTTTAGAGTTGAAAGTAGGGTTGTATATCGATTATAGCCGAAATAGATTTCTATCGCTAAAATTAGCTTCGATAAAGTTAAAGACAAAACGAAATAAGAAGAAGTGGAAAAGTAAATTTTTCGTTTCGTGAGTTTAAATGCGAAGTGATTTTAGTTTAAAATTATAAAACGAAAAATAAATAAAAAGTCGATAATTTAATTTTCGATTCCTTTATTTCGATTTTTTTATTCGATTTATTTTATCGATATAGTGGTTCGATTTATTTATTAAAATAGATTATAAAGTAAGGTTAAAATTTCTGTCACTTCATCCTTTACAGTTTTATCACTCAAAATTCAAATTAATAATCACCTTGAATGGTTCTTTTTATATGATTTTTTTTTTTGTCACTAATCTTCACAGATGAAGGCTGACATCTTCTCGATTTATTATTTCTAAATTTAATTATAAATTGCTTTGACTTTTAAACATTTTTTCATTATAAATAAATGGGTTTGTTTTATGAATATAATATTCAAATTGCAAACGGAAATAAAATTAATATCTTTTAATTTTTACATTTCAAATTTGAATAGTCGCACTTTAGCGTGACATATTTGGTGGCAGCGGTCAAAGCTAACTTGATGATTACGGAGAATAAAACTTTTTTATAATAAATCAATTTAATATAACGAAAAGTGGCTCCGTAGTAGCCAAATCATAATATGTTTAAAAGATCAAAAGTACAAAAATAAGGTTAAACATATTATTCCAACGGCTTTTAATTTTTTTCTTATCACAAAAATTTTAGAAATTATCTTAAAAAATTAAACAGTCAGGTTTATTTTATTTATTCAAATCTTTTCTGATCTTTAACTAGTATAATATAAACAAATATTTAAAAATTTAATTTGTTTTAATTTTACTTTATCCAGAAAAAAATGTAATTAATGAGTTATCAATATAATTATTGAGTTTTCTTAGATAAAGTTATTATCTTTCAACATTAATTTTTAAGTAGTTTCCTTTATCCTTGAAAAAATTTAATCATCAAAATTTTGAAAAATTGAGCCTCAATTATTTGTATAAAGAAATTTTCTTTAAAATTTATTCTTCTTTTTATTTTACTATTGAAATCAATACGAAACACAAAGCCGTATTGATTGCTTATTGAATTTCAATTTAATGCAAAATTTTTATGGTTTAAATTACTGCATTAATATTGTATATTTGAATAGATTTTCGAAGATAAATGCGACATTAAAATTTGAAATTTTTTATTATACTTCTAACATAAAGTAGAATTCACCGTAAAATTTCTATTGCATCATAATGTTTTTCTGAATTTACAAATCATCACAAAAAATCGTTATTTATTTCAATTATTATTAGGTAAAGATGTTTAGGTAATTTTCAAAATTTCAAAAATAAATCCCGTTTTTTTCAGTTAAAAAAAAGGTTTTCAAAGTTAAATTTGAATTTTCGAGTTAAAGTGTCACATGAAATAGCATGGTACCGTTAAAAAAATTTATAAAAAACATGTCCAAAAATTTATTTTATTTATCTCATGTTTTACTCGAAAAACAATTATATTTAACCATAGCGTCAAATATTTTACCAAAACTAAAATACTTGCCAACTTTTAATAATATTCTAATTTTAGAATAAAAATTAAAAGCCGTTGGAATAATATGTTTAACCTTATTTTTGTACTTTTGATCTTTTATACATATTATGATTTGGCTACTACGGAGCCACTTTTCGTTATTTTTAACCTTTTCCATGAAAATCTTTGGGTTTTTCAAAATAAAAATTGTTTTAGCGAATAAATAAGTAAAAATGAATGATTTACTGAAGCTTTATTACAAAAACTTTATCATTGCTCTCCAAGACGTTTGTATCGAAGTATTTTTTTGTTAATTTGATATTTTCATTCGTATCTGCAAATCTAGCGAACTTTCTAATTTAGCGAAGCGTAATAGTAACGTAGCGTTCGTAAATAATAATAAAGATTTTAAGTCATTTGTTAATATGGCAATGTTAAGTTTAGAATCAAACATATCAGAATATAAATTTGATTAGAACATATTAATTTAGATAATTAAAGCGTAAACTTGTGCAAAACTTGCTTTAAATTCTATTGGAATTTTATTTTTTTTGAAATTTTCATAAAATAAGAAGTTAAAGAAATAAAAAAAAATGATATTTTGATATTTGATACAAAACTTAACATAACCGTTAATATATTAAATGATTATAACGATATATAAAGTTATATATTTGTTTCAGCCTTTTTGTAGACCTATATTTTAGGGTGTAGCTAATAATAATATGCCCTACTTAATTCCTTTAAATTCTAGAATGTGATTCGGATTGGCCTACTATAAACGTAAACAATGGCTAATTTTATGGTCAGAATTCTAAAATTAAAGCAGAGACTAAACATTGATACATT
Source organism: Brachionus calyciflorus (assembly GCA_002922825.1). Classification (NCBI taxonomy): domain Eukaryota; kingdom Metazoa; phylum Rotifera; class Eurotatoria; order Ploima; family Brachionidae; genus Brachionus; species Brachionus calyciflorus. The sequence continues at coordinate 1,949,131 of NTPY01000600.1, read as the reverse complement.
AATTATTTTTTTATTAAATCTGAAACGGAAGGATGCAAATAAGGTTACCGTTTTTAAAAAAAAAAGGTCATGTGTCATTTTAATAGACTTAAGAATTAAGGATACTTAAAGTTTTTGAATAAATAAATTTTTAAAACTTTATCATCAATTTTATAAAAATGAACATAGCTCCTTTAATAAATTTTAATTATTTTTTTAAAACAGATTTGAGCAAAAAAATGCCTTAAAGTTATATATAAATTGCTAATTAACTACTAATTCAAACAAAAATTTAATTCAATGTTCAATTTAAGGTTAATTAATGTAAAATTATTTTAAACAAATTTAAGTTAACTAAAAATTTTTTAGGTGTTTATCGATTAATTTTGTAACTTCGTAACAATGCTAATTAAGTGATTGTTTGGAATCACTAAATTTCGAGTAAAGTTTTATCTGATACTTTGTTTAACTTATAGTAACTTTAATTTTAAAAAGAGTCAAATAAAAATTTTGTTTTTTTATCTTTTGGACTACCTAATTCAATTAGCTTGAAAATTTGGTCCGGTTTTCCAAAAATTAGTTACTCTCTTAATGATCTGTAAAAACCCCGCGTTAGTGCAATGCGTGCCCTCCCGGATAATACCAACGAATTATATTTGAATAATTAGTCATATTTTTTTTGAAAAAATTTAATTTTCGATATTATTAATAAAGTTAAAAATTATTATTAAAAACTCAATGAATATTCAAATGTTTGCCAGTTAATATAATTATCAAAAAGAGGCAACATTTTTAAATTTTCAATTCATTTTTGTTAAATGATTTACAAATTCACAAATTTTTTTTTCTTGTTGAGTAGATAAAATGTTCAAAATTTGGTGTAAATTTCTTAATTTATATAATATTTGATACAACTTATAATATCCAATAATTAAATATTACTTTTTTTTTATAAGATTTGAAAAAAAATTTATTTTAGACTTAGATCTTCAAAATTGAGGTTCCATTTTAAATGTAGTAATTTCAATAGCTCCAATAAATATATATTCTGTTAAAGGCGAATGCACCATAAATTCGTATTTTCTATGTTATTAAGGTTATTTTAACTCACTCACACTGATCATCATGGATCTTAACTACAAAACCCTATTTAATATAATACAAAATTGAAAAAATTAAATTTTTTATGGAAATTTTTAAAGAAATTATTTAATTATTAATTAATTTAATGTATACATAATCGAATAACTTTAATCTAAAATTTTATCATGTTAATAATTTCTTTAAAAATTTCAATTTTTCAATTTTGTATTATATTAACACATCTTATTTGATATTTAAAAAAGATAAATATTTTTTCAATTGTTGTTAAGAAAAAAAATTTTTTTTTCAAAAAACTAGCTCGATAATTTTTTTCAAAATTTAATTCTCTACAATTTAATACCAAATACTTAGTTCCGGAGTTACGTCTATTAGGAGATCATTAAAATAGCTTTAATGGAGCAGCTAAAAACTTATTTTTTCAGGCTTCTTATGACCTGAATTAACCTTATAGCTTAAAAATTTTTTTTTTACTTTATAAAGATAAAAAAAAAATGATAAAAAACGTGGTATAATTTGTTTTTGGAAAAAATAAATATTTTAAAAATACGAATTTATAGTGCATTCGCCTTTATTATAAAATCTCTAAGAAAAAAAAATTTTCATGAATTTTTTTTTTGTTTTATTCTTGTTCAGCAGACTTAAATCTTCAAAAAATTGGGTCGCTTTCTGTATTATATGTTACCCTCTCAATGATCTGAATTTATCGCGCACTACCAGTTCGTTAAACATATTATGGTAGGGCACTACGTGCCCTACCGGACTACCGGATATTCAATTTCAATGATTTTTAAATTTAAAAAAAAAAGTTTGAATAAAATCGCCTTTTTAAAAAAAAAATGAATGAGAGTACATGAGTTTGACTGAATTTAGTTGTTCCAGCTTAGTCTATCAAAAGCTAAAAAAAACTTAAATAAAATATTCATTCACAAAGGTCAAACGAATTTTGCCGTTTATATACAATAACACTCCAGTATAGAAAAGATGTCACATCATATAAAATGCTTGCGGATCCTGATAAAAATAACTTAAAAATAATCCAAACATCTTAACCTCAATGCTCCTTAACAACAAAATTAATTTAAGGTAGACTGCAGATTTTATAAAATCACTTCTTAAAAAAAATTAAATTAAAAATAAAACCTTCACCTATTACATGATTTAAAATCGAAAATATTCGGAATTAATACCCTTATTTTGCGCAAAATAACCCCATTTCATTAGTAGTATACTTAGTCAATTTGAAAATCTCATTAAAAGTAAAAAAAAATTTTCCACAGTTTGAAACTATCTCTAAATGTAGAAACATTCAAAAATAAAATTGAAATTTCACAAATAAACGGCGAAATTCGTTTGACCTTTGTGAATTAATATTATATATTAATTAATATTATATATTAATTTAATTTAAGCTTTTTTTTTAGCTTTTGATAGACTAAGCTGGAACAACTAAATTCAGTAAAACTCAAATACTCTTTTTTTTTAAAAAGGCGATTTTATGTTGATAATCTCGTGGTTTTATGATTTTACAGTACAATTCTGAATTAAGTAAACACCCGGCTTAAGCCAAAATTTCGGAGCGGATTAAGCCGAAGTTTCGGAGCGGATTAAGCCGAAATTTCGGAGCCGTTTTTTTCGGCTTTAGTCTGGCTCCGGAGCGGCTTAAGCCGCTTCAAAACCTGTTAACTTTGTTCAGAATTGTACTGTAAAAACTGATTTGAAAGAAATTTTTTTCTTCATACGATTCTCGTCGAAATGTAAATTTTTTGAAATAAAATTTTCTTTTAGACAATAAATCAACGATTTGTGAAAAATTTCAAAAAATATCAAGTGTCCTGAAAAACAGGCTTAGGTAATGTGGATCTTTGTCAATGCTCAACCTATATTTTTCTCGGTGGCCAGTAACTGCCGAGAATAATATAGATAAAAACGGTTGAAAATGAACTTATGTAATTAAATATATTGGCTGTATTATTTAATATAGGTTATAACGGTGAGCCGATGAATAAAAAACCTTAAACTTAATAGCAAATACTAAAACTCAAAGATATTTGTGATGAATTTAGATCAGCAACAACACTAAATTGCGTTTGAAATTTTTTGCAATATTCGTAATTTTAAAAATTTTCTTAAATTAAAATTTTGAAACACTAAAAATTTATAAATAATTTTTTGAAAATACAAGAGCTTTTGATCTATTACAAATTATCCCATATCTTAATTAATATTCTTTTCCAGAACACATTAGATCTTATCTTAAAGATGAATGGAACGTTAATATAGAGCATAGTTCTGAATTGGTCACACAAAAACTAAATAACTTTGATTTAAAAAAATAGTGGATAACTATTAAATTGAGATTGACCAAAAATTTATGAAATAGTCAGGTGGTTTTTAATTGTTCCAGCAAATTCCTGCGATTCCGAAAGAGCCTTATCAAAGTATAAGATAGTTTTGGTGTTAAACGACGGAACATAAGTGAAGAGGCTCTGTACAGTAAATTTTAATTCGTCATTTTAATTCATGCAAATTTGAATAACTTATGAACGGTAAGTGATAAAATTATTCTGTAAATTGCTACAAAATTTGACAATTTTGCTACACCCAAAAATATAGGTCTGCAAAAAGTCTGTAACTATGCAAAATTTGCACGACATTGAAAAAGGTTCTATATGCAATCTGCAATGTTTTTGCAGACCTATATTTTTGGGTGTAGCAAAATTGTCAAATTTTGTAGCAATTTACAGAATAATTTTATCACTTACCGTTCAAAAGTTATTCAAATTTGCATGAATTGAAATGACGAATTGAAATATACTGTACAGAGCCGAGTGAAGAAACAAAAAGAATTAATAATTTTTTCTATTTCAATTTTTCTGATGGGCGATTTGATGCATAAGAGAATGAAAGCTGAAATGAATTAGACTGACATTATACCTTTGGCTAACTCAGACGAAGAATAATCGGTCCTTAAATTTACGATTTTTATAATTCAAATTAACTAAAAATATTGATTTTAATTTTATAATTTAAGAGATAAGCAACTTTATAATTTAAGGTTCTGGTGACTCGACTCAAGTCGTAGTTGATTTTAATTGGTTAAATAAAGGGTTGACTTGCTTCTTTTAAAAATAATTCACGGCTCAGGTCGGGTTTGACTAATTTCTTCGAGTCACGATCTCTGCTCTTCATGGGCATTACAAAATTAAATTAAAAATACTTAAGTAAAGATTATAATATCATAACTATGTGTTCTTCAATAATTGTTTGACCGTGCCTTCAATAAAGATCGGGACATGCCTTACATGAAATATTTTTGAGATGGTAGGATCTTAAGAAATATTATCAAGATCTTAAAAAAGTATCTTACATTTTAAAATAACGGATCTTATTAGGATCAGTTAAGATCATACAGGATTAAAAAATTTTAATATTTAGAAAACGTAAGAAAAATTCAAGAATCCAACTTTGTTGTTATAGCAAGTGATGTATCTGGAATGTTCAAAAAAATTTTCTTTTCTAAATCTAACGTTTTATAAAATTAATTTTTAAAATAATTTAAAATTAATAATCTTCTTTTTTAAATATTCTTTCTGACTCTACTTTTAAATGTTTTTTGTACTCACTCTATAGTGAATAAACTTTTATTTTCAATCATAGATCACTATGTAGAACAAGAAAAACACAACTCTATTTTTGTATTCAATTAAAGGTGATTTAAAGTTTTACTTATAATCGGAAACCATTTTAATATTAAAATGGTTTCACATATGTGAAGAAAAAAGAAAAAATTCACTTTAGAGTGAAAATTAAATCTACTTTATTGTTGTATTTTAAAAAAATTTGAAAGCCGCATTTTTAAGTGATTTTGAAAAACCACTCAGAATATTTAAAATGTAATTTTCTTATAAATTACTAAAAATTTTTAAAAAGAGCTATTTTGCACAAAAAGAAACGTTTTAGCTTTAAAAAATAAAGTTAACGTCTCGTTACTCCCATATAAAGCTCTGCTTCCTGTATCTTAATATTTTGTTTGAACAAAATAACTTCATTAAAGAAAAAAATATTTTAAGCAGAAAGTAATTATTTTCAGAGACGACCAAGAGTTGTGATTTTTTTTTAATTTGCTGTAAAAGCTGCTTATGTTGCTTAAAAAAGCTCAAAATTCTATAACAAAATTGGAATTTTTCAATAAAATTAATTTTTTAATTAAATTTAACATTAATGAATTAGTATTTATCTATTTGAATAAAAATGGAGATAAAAATGCAAAATATTTCTAATTTTATTTATATATGAGCAAATTCAAACATATTCGGCAGCCTGTTTTTTTGTTTACAATTTTTCTGTATCTATATTTTCTGGATCTTCAATATTCAAATCTGCAACCAAACCAATGTAAATAGGCCATTCATTTACAATAACATTGTGGATACTAAATGTAATTTTCAATAGGACAAATTAGCATTAAAAAATCTTGCTTGTGCGGGGTCAAATATACGAGGCGCTTTAAAAAACTGGCAAAATGTTAATTAATTTTTGAGAACTGTATAAAAATTTGCTAAAAGTAGCTCTTAAGCTGTTGAAAGTTGCTCAAAGTGGCATTGGCATTGTGAATTTTTTTACAATTTACAATTACAGAATATTCAAACTCTTATAAAAAGTAGAAAAAAGATGTGAGCAAAGAAAAAAATTATGCAACTTTGTGAAACTTTGGAAGTTACACCTTATAGATTAATCTGCAATATTTCTGCAATTTGTGCAAAAATCGAAAATTCGATTTTAGTTAATTTAATTTTCTATAAAAATGAGTTTTGTATAATTGAATTTGTCTGATTTTTTGATAATGAATTTAAATACAAAATTTTTCATCTTGATCGCATATGTACTTAAATCTAAATATTCGTAGAGTAAAAATAATGAAAAAAATTTGACTTCATTCAAGAATAATTTATAAAACAACATTCTATAAAATCGAATAATGGAAAAACGAATTATATTTAATCGAATTTTCGAATTTTGCACAAATTGCAGAAATATTGCAGATTAATCTATAAGGTGTAACTTCCAAAGTTTCACAAAGTTGCATAATTTTTTTCTTTGCACACATCTTTTTTCTACTTTTTATTTTAAATTGTAAAAAAATTCACAATGCCGTTGCGTTAGCAAACTTTGGTCGATTTATTATTTTAAACAAAAATACAGACAAGAACAAATTATTTTCGCTTAGCAAGTAATATTTTATCAATCAAAATATGTTGAATAAAATCTAATAATTGGTGGTTTACGTCAACTATATGTTTTGTAATCTCCCAAGACCCTTTTGCGGAGTTCTACAAAAATCATATATGATTTCATTTATATTTTATTTTCAAAATTTTTGATATTTGAAAAAAAATTGCCCAAAACTAGTGAAAAAGAATTCATGAATATATTTAACAAGGAATGGACAAAATATTTTTTTGAGAATTTTTTAAGATTTTTCCAAAGATTCATACTTTTTAATTTGAATCCAAAATTTTGCTTTACTTATTCAATTTGCTTTTTTAGAAATAAAATATTTCTTTGCTTAAACAAGAGCGATAAAAAAAATATAATCTAATATACTTTATAGTTTACTAAATTAATCATCATTTAAACAACTTTAAAAGTTTTAATAAAATAAAAAGAATCAAAAAATTGTCATTCTTAAATTTCATCTAATAGGATCATTTATCTTTAAAAAAAATTATAACCGCAATAAACACAACAAAAGTAAATGTATGTATACACCTTAGTTTCAACTTCTTTTTTTCTTTTTTTTGAATATTTGTTATGTTTCATTATTTTTTTATTTTTTAATTCGACAATTTTTTTTTTTCAAAAATAGTTTCAAATTTCAAAATTAAATTTTATTTTCTACCTTGTTTTATTTTTTAATTTCTTTTTCATAAATTATGATTTTTTTATATATTATAACTTGCAATAATTTCACTAGCTATTTCTGTACAACAATATAGCGACACATATTATTTTGTTTTTTTTGATAATGAATTTTATTATTTTTAATTCGAAAAGATTTTAATTCAATTCAAATGGATCCATGTAAAAAATTCGCCTGTGAATTACAAAAATGCTTGGCTAATAACTCCTACAATGAAGATAAGTGTACTCAAATTGTGCATACATTAAACAAATGTTGTCTGGAAAATTACATTTTAAATCCGAATCGATACGAAACAATATCGCCTACTTGTTCCGGTTTTGTTTCACAATTCGATACGAAACATCTCGATAAAGCCAAGAAGAAAATTGTAAAAGGTAAAGAGTCATGTCTTTGAAAAACAAGAAGTTTATTCTTTTTTTAAGACATGGTAAAATTTATTTTAATAAAATGAATCTTTTTTTTTAAAAAATGTTTTTCTAAAAGAAAAATTTTCATTTATTGATTAAATGAAAATCTGGAAACAAAAATAGGATTCATTTTTTGTTTTTGCGAACACAATTTTGAATCTTAAGTTTGTTGTTTTTTTTTTTTTTTTCATTTTTGGTAATTGTTTTCAATGAAAACCAGAATTTTTGTGTATTAAATTTAAGGATAGAATGAGGATTTTTTTATGTCGATTATTAGGTGACATAAATAAATAAACAAACATAAAAAAATAAAATGAAAGATTTTATTTTTACAATTAGGATACGTAGTGTTTTTAAGCAGAAAGTCTTTATTATACTCAACAAAAATATTACCCTTGAAAACAAAATTATTATCTAAATTGTTTAGAAAATCCGAAATGAAATTAATTAGAAAAACGGATCCGGAAAATGAATATGAATATAAGGTGTCTCAAGGCATTAATAATAGTATTTTTAAATTTTATTTCTTAATTGAAATACGATTACGATAATTTTCTGAATAAAAATTTAAATATATAATGATAATATTTAGATGGTTTCGATTTTTTAGAAAAATATTTTATTTTGATCAGTATTTTTGTACAAAAATCTTATTTTTAGTCATTTTTCATTAAAAATTTAATTTTTTTTGAAACTTTAGTAATCCTCATTATTGTTATTATTATGAATCAAATTTTTCAAAGCATAGTTAACTCTTAAATTCAAAATATTTTCGTAATAATTTTATCAGAATAGACATGCGTTATAGAGGCTCAAAAACAGACATATTTTAACTTAAGTTTATGATTTGGTGAATTCTTTCTATAAGCCATTTGCTCCTAATAAAATTTTCAAAGGAATATACCGAATAGTGAAATTGACTAGGGTTGTTAATTGAACAAACATTTGAGAACTTTGTTTAAAGAAATTCAAGTTAATTTTCTATAAATTTGGAAAATATAAAACTACATATTAAAAACATTCATTTTAAACTTCAAAATTTTCTACTTGAATTAAAAAATCAAATTTTAGAAACGAAAATTTTGAAATCTAAAATTTCAATCTCAAGATAAATCAATTTAAAATAAAAACATTGAAATATCTTACCGTAAACTCGCCCAAACAACCCCGGGGTTAAAAATCGTAAATTTGGTTTTATACCCAGCATTTAACACAGTTTTTGGACATTTTTACAGAATGCTTTTAGGTCGGTACTAAACCTGATATTTTCTTTTTTAGGCAGTATTAAATATGTAAAAATAATATTTTTTTTAATAATTTTTCGAATAAATTTTAATTTAATTTTAAATTTAAAAAAAAATGATATTTTTTACATGTTTAATACCGCATTAAAAAAAGAAATTTCAGTTTTAGTAGCGACTTAAAAGCATTCTGTAAAAATGTCCAAAAACCGTGTTAAACACGGGGTTTAAACCCAAATTTACGATTATAAACCTTGGGGTCGAACATGCGAGTTTACGGTTAGTAAAGTTTGGTTTTCAAAAAATTAAATTAGATATTAAGGTACCTCCTTTCAATTCTTGTAATGATATTATGACTAATTCGATTTTAAATTTATTTATTCTTCTGTAAATAAACATGTAAATTCAAATTGTTCAAAATAAAAACCAATCAATCTATTATTTTTGTTAAACTGGTCGAGTTTATTCTATTTAAGTGGAGAGTGAAAAAAATTAGCTCTATATGTGTACCTAGTCAATTTTAATTGTCTGTGGCATGCATGTAAGAGTTTCTATTACAGACATTTTGCATGTTAGCAAATTTAGACTCAGACATTGAAAAATTTTCGCCTAACCCTATTCCCACGATTCGACAATCAAATTTTCCCTAATATATGTTCATTTTAATTAATTAATGCAAAAAAAGACAAGTGTTTTAAACTTTCCGGAATAACTATATTACTATCAGTATTAATTTATTTTTAACAGTATTTTTTTTTTACAGTTAACTACGCAATTTGATAATTTTTTCCATAATATATGTTTAACTAGATTTTTCTTGTCAATTAAACAAAAAAAATTAATCTTTTGAAACAAATTGATTCAAAAAAAAAAATGAAACAAATTTATGAATTCCTTTTTTGCCTTTTTTGTTTAACTAGGAAAATTCAAACCTTGAAAATTTCGACCTTCTTTTATAAACAATTAGAATAGTTTAATCGTCGTTTTTAAAACTTATTTAATCTTCCAACAGCTGTAATAATAAAGTCAAACACGTAAAATAAATAAATGTAAAATCGATGTTCGGAAAGTCACATATACATTAAATCAATTTTACTTTACAACTAAATGTAAGATCGAATTTTCAAAAACTTTTGATCCCACAAAAATTTTTTTTCAAATTAAATTCTTACCTTAATGGGCAATAGAAACTTAATTTATCGTAAGAGCTTGCACATTACTCCAGGAATAAACCTGAATATTTTGGTTTATTCCACTGGAAAAATTTCCTATTTAAAAAATGGGACTCTAAAGTAATGCGCAAGGCTTTACGGTATCATAATAAAACTTTATTGTGCCAAAAACATTTTTTGGATAGAGCTCCGCTGTCTTAATGTTAAACTTATTAAAATAAAATGATCATAAAAGCATTATAAAAATAACTCATTTTTTGCTTTTGCAAAAGGTGAAAATAGAACTCCGCTACACTCGACATATGTATTTAACTTAATTTATTTTTTAAACAAGAAAAAACTTTATGTAAAATTGAAAAACTAGGTTAAGTCTTATTTAAAACAAAAACTTTAGACCGTTGCCAAAATAATTCAAAATCCCTCTAAGCTGAACTTAAATCTTATTTATAAAAAAATACTATATTCCCACTCAGTTACCTATTTTCAGATGTCAAATAAATTATTTTCTTAATTTTCAAAAACTAGGCTAGAATAAAAATAATTCCTATTTTTACCGAGTCTTTTGTACATTTTTTTATTCTAATTTTTAACTCAATTCATTGTTATTTTTTAAAGGACTTTAAATTTAAAAAAAACTAATGAAACAAAAATCAGACTCAACCAACAACAAGAAAAAAAAATATTATTTTCTTTTTTGTTTTTTTATTTTTTCACAAACTAAAAAAACAACTACAAATTAAAATAAAATTTTAAAAAAATTTTCTTTTAGATTTTTTTTAAATGTTTAACCAAAATTAATAATTTCCACAATCGAACACAAAAAAAGAATGTTTATCTCAAAACCATTCTTAATTTAATTTAAATAAGATGACACAATTACAAATGTCACAACAACAACAACAACAACCAAATACTGGACCTAATTCACAACAAAATACACCGACTAATAAAAAACCGGGTTTTTTT